>RYFJ01001931.1:0-233575 GCA_003991445.1 Oryza meyeriana var. granulata
AAAGAGAGAGATAAACCATTGCCCAAATCATTATGGCTACAAGCATATCCTTTCCGACTAACCAAGTCAATGGAACACAAGCTTTCATATAATCATTCATCATTTAACATCAAATTCCCGTTGCATAGAACCCACATCCATGATATCTAAGTCATGATACATATCAAGTTGGATGCTAACATGACTAACAACACATCAGGCGAGTCTGTACGTGGAACGGGCTTTCAATAGTACTCTACAGAGGTTACATCTTTACCACACGAGTGAATAGAAGCACAAACGCTACCTTTTTCTAAGTTTGATCTGAACACGTCGGTACCTCCCCAATGACGGAGGAGGTGAAAAGTAGTGGCAATAAAAAATATTAGAGTAATAAAAGAAAAACATCCCCCCACATTCTACAACATTGGGGTGGCGGCTAGAGTCACAACAAACCTTTGGGGCCGCTTAGCCCTAACACCTAAACACGTCTGGGGCCCCGACGACTAGGGGTCGTGGCATGTGTGAATATAGAGCGGGCCTCACCGAGTCGTGGGAGGCAGCTCCGGCCACAGCCAGGCACGCTCGAGGGTCCTCAAGGAAATCACCTCAAGGACTGAAGGACGGGCATGAGGTGTTCACAGCCTCCGTGCTACTAGTAATGCCGCCTAAACACTTCGGTGTGGGAATACGTAGGGTCTGAATAGATGTAACATGTTTAATCCTCACGACCCAGACGGAGCTATCGTCCATAGGGAAAGCAACGCATCCGTTCATCGCCCTACTCATCGGGTCCAAGTCAAACATAGTTATCAATTATTACTTAGAAGTATTCTGTCAGATTTTAAACGCCATTATTCCCTTCAACTTAGTTTTGAACGATACTCCAGCTATCGGATTCTTGCTAAGTCTAGAAATAGATGGCTAAGCAGTCGGTAAAATAAAAGTATCCCAAGATCCTTAATCAGTGGTGCAAGTATAATATATGAGATCAATAACCAAGGAATGGAAGGCTACAATTGGGTAATATTAACTCTACCATTTCCCCAACTTTTAAATAGACGAACATGCATATAGATATTGTTTTTCAACAAACAATCAATTTATTGAAACATAGGTTTCAAATGTAAGAAGCTTGGCCTGCTGGCAGGCGATAAGTCAACACTCAATTTGGTTAAATCTCTCCACGTACACCGTATCCTCAGAAATCTATCGATAACGAAGCAATATGCAAATAAGAAGCATGAAAATATGTTTTTTTTTTTTTTTTTTTTATGCACCTGATCAATTATTATGAGATCAAATACAGTAGGTATGGCATGTCTAACGCTTTTAGGAGAAAGAATCAAGTCATTTACAATCCCTAGGATTGGAGATCAAAAATGACAAGGTGGAGGGTCAGAAACCACAAAAGCCAAACTATAGGAACCTTCTACAGTGGAAAAAAGTGGTGCCTTTGTCGATGCTTTGCACGGCAAATAATACTAATGGGGGTAATCGGCGACTGGAATTAGGTGGATCTGCAAGAGGAACACAGAATTATACGGTCACGCCCTCAAGGAGTAAATAGCGTCCAGTTGAGGTGTATTCATAACTGAGGTGGATTCTGTGATCATAATGATCCGGGTTGCCCTCATAGGGGCCCTGCCTCCCTTTATTACTAGGGGACAGGGGTAATGGTAAGATCCGTCGGATACGACCAAGGATTTCCTTATTAAGTCAGATCGAATCCACCGACTAAGCAATGTTTCCTTAATTGTACAAGGTACAGCTGCGGGTGCATCTATCTCTATACATGAACTTGGCGCCATTCCTCTATCCGAGTGGCCATGTGCTTGTAGTGAGGTACGCGGGGCCATGGTCCCCAGTAGCCCTGAACATTCATAGTTGAGTCACAAGGCTGATGCGAGTGGCTCATCTCCAGGTGAAGGTTACCCGAGTGCGATGCTCCGCGAGTACTCTTTGTCTTGAGTCAGTTTCCGAGTCCCTGCTTCATGCAGCTGGCAGCGGAGCTATGAAGGCTTGCATGTAAGATAGTGAATACTGTGTGACACCGGGATAGAGAGGAGTGAGCCCTGACTGTTGGTGCTTAATGTGAAGAAGTTAAACATAAGGATCAAGATCTTTAACACTGGAACGTCTTTCCTGGAGTAATGAATTACTACGGTATATGAGACTCTTTCGGTATCATGTCAACGGAGAATAAAGGGAGGAGTGGGTGCCGAGAGGCTCTTCGTATATACGACCTCGACTTCATGTCAGCTCGGAATTGAGGTGTGTTTAATAGTCTGCCGAGTAAGATACTACTCGTATACTGGGACATCTTCAGCGTCAATGTCAGCTGGAAACGGAAGTGTTTTTAGTTTTACCGAGTGGCCGTCCCACCCAGAATTACTCATCCGCATTTAATGTCAGCGGGAATGATAAATTTATAGTCTCATCCCGAGTAGGCACTACATGAGTTAAGATCTTCCGCGTCATTCGGCTGGGTAATGTTGCTATGGCAAACTGGTGGCGCGCAATAGGCCGATACACTGTCATGAAAAATAAAATGGTTTAGGTGTCAAAAAGAGATACCTGCATCCCCCAATTTTAATGAAGACAGCTGTGATCTTAAAAGCTGGTGGATAAGACAGATCCAAACATAGTTTGTTTAGCGCCATAGCGCTCACTCAATTCTCAGAAGGCATTCTTTTACCCACAAGATTCCTGTTGAGTAGCCCGGGGCGCTAATTAATCAACCTCACGCCGCGGGCGCCAGCATCTACTGGTAGACTCATATCTTGTCGGCCCAAAGGATTGAGTCCCATCTCGTCAGTTCAATGGGGAGAGAGAGAAGAGTTCCAGTCGTCTTCCCAAAGACCATCTCTTCATCTTCCACCTTCCGCGCCTAGACTCAGACATACCCGCCCAGGGTTAGCAGCAGCCGTTCACCGATCGGAGAAAGAAACATTCCAAATCCTCTTGCTATCTCCAAAGCCCGATGCTTTCCATTGATCATCATGAACGAGGTGAACGATCTGCAGATGACGCACAGCCGAGTTTATGGCGATCACTCCGGATTGCGGATCCGGGAAGCCTAACGGCTTGGAGAGCCGAGCACTGAAGTTGCCAGCAGCCAAGACGTGATACCGATGTGGCGGTCGGAACGAGGGATAGTCGAGCCAACCCCCGGATCACTGTGTGAAACGGATAAGTTTTAGCCTCTTCTTTGATCCGGGGGCTTAGTGTCTTAGTCGTCTGATTTCTTACGCCGCATAATCCTTACTTCGAACGCTAGAGGATTGCTGCACATTATTAAATCACTCGTCTTCAGATCTCCAAAATACCACCTTTGCGAGTGTTATCTGGGTGTTGACCCCATTTCATCCTCTTCACGACATTTAAAATTCCATGTCGCCCCAAGCCTTCCAAGATAAATCAGTGTGATTGGGGGGCTGGTCCTCAACTAAGGAAGTGAGGGAAGAAAAAGATATTTCGATTTGCCCTGAAATCTTCTCTGAAGGGGCTGGCATACAAGGAGTGGTTTCTGCGCAATCTGGCTCTTTCCTTGCCCCCGTTTACTGGTATGGCCGCCGCGGTAGTTGCCGGAGCTGGTCTTTTCGGCAGCCAACCTTTGAAGAACTGGGCCAGTGCACACATATGGCTAACGAGATAGATGACTAAAGAGGCCGGCTTGACAGGGCCGGGGTGGCTCGTCGTTTCCTGACGAAGGGCGTCCAGCGCGAGCTGAGAAGTGCTTTAGGCGGGGCTTCAGAGGTAAGACGACCGACGGGTGAGCAGCGAGACAAGCGGACAAGGGGCGGACCATACCATTGTTCGGAACAGCTACTTCTTTCAAAAGGGGGTCTTTGCCAACCGAAATATAACGCCGGAGTTGCTGCTTATAGCGTTCATCCGGCCGTTTGGTGGACCAAGTAAACTTGTACTTTCTTCTGTGGTGAACGCCTGTGGAACGATGATTGTTCAATCCTTGCGTGTGGTATCTTGTCGACTTTGCTGTAGTGGCATGAGGAAGTGTGATGAAGAGTCGTCGCCATTGGTCGTCGCGTGGAAGAAGAGCCAAGGACGTCCTCTGAATGCCCAACCCGACTCCAAGAGAGCGGCGGAAAAGCCAATTTTATATCGGGGCGAGGCATGACAAAGCGCGTGCCGTGAGGGTAACTTAGAGATAAGAACCAGCTGCCCACAACGCCTACGCGGTCGAGTCCCCAAGGCTAGAGCAGCTGGCTTGGGCTCTGACGTTGTCATGCCTGCATACAGCTCCGCAAGGGGCCAACCAGAGCGAGGCGCTGGGCGAAGGATACCCGAACCAACCGTACGAGAGTCGAGGCCCCGATCAGGCGACATGCCTGCCGTGACGACAACCGTCCGGGGCCGAGCGCCGACTGCTACGCGTTCGCCGGGGAGCGGCACGCAGCAGGAACTGAAGTTTTCCAAAGAGGTGCGCTACTTTCCGAGCATTGCTGTAGTCCGTCGTAGTGAATACAGGTTTTGAGTCTTCTTCGTTGTGCAGGAAGCGGCCCGATATCGCCCTCAAAAGGCGCCCATCTGCCGCTTGAATGAATCCACCCAGCGCGAGTCAGCACGAGCACAACCTGCTGTGCCGGTGGCCAGCCCGGTTGCTGAAACGAGGTGGCTTCCGACACAGGCCGCTACCGCAGTCGACCGAGAGGTGGCCGTTGAAGTGAGGCCCCGGCCCCGAGGCACCATAGCGTCGCGGAAGCAGGGGACGGATCCCGGAATTCCGGTCCCCAATGTTGGTAGGGAAGGCGATGCGGGCCGGACCGTCGCTTCATGGTTGTGTCACCGCCATCGTCGCCGTGCCATGCCGCAAAGATCCACATTTGCCTCGGATCGAAGCCCCCACGCGTGATCCCGACCTTCTCGTGGCATCCACTCCGACGGCCACTATGAAGCTTCAGACTTGATTGAAATAAGTCGCAAGGAGAGAGCGCGAGAGACTGAATTCGTGCGCATCATGGGTCCAAGGGGTCGGTAATGATTCTCGTAGTGAAGCTCCAGCAATTCTCTCGTCCTTGAGTTTGACTCGTCCGTCGGTTTGTTCCTTGTCCGTGAGTAGACTTGTCGAGCCGCAATGAGGCGTGAAGAGCATCCAGTCAGATGGCTCCCCATCTCGCGGAATTAACCAGCTCCGGGTCATTGAAGGCCGGAATGGAGCGGTACACCGATAGGGAGCTTGGCGAAGAACGGCGCTGATCAGCTCAGGGCTGAGACATGGGCTTACCGAGAAGGTCAGAGGTAAAAATCTCGAAGCAATGATCTCCCCGACTGGACCGTGGTGTAATCATCCAGTTTTCACGTCGATCGACTGCTTGGGTGGTGATGACCCGGCGATTGACTCTTGGCTAATTCTGTGGTGCAGACTCGAAACGGAGAGGGAGTCGCGCTGAGGAGGCCGAAGAAGCAAAGGCCGAGCTTGAAAGAGCAAGGCCGACGTGACAAAAGCCAATGCGAGCTTGACCGGAGAAAGTCCGAGTTGGAGAAGGCCGTCGTCCGAGCTCGGTAAGCAGGAGAAGCCGAACCGGAGAAGACCGTGGCCCGGGTGAGGCCGACTACGGAAAGTAAGTCCTCAACTCGACTGCGATCTCCAGCCAATACATTATTCAACCTGACAAGGATTACTTGCCGGCCGATCTGGCAGGCATGAGAGCCACGTCCCGGCCCAGTACCGGTTCTATAACGGAGGAGATAAGGTCATCCGGGAGTCACGGAGGCCCTCGTCGGGTCCGTGAAGGGGCTCCTTGAACCTTGTGGATCCCCGCTCAGTGGGGACAAGCTGTAGCAGAATTCCTCAAATAATGGGGCGTCTCGAGGATGCGCCGAGTGCCCTGAAAAGGTCTCAGACGAGCGCGTTGCGCCGGCGTGGCCAGACTAGCAATGACCAAAGTCCATCTACCCGAGGGCGGGACATTGAGGCCATGCATCGGGGAGGATTTTTCGAGGAGACGACGCCGGAGGAAGAGCCCGCTGGAGCTGATCTCACAGGGCGAAGCCGACTGCTGAAGCGATTACCCGAGACCTGGGTCTGTAAAGCATATAAGTTTGTAGTCGGTGTATACATTGCTTTTCATATACGATCATGTGTGAATATATATGTCATGCGCCAAACTTATTATCTCGGTTGTCATTAGCTTTTACCCCACCATGTAGCTGCACCGAGTTAGTTCGATAGAACTTGATAAAATCGTTCAGAGGAAGATGCTATACTCGGGCCAACGCCTTAGTCGTGGCAAGGCTTCATGACGAGGTAAAAAAGCTTGTATGTTTATTGACAGAACACATATTATACATGCAGCCCCCGACTCACTACTCGATTGGAACAAGCGGCGTAGTGAGTCAGGAAAAACTGTACACATGGAAAGTAAAACTCAGGTATAGAAAGGACGTAGCTGTTCTATATTCCATGAGTTGGTGATGAGGAACGCGCTTTTTTGGTCTCAGTCCGGTAGGCGCCTGGCCGCGTAAACCTCGGCTATAATGAACGGCCTTCCCAGATGGGGGATAGTTATGCCGTCCTTGGTGGTTTGTATCTTCCTTAGAACGAATCCCCGACCAAGCAGCGCGCGCCACGGACATTGCGATTGGTTGGTAGCGACGCAAGCCTTGAGATATCTTGCCGATAGTTGCGGCGTCTCTTTGCTTCTCCAGCTTGATCTAATTCGATTCAGTCGGTGCCTGTTGGAATTCGTCTTCGGAGTAAGCCCGGACTCCGCGGAGAGGAACTGTATTCAGTCTGGTAGCATGGCCTCAGTACCGTAGACCAGGAAGAAAGGGGGATTGCCCTGTTGCCCGACTAACCGTGGTTCTGAGAGACCCAGAGAACGGATGGTAGTTCTTTGTACCACCGACGCATATGGTTTGTAGTCGGTCGTATATCGCTGGCCTTCGATGCCTTGTAAGACCATGCCGTTGGCCTCGCTCAACCTGCCGTTGCTCCGCGGGGTGTGCCACAGACGCATAGCAGATCTTGATGCCGAAGTTCCCGTCGCAGAAATCCTGGAATAGGCCTGCCGCGAACTGAGTGCGCGTTATCGTTATGATGCGGTTAGGGACCCAAGGTATAGAATAAAACACCAAGATGAAGTCCTTTGCTCGTGCCGCTGTGATTGTTGCGACAGTTTAGCCTCAATCCACTTGGGTGACATTTATATCACTGCGACGAATAAATGTGTGAACCCTCCTGGCGCTTTCTTGAATGGCCCGACCATGTCGAGCCCCCATACTGCGAAATGGCCAAGAGATGGGATAGTCTGGAGTTCCTGGGCGGAAGATTTGTCTGTCTTGCGAAGAACTGGCAACCCTCGCACTTGCGACGATGTCTTTGGCGTCTGTGACTGCGGTGGGCCAGAAGATCCCTGCGGTAAGCTTTTCCGACAACGTCTGGATGCAGCGTGGTTGCCACATATGCCCGAGTGGATTGAATGCAGGATCTGCTTGCCTTCCTCGGTGGTGACACAGCGCATGAGGACACCGGATGCGCTCCTTCGGTACAGGTCTTCTCCGACTCGCAGGAAGCTTTGCTTCGACGCTTGATTTGCTCGGCTTGATTGCGATCTTCTGGGAGTTCATCGTACCAGGAGGAATTTGAGAACAGGACCCCTCCAGTCTTGACATATGTGCAGCACTTCGTCGGTGGTCGGGGTAGGCTCGCCTCCCGACTGCTCTTGTGCCGGTTTCTTCTTGACTGATGGCTCCATAAGTTTGCTCGACGAAGATTCAGGTCGGGGACCGCTTTCTCGCTTGGATCCCATGTTTGCCAGCTCGTCGGCCGCGTCGTTTTATTGACGCAGGACGTGTGTGATTTCCAGCCCGTCGAACTTGTTTTCCAACTTGCGGACCTCCTGACAGTATGCCGCCATTGTGTGTCGTCGAGACATGTCCAGTCTTTCATGACTTGGTTGACCACGAGTTGGGAGTCTCCGCGCACAACCAGTCCCCGACGTATGCCGAGTGATATGGCGATGCGGAGCCCGTGAACGAGAGCCTCGTACTCGGCGACGGTTGTGGTAAGCCGGAAGTGGATTTGTTAGTACGTACTTCAACTTTTCGCCAGTGGGGGATGTCAGTATGACACCGGCCCGGCACCGCCGATCCGTAAGGAACCGTCGAAGTACATTGTCCAGTACTCTAGCTTTGTTGTTGGTGTGTGGGAGTTGAACTTCTGTCCACTCAGCCACGAAGTCGGCTAGAGCTTGAGATTTGATAGCTGTCCGTGGCTGAAAGTGATGTTCAAACGCCATCAGCTCGAGTGCCCATTTAGCGATTCGGCGGTGGCCTCGCGATTATGAAGGACATCCCGAGTGGAAACGCTGTGAACCACCGTGACTTGATGTGCTTGAAAGTAGTGCACCAGCTTTCGGACTGTGATGAGTAGGCCGTATAGCAGCTTCTGGACCTGCGGGTAATCTTGTTTTTGGAGTCGGCAAGGACTCGCTGACAAAATAGATTGGCCGTTGTATTTTTTGAAGATGACCTGTTCGGATCGCTCCACTACCCAGCACCGTCTGACTACCTGCGTTTGTTGCCGCCAGATAAAGCATTAGTGGTTCCTGGGGCAGGGGTGACGCTAGCACGGGGTGATGTGAGGAATTCTTTGAAGTCTTCGAAGGCTTGCTGGGCTTCCGGGGTCCACTGAAAGGGTGTCCGCCTTTTTGAGGAGCTTGAAGAAGGGCATGCCCCGTTCGCCCAGTCGGGAGATAAACCGACTGAGTGCCGCCATGCAGCCTGTCAGCTTTCTGGATGTCTTTGAGGTTGGTCGGGGGCGCCATGTTCTTGATGGCGTTGACTTTCTCCGGGTTAGCCTCGATGCGCGGTGCGAGACGATGAAGCGAGTAACTTCCCAGACGGCACCCGAAGGTGCACTTGTCCGGGTTCAACTTCATCTTGAATCTTCGAAGGTTTTGGAAGGTTTCTTCCAAGTCGTCAATGAGGTCTTGTCTGGATTTAGACTTGATCACCACATCGTCGACGTAGGCTTCCACGTTGCGCCCGATCTGAGTGTGCAGACACCGCTGAATAGCCCTTTGGTAGGTTGCGCCTGCGTTTTCAGACCGAACGGCATTTGTGATTATAGCAATACGCCTCCAAACGGCGTGATGAAAGATGTCTTTAAACAGTCTTGTTCCTTCAAGCTAATTGATGATATCCCAAATAACAGTCGAGAAAACTGAGTAGGTCGCACCCCGCCGTGGAGTCGACCACCTGATCTATCCTGGGAAGACCAAATGGGTCCTTGGGCACGCTTTGTTGAGGTCGGTGTAGTCGACGCACATGCGCCATTTACGTTTTTCTTCCGGACCAGGACTGGGTTGGCCAGCCAGTCCGGGTGGTAGACTTCCTTGATGAAGCCGGCTGCGAGGAGCTTGGTGATTTCCTCCCGGATAGCATCCTTGCGGTCTTGAGCGAAGCGCCGAGCCGTTGTTTGACCGGCTTGGCGTCTGGCTTTACGTGTAGGGCGTGCTCGATCACCTCCCTTGGTAACGCCCGGCATGTCGGACGGTTTCCACGCGAAGATATCTTTGTTGGCTTGGAGGAAGGTGACGAGCGCGTCTTCCTATTTGGGGTCGAGTCCGGTCCGACTAAGGCAGTCTTGGAGGGGTCGGAAGGGGTCCAGGGGGATCTTCTTCGTGTCAGAGTCCGCTGAAATTCCCGACTTCGCTGCTTTTTTCGCCGGAACTGGATCTTGATCGACTTCAGATGTTAGGGCTTGCCGAATGCTGTCGCGCCCGACTGCCGCTTCTTGTGTTTGAGCCAGCTCGCAGCTCTCCTTGTCGAGTGAAGGCTTGCTTAGCGTCGCTGCGGAGGGAGAGGACTCCTGCTGGCCCGGCATCTTCAGCACATGTATGTGTAGTGCGGAATCGCCATGAACTTGGCGAGTTGCCGGTCGTCCGAGTATCGCGTGATACGCGGTCTCGAAGTCGGCGACCTCGAAGGAGATGTTTTCCGTGCGGAAGTTGTCCCGCGTGCCGAAGGTCACCGGCAAGGTTATCTGCCCGAGTGGGTTGATGACAAGCGGGGATTATCCCATGGAAGGGCGCGGTGCTCGGCCGTAGTTCTGAACGAGGAATTCTCATCTCGTCAAAGTCTTGGCGAACAGGATGTTGAGCGCACTGCCTCCGTCGATGAGGGTTTTTCTTCACCTAATATTTTGACGACCGGATCCAGGACGAGTGGGTATCGTCCCGGGTGGGAAACCCGATCTGGGTGATCCGCGCGGTTGAAGGTGATAGCCGTCTCTGACCAGCGCAAGTATTGGGGGGCATCCGTTGTGGAGACCGCGTTAATGTCCCGTGCTGATAGCTTCTGCTTGCGCTTGGACTCGTACGCGAGTGGCCCCCCGAAGATGTGGTTGAGTTCGGCTTGGGGGTCCTGGAAGTCGTCAGCCGGGCCCGAGTCTGGCTTGTCCTTGTCCTTGTCGCCGACGGCAGATGATGAAGCCTGCTCGGAGGCAAACTTCTTGAGCATGTGGCAGTCTTTGGCTGCGTGCCGGCCCTTGGGGTGAAAGGGGCAAGGCCCGCTCATGACTTTCTGGTAGTCGTTGTTCCGCTGGGGCCGTGACCGACTGCGCTCCATGTTAGCCACCTCGTTGTCCGACTTCCGCTTGCGGCTGCCAGACTTGTTCTGAGGCTGCTCGTTGTCGGCTTTTGCCCTGTTGTCTTTTTGTCGGGGCTCCTTCTTCTCGTCGAAGGCCTCTGCGACGGCTTCAGCTGAGTCGGCGTACTTGTTGGCCATGTCGAAGAGAGTCCGGACGGTGGAAGGTGGCTTTCGAGTGAACTTCGCGATGAGTGGGGCGTCTTTTACTCCCTTGCGGAAGGCGGCGATGACGACCTCGTCTTTGATGTTTGGGATTTGATTGCGCTTCTCGGAAAACCTTTTGATGAATTCCCGTAGAGACTCGTTCTTTTTCTGATGCAGTTGGTAGAGGTCGTGCTCGGAAGCCGGCCTCTCGTAGGTCCCCTGGAAGTTTGCGATGAATCACTCCCTGAGCTGTCCCCAGGAACCGATCGACCGCCTTGGGAGGCCTGTCAGCCATGTCCTCGCCGAGTCGGATAACGCGACTGGGAGGTAGTTAGCCATGGCTCTGCTGTCGCCCCCAGCAGCTTGAACTGCTAGGACGTAAACGGTGAGCCAGGACTCTGGGTTGGTCTTGCCGTCGTACTTTTCAATCCCGGTAGGCTTAAAGCCGACTGGCCATCGGACGTCCTGTAACTCCCGAGTAAAGGCTGGGATGCCTTCATTATCGTGGGGACTCGGGCTTCGGTTTTGGCGGTGTAGTCGCTCGTAGTGGAGACCGAAGCGCTCGTGTTCGTCCTCCAGTCGGCGGCGTTCATCGCCTTCGCGCTCTTCGCGCCGGGCATTTATAGTGTGGCGAAGATCGCGTTGTAACCGCGATCGGAGGTCTTGATCGTGTCGGCGGTCGTATTGGTGACGCCGCCGGTTGTCGTAGTTGGTATTGCCGAGTGTTGTTTGGCGGGATTCTTCATGCTGCCGGGTGGAGCCGGCTGCCCGTCGTCGTGCTGATGCAGATGACTCCGCCGCTGGAGAGCCCGTTCGACGGGTCGGTACGTGAGTGTTGCCTGACTGTTCTTGCTGCTGGCAGGCGGCAGCAGTAATCATCGCCTTGATCTTGGCGATGGTTGGTGTGGCCTGATGGTCCGGCCCAACTGGAGCGTGTTCCAGCAGAGTTGCGGCGGCCACGACGTTCTGTTGTGCGTTGACGAAGACATCGTGGTCGCCGACTTTGGTTCGGAGGATCTGCTGCTGGGCGGCTCGCCCAGCTTGTCGAAGCCCGTCATTGCGAGCTTGTCGGTTGGCCTCCTCTTGTTGCACTCGGAGCGCCTCCTCATGCTGCTCCTCTTGCAGTCGGCGCACCTCGGAAGGTGGTGTTGAAGCCATGAAGATCTCGCGGGGGAGGAGGAAGCTTGCCAAGGTGGAGTCCGAGTTGATGCTCGAACCACCGTCCGACTTGGTGTCGGACTCCGAGTAGTTTATCGGAGTTAGGACGACTCCGACCTCCCTAGATCCAATCTGAAACGGTTCATGACCGTGTCCGAACTGAATCGCTGGAGGTCGGGTCTGCTGCGCGGGTTGTGGATGCACAGCGTCGCCGAATCTGTATGGGAGATTGACGATCTCTCCCCCTCTTGGCCTAACCCGCGCTGGCTCAAGGCCTAGCGCGAGTCGGACGCCGAGGGAGAGAGTTGTCCCGATGTCCGGCGACGTGAGGGACTGTCGTAGTAGATCGTCGAAAGAGATGGTGACGTCCCTGGGGCCGACTGGCGCAACGCCGGCTGGCTCTTCGGCTGGCGAGATCGGATCTGCCTCAGCCAAAGAAAGGTTGCCGAGTTGATCGGCGACGAAATCAAGGCTCCCGAAGGTGATGGCGTCTCCGTTGGAGAACTTGTTGCTCTTGACTCCGTTGGTGGGATCCATCGAATCTGTTGATGAAGAACTCGCCGGTCCCCTACCTGGCGCGCCAACTGTCGATGCTTTGCACCGGCAATAATACTATGGGGGTACTCGGCGAACTGGAATTCGGTGGATTGCAGAGGAACACGAGGGAATTATACTGGTTCAGGCCCTCAAGGTGAGGTAATACCCTACGTCCAGTTGAGGTGTTATTCCTCTGAGGTGGATTTGTGATCAATGATCTCGGGTTGCCCTCATAGGGCGCCCTGCCTCCCTTTATATACTAGGGGACAGGGGTACATGGTAAGGATCCCAGTCGGATACGACCAAGGGATTTCCTTATTAGAGATAGAATCCTATCCGACTAAGGCTATGTTTCCTTATTGTACAAGGTACAGCCTGCCGGGTGCTATCTTATCTCTAATTACATGAACTGGCCCATCCTCTATCCGAGTGGCCCATGTGCTTGTAGTGAGGTACCCGGGGCCCATGGCTCCCACAGCCTTCTCTGGTAGGATTTTATGAGTGTGAGCATTTTTATGTGAAAATACATATCTTCCTAGATCCGACAAAAGTTGGTTCACTGAAATTCGACTTAAAATGATTTAGATATGAATTTTTCAAGTTTAACAAAAAGAAAGGTTAGAAAATTACTTAGGCCTATTTTGGGAGCTATTTTTATCAAATACAAATTTTCCACAGTAAGGTTACAATTTTCTGAGTTTAACAGAAGTGGTTTCACATTTTTAGCAAATAGGATGAATTTTATGGGAATATTTCAAGTTATTAAGCCCAAAATAAGTCAATTTTGCTTCATATTATTTTATGGATATTTTCTGTACGGAAGTTGTCATATTTTATTTTACAGTAATAAAGGTCACAAATTTACAGAGCTAACAAAATTGGTTTCACTCAATTTGGAGTCAAACTGGAGAAGTTATGGATTTGCAAAGTTTAGCCATTTTTCTGTTGTAAGATAAATCTTTTAATTACTTTTCCTATTTCTTTCTTCTTTTCTGATTTCCCTTGCAGCCCAGGCCCGCAGGCCAGCGAGGCAAAGCAGAGCAGGGCGCGGGAGCAGGGCGCGAGGGCGCGACGCGGGACAAAGGAAGTGGACCGTCCGTTCCGGGAGTGTATGGTCCGGCCTGGCGAACAGAGGAGGGCGTAGGCAGACAGAGCCGGCGAGCTTCTCGGCAGCGGCGATGGTGAATGGCGGCTCGGCTGTGGTCGGGCCCAAAACAGAAAAGGTAGAGGAGTTCACAGCAGAGCTAAGGGTGGTCTTCTTGACACCTCGGGTGACTGGAATATCGCCGACGGCGAGCTCCAGCGGCGGATGCTCTCAGGACGTTGTGGCGAACCGAGCTACGGGCAGGTTTCAGTCCAGCCAGTGCATGCAGGTGTTCCTAAAAGACTCCAGGAGGCTCACTAGAGGTTGCGCGGGGTCTGGCAGGGTCGGCGCAACAGCATCGATGTCGAGGACGGCTCGGCGGCGGCGAAAACCTTCAGCTCCACGACGGTAGCTCACTTCAGTCGGCCTGCGGCTAGGACACGGTGTCTACCAGGTTACAAACTTCCTGAGGACGGCTACGGTGCAAAGAATCGAAGCGGGGCTCACCACAGAGGACGAATCGGTGGTGGCGGCGGATTGACCGGAGGGGAAGGAGACAACGTCGACCTCCCGGTACATTGCGCTATATCCTGATTCCTTCGGCTAGGGGTCTTCTGGGGGCAGGGCGACGGTGTTGGCGCGAAGGCTCGGTCAGACTCGTTCCAAGGCGGCCGGAACGGCGAGATGACGCCGGCGGGGGCGCTGCAGAGTAGAAAGCAAAGCATGGTGGCTTCGGCCGGTGATCCTAGGGCAACCAAGTGCAAATGGAATGGTTAGGAGTGGTGGATCATGTTCCGGTGGTTGGGAAAGGATGGAGCTCACCGGAGTAAGCACAGGCTCGATCGAACAGCTTCGGCAGTGAGGGAAAATGGCTCTGACTCCGATGATCTTTGTGGATACTGTCATTTTCTCTGGTGGGAGCGTGAAGAGGATGAGGAGGAGGTTCTGCTGGTGAGATTAGAGGCGAAATGGTCGAGGTCTCCAAGGATGAACTCATCTCTATGCTTGTGTGTGCTGTGAGGAAGAGGAAGGACGAGCTGCTGACACGTTGACATGCAACTGCTGAGGTGCTCCCATCCTACAGTGTTCAGAGTGGGTCCCACACGTCAGGAAACAATGTTCTACACATTTTTAGCTAGACTTACACTATGGCTTGTGGGTCCAAGGAGTGATGGTCTAGGAGGAGTGGAGGAGTATGGGTGAATTTCCTAGTGAAACACACTGTCACATTCTGTGCTATGGCTGACAAGTGGGCCAGGTCTTGTAGGTCCCACTGGTCAGTGACTTGAGAGAGGAGAAATCTCCAGAAACTAAGTCTTGCTAGCTGTCAAGCAGGCAGTCTTTGCATTACTGTTTCACTAGGTTAATGAGGAGAATAATTCATGGGAAAATTACTAGAGGTAGAGAAAGATGTGTTCAAACTGCTGACCAAATTTCGTGGTTAGAAGTGGTCTGGTTTATTTTTGACTAATTTGCAAAGTGGGGTCACTGATCCAGTTTTTCTGCAGCTTGATTCATGTCCCTAGGGCTTTGCTCCTATTATTTCATGTGACTTCTTTGGGAATTAAATTAAACCAAAATTCCTGGTAGTAGGGTTCACGGTGTCACCCACTTTGGCAAAAGGGCTCTGTCTAATTAGTCTTCATGTTCATGTGGTAAATTTTAGAAGTAGACCAATTTATTTCAGATAGCTTCCTAGCTTTGCTGATTTGAGGGATTTGGTTGAAGTATTAATTGAAGTGAAAAAATTATGTAAAATTTACAGTGGGTTGATTTGGTGAGATAGTGCTTGAAGGAATTTTTCCATGATTTTATGTGCAACCAAACATCCTTAGAAAATCCTTAGACTATACAAATGCATATGTCGAAGAGAAGGACACAGGCTGAAACTTGTTTGGAATTTTTAAGGGATCTAAACTAATGAAATAAATTCTGGAAAAATTATATTGATTCATGATAATTAAAATAGTATTTGAATAAATTATTTCCCTCATATGTTTCTGTTCAACTTGATGCACTATTTGGTAAGGTTTGGTTTTTACCGATTAGGGTTTTAACTATTGAAGGTTTACATATTGCAAACTTTAATTTTGCATGAAGCGACATAGCAAGGATTTTGTTTATGCACTCTAGTGGCAGTAGGTCCTAACCCTTATTACTTGGAATTAGATTTAGGGCTGTGACATCACCTATGCCCCAAGAGCCATTAATGCTATATCTGGTGGCAACCACTCAGTTAGTCAGCACGGTGTTGGTGGTCGAGCGATCTGAACCGGGTCACATACAGAAGACACAACGGCCAATCTACTTTGTCTGCGAGGTCCTTGTTGACTCCAAAATAAGATATCCACAGGTCCAAAAGCTGCTCTATGGCCTACTCATTATTGTTCGAAAGCTGGTGCACTATTTCCAATCGCATCAAGTCACGGTGGTCACATCGTATCCACTCGGGGATGTCCTACATAACCGCGAGGCCACAGGCTGAATCGCTAAATGTCAATGCTTTGCACCGGCAATAAAACTATAGGGCTACTCGGCGAAGGTGAATTCAGTGGATTGCAGAGGAACACAGAGAAGATTTATACTGGTTCAGGCCCTCGATGTGAGGTAATACCCTATGTCCAGTTGAGGTGTTATTCCTCTGAGGTGGTTTGTGATCAATGATCTTCCGTGCCCTCATGGGGCACCCTGCCTCCCTTTATATACTAGGGGACAGGGGTACATGATAAGGATCCCAGCCGGATACGGCCAAGGGATTTCCTTCTTAGAGATAGAAACCTATCCGACTAAGACTGTTATTCCTTATCGTACAAGGTAAAGTCTACCGGGTGCTATCTTATCTCTAATTACATGATTCGGCCCATCCTCTATCCGGTGGCCCATATGCTGGTAATGAGGTACCCGGGGCCTATGGCGTCCACAGTAGCCCCAGAGACCTTCATAGTTGGGTCACAGTTGATGCCGAGTGCTCGCCCTCCACGGTGAAGATTGCCTGAGTGCGATGCTCCTGAGTACTCTTTGTCCTAGTAAGTCTTCTTCCCGAGTCTTGCTTCATGTCAGCTAGCAATGAGGCTATGAAGGGCTTCATGGAGATATATGAATAGTGTGCACCAAATAGGCGCACCTATTAGGTGTAGCCCACGACTTTGTGCTTAATTGTGAAGACAATTAAACATAAAGTCAAAGATCTTTAACCTGGAAGTCTTTCCCGAGTAGATTACTACTGGTATATGAGACTTTTCGGTATCATGTCAACTGGAATAAACTTTATAGTCTTGCCAAGTATGTAGGACTCTTCGACTTCATGTCAGTCGGAATATGTGTTTATAGTCTTGCCGAGTAGGATTCTACTCGTATATCGGACTCTTCAGCGTCATGTCAGCTGGAAAAAGGGGGTTTATAGTCTTTTCCGAGTGGCATCCCATTCAGAAGTTAGACTCCTCCACATCATGTTAGCGGGAAAGGATATTTATAGTCTCTCCCGAGTAGTGCACTACTCGAAAGTTAGACTCTTCAGCGTCATGTCGGCTAGAATAACGTTGCTCATGGCAACTGGTGGCCACGCATGTAGGCCGAGTGCCACTGCATGAAAATAAATCCACGGCATGGTCAGGTGTACTCGAGAGAGATATCTGCATCCCCAATTTTAATGAAGACTAGCTTGTGATCCTTCTAAGGATATATCCTCGAGACCTGGTGGATAAAATAGATACCCAAACGTATATGTTTAGCAATAAGGCTCTCATGAATCATATCTGTTTACCTCATCGGCTCCTGTTAGTAGCACCAGCGCTATAATTTCAACTTAGCCTACGGGCGGCCCACATGGAGCATGCTACTGTAGCAACTCATATCTTGATGGCCCAGTGCTGATTGTGTAGGCCCAAGCCCATCTAGTCTGCATCGGCTCTATAAAAGCGGGGAGAGAGAAAAGATTCCTTCATCTTCCCCAAATCATCCAATCGCTTCGTCTTCCACCTTCACGCCCAACTTTTCGCTTCCCGCCAGGCTAGGGTTAGCTACTGTTATTCCCCACCTGAACTCGGGCGATTCCAATCCTCTTTGTTTGTTCCAAGCCCCCGATTTGTTTTTCCCCAAATCTTGCCGCTTCTAGCCATGCCGAAAGCTTCGGATCTTGCGGGTGCGCCGGAGAGTGCTTGGTCGATTTCAGATTGCGGCTCGGTGAAGCTGAAGCTGCTGGAGAGTCAACTGAAGTTGCCCAGCCAAGAGGTGATTCGCTGGCGGCCGGCTAAAGGTGAGTCGGTCCCAAATCCCCAACCTGGTGAAACAGTAGTTTTCGCCTCTTTTTTCGATCGGGGCTTGTGCCTTCCATCTTCCGATTTCTTCCGCCGCGTCCTTGACTTCTACGGGCTGGAATTGGTGCATTTGAACCCCAACTTGATTCTTCAGATCTCCATATTTGTTACTCTCTATGAATGCTTCTTGGGTGTTGAACCCCATTTTATCCTCTTCCGACATCTATTCCACATCAAACCCCAACCCTCCAAGAATAATATTAGTGTGATTGGGGGGGCTGGCCTCTAGCTGAGGAGCGATGGGAAGAAGACATATCTTGATCTCCCCTTGAAATCTTCTCTGAAAGGCTAGCACAAGGAATGGTTCTATTGCGCAGATCTGGCTCCCTCCTTGCGCCTATTTACCGGCTTGCTGCCCGTGGTTTCACCAAATTGGTCAGCAAAGCCATCCTTTGAGGAGATGGGCCAGGCACATCAATTGTTGGTGAAGCTAGATGACCTCAAAAAGGTTGGCCTGACAGGACCTTGGGTGGCTCGTCGCTTCCTGACTCGGCGCATCCAGCCGCTGAAGCTGAGGAGTGCATTTGGTTGGGCCTTTAAAGGCAAAAATGATCCTGACCAAGTAAGCAACAAGCCGGCCAGCAAGGGCGTAGTGACCAAGACCCTGTTCGGTTACTTCTCCGAAGGGGTGGTCGCGACCGAAGACGATAACCGCCGGGTCGCGGCCTATAGCTTCATTCGGCCCCGGACCAAGGTAACCTTTAATCTTCTTCTATGATGAATACCTGTGGAATTGTGATTGTTCAGCACTGCGTGATGTATTTTGTTGACTCATTTGTAGTGGCACGAAGAGTTCGATGAAGACTCCCGCCCATTGTCGGCCGTTGCATCGAAGAAAAGGCTGAGGAGCCCCTCTGCCACCCAGCCCAACTCCAAGAGAGCGGGGAAGAAGTCGATTCTGTATTGGGGCGAGGGGGCCATGACGCCGCGGGCCATGGCAGGAAGCCTGAAGATAAAGGACACCGTCACCGCGGTGCCCAGGCGATCAAGCCCAAGGTTGAGACCTGTGGGTTTGAGCCCAACATTGCCGAGTCCGGCAATAGCACCGCCGAGGGGCCAGCCAGAGCAGACACCGCCGAGGACAGGGGCGCCCAAACCAGCCGCACCAGAATCAGGGCCGACTCGAGCTGATATGCCGCCACCGACTGTGGCGCCGACCAATTCGCCGGCCAGGCTGATGACTGGAGATAGCGCTTCGCCAGGACCCGGGTCGCCCGGCAGGAAACTAAAGTTCTCTAAGAGGTATGCTACTCCGGACCTTCTGGAATCCTTGTGTGTTGCTGTAGTGTTTTGATGTCTTGTTTCGTCATGCAGGAAGCGGGCCGATATCAATCTCAAGGAGACCGATCCGACCGCTCCCCTTGAAGAGCTTGCTCCAGTCGAGCCGGCAGCCGTGAACACACCCACTGAGCCGGTGGCCAGCCTAGTCGTGGAGACTAAGGTGGTCCCGACTGCAGGGTCGCCGCCGCCACCCGACCAAGAGGCAGCTGCTGAGGTTGAGGCACCAGCCTCTGAAGCGTCACCCGTCACGAAAATCGCTGTCGGAACCCCCGAGCCGGTCCCCAAGGCTGCGGGGGACGGCGGCATGGGGGCAGGGACCCCGTCGCCGTCGTCGTCATCGCCGCCGCCAGAGATCCTGAACTTACCTCGGATTGAAGCTCCTCCTCGTAGGATGCCCCGGACATTCACCTGGACAGTGCCTGACGGGACCGTGAAGAGCTTCCGGCTTGATGAAGTTGTCGCAAGAAGGGAACGCGAAAGCTTGCTTCGCGCCGCTATCAGCGGGTCCTAGGGAGTCGGGGTATGATTCTTGTGGCAGAGTCGTGGTGATCTTCTCGTTTTGACGTCTGACTCCATCCTTGATTTGTTTTTTACCCTGAGCAGAAGCATGTCGACCGCAATGATGGGATGATAGAGATCCTGGTCGAAATGGCTCCCCACCTCACAGAATTGGAGCACCTCCGGGCATTGAAGGCCGAGATGGAGGAGCGTCACGCGGGGAGGGAAGCCTAGCTAAAGAGTGGCGCCAACCAGCTCAGGGAGGAGACTTGGGCCCTAGCCGGAAAGATTAGAGGTAAATTCCCCGAATGCGCCTTCCCGACTGATCCATCGACGTATTTATTCAGTTGCGTTGTTCCCGACTGCCCAGTTATGTCATGATTGCACGGTTGAGCTCTTGGCTAATCTGTCGCGCAGCCCTCGAAGCGGAGTTAAAGACCCGAACAGAGAGGGAATCCCAGCTAAAGGAAGCCGAAGAAGCCAGGGCCGAGCTTGAAAAGGTCAAGGCCGACCTGACAAAGGCCAACACCGAGTTTGATCGGGAGAAGGCCGAGTTGAAAGAGGCCGTCGTCAAGCTCAGTAAGGAAAAAGCCGAACTGGAGAAGACCGTGGCCGGGTGGGAGGCCGACTACGAAAGTAAGTCCTCAACCTGACCGTGATCTTAACCAATTGATTAATCATTCTATCTGCAACCGAGTCTGACAAATTTTACTCGCCGGTGGACCCGGACAGATAGGAGAGTCAATGTCCAGACCCAATATCGGTTTTACACAGAAGAGATAAGAGTCATCAGGGAGTCACGGGAAGCCCTCGTCGGGTCCATGAAAGGGCTCCTTGACCTCATAGATCCCAGTCCTGTGGGAACTAGTTGCAGCAGGATCCCCCAAATAGAGGTGTGTCTTGCGAATGCACCGAGTGCCTTGCAGAAGTACTCGGATGAGCATGTTGTTGCTGGCGTGGCCCAAACCCTAGCGATGACCAAATCCATCTACCCGAGGGTAGACATTGAAGCCATTGGGGAAGGGTTTGCCGAGGAGACGACGCCCAAGGAGGCACTAGAGCTGATTGCCCGGGCGAAGCCGATTGCTGAAGTAATTACCCGAGACTTGGGTCTGTAAGGGCAACATATTATGTAGTCGGCATGTATACACTTTTGTGAAGAAACATGTGCAAATATATGTGCGATGCCATCAAGCTTATGTACTTAGTCGTCATTAGCTTTACTTGACCATGCGGTCTGTGCCGAGTTATTCTGTTAGAACTTAATAAAATTGTTCAAAGTAAGAAGCTAGACTCGAGCAAACGAGACAGTTGTAGTAAAGCTTCGTGACTGAGTAGGACGAGCTCGTATATTATTGACAGCACATATATACATGCAGCCCCCGACTCACTACTCGGTTGATGCAAGCGGCGTAGTGAGTCAGAGAAACTGTACACATGAAAAAGTATAAAACTCAGGTATAGAAAGGACGTAGTTGTTCTATGTTCCATGAGTTGTTGATGAGGACACCGTCTTTGGTCTTCAGTCGGTAGGTGCCTAGCCGCGTGACCTCGTCTATAATGAACGGCCCTTCCCAGATTGGGGATAATTTGTGCCTGTCTTTGGTGGTTTGTATTTTCCTCAGAACGAGATCCCCGACCAAAAAGGCGCGGCCACAGATATTGCGATTGTGGTAGCGACGTAGGCCTTGAAGATACCTTGCTGACTGGATTGTTGCAGTGTCCCTTGCTTCTTTCAACTGATCTAGCTCGACCAGTCGGGTATTGTTTGAAACGTCTTCGAGTAAGCCCGGACTCGCGGAGAGCCGAACTGTAACTCAGTTGGTAGCATAGCCTCGGCACCGTAGACTAGGAAGAAAGGGGAATGCCCTGTTGCCTGACTAACCGTGGTTCTGAGAGACCACAAAACAGACAGGAGTTCTTGTACCCACTGGCCCACATATGGTTGTAGTCGGTCAAATATTCTGGCCTTGATGCCTTGTAAGACCATACCGTTGGCTCGTTCGACCTACCCGTTGCTTCGCGGGTGTGGCACAGATGCGTAGCAGATCTTGATGCCAAAATCTTCGCAGAAATCTTGGAATACGCCCCCCGTGAACTGAGTACCGTTGTCAGTGATGATGCGGTTAGGGACCCCGAACCGGTATAGTATACTCATGATGAAGTCCTTTGCTCATTGCACTGTAATTGTTGCAATGGGTTTAGCCTCAATCCACTTGGTGAATTTATCCACCGCGACGAATAGATGTGTAAACCCTCCTGGCGCTTTCTTGAAAGGCCCGACCATGTCGAGCCCCCATACTGCGAATGGCCAGGAAATAGGGATAGTTTGGAGTTCCTGGACTGGGAAATTTGTTTGTCTTGCATAGAACTGGAAACCCTCGCACTTGCGAACAATGTCCTTGGCGTCTGTTACTGCTGTGGGCCAGAAAAATCCCTGCCGGTAAGCCTTTCCGACTAACGTCCTGGATGCGGCATGGTTGCCACCTATGCCCGAGTGAATCGACTGCAGAATCTGCTTGCCCTCCTCGGTGGTGACGCACCGCATGAGGACACCAGATGCGCTCCTTCGGTACAGGTCTTCTCCGACTAGTAGGAAGCTTTTGCTTTGACGTTTGATCTGCTCGGCTTGACTGCGATCTTCTGGGAGTTCATCATCTTGGAGAAATTTGACAAGAAGAGTCCTCCAGTCTTGACATATGTGCGGCACCTCGTTTGTGGCCGGGGTAGGTTCGCTTCCCGACTGCTCTGGCACCAGTTTCTTCTTGACTGATGGCTCCATGAGTTGCTCGACAAAAGATTCCAGTCGGAACTGCTTCTTGCTTGGATCCCATGTTTGCCAGCTCGTCTGCCGCGTCGTTGTATTGACGTAGGACATGTGTTATTTCCAGCCCGTCAAACTTGTTTTCCAGCTTGCAGACCTCCTGACAGTATGCCGCCATGGTGTTGTCGAGACAAGTCCAGTCTTTCATGACTTGGTTTACCACGAGTTGAGAATCCCCGCGCACAACCAGTCGACGTATGCCGAGTGATATAGCGATGCGGAGCCCGTGAACAAGTGCCTCGTACTCGGCGACGTTGTGGGAAGCCAGGAAGTGGATTTGTAGAACGTACATCAGTTTTTCGCCGGTGGGGGATGTCAATATGACTCCAGCCCCGGCGCCGCCGATCCGTAGAGAACCATCGAAGTACATTGTCTAGTACTCTAGCTTTGCTGTTGATGTAGGCAGTTGAACTTCCGTCCACTCGGCCACGAAGTCGGCTAGAGCTTGTGATTTAATTGCTGTCCATGGCTAGAAGGAGATATCAAACGCCATCAGCTCAAGTGCCCATTTAGCGATTCGGCCGGTGGCCTCGTGATTATGAAGGACATCCCCGAGTGGAAACGCTGTGACCACCGTGACTTGATGTGCTTGAAAATAATGCACCAGCTTCTGGACTGTAATGAGTAGGCGATATAGCAGCTTTTGGACCTGCGGATATCTCGTCTTCGAGTCGGCAAGGACCTTGCTGACAAAGTAGACTGGCCATTGTATTTTCTGAATGTGACCCTGTTCGGATCGCTCAACCACCAGCACCGTGCTGACTACCTGAGTAGTTGCCGCCAGATATAGCATTAGTAGTTCTTGGGGCAGAGGTGATGCCAACACGGGAGGTGATGTGAGAAATTGCTTAAATTCTTCGAAGGCTTACTGGGCTTCCGGAGTCCATTGGAAGTTGTCCGCCTTTTTGAGGAGTTTGAAGAAGGGCATACCCCGTTCGCCCAGTCGGGAAATAAACCGGCTGAGTGCCGCCATGCAGCCTGTCAGCTTCTGGACGTCTTTGAGGTTAGTCGGGGGAGCCATGTTCTTGATGGCGTTGACTTTCTCCGGGTTGGCCTCGATGCCGCGATGCAAGACGATGAAGCCGAGTAACTTTCCGGATGGCACACCGAAAGCGCATTTTTCTGGGTTCAACTTCATCTTGAATCTTCGAAGGTTTTGGAAGGTTTCTTCCAGGTCAGCGATGAGGCCTTCTTTGGACTTGGTCTTGATCACCACGTCGTCGACGTAGGCTTCCACGTTGCGCCCAATCTGAGTGTGCAGACAGCGCTGAATGGCCCATTGATAGGTTGCTCCAGCATTCTTCAAACCGAACAACATTGTGATATAGCAGTACGCTCCAAACAGCGTGATGAAAGATGTCTTTAAGCAGTCTTCCTCCCTCAGGCTGATTTTATGGTATCCCGAGTAGCAGTCGAGAAAGCTAAGTAGGTCGCACCCTGCCATGGAATCAACCACCTGATCTATCCTAGGAAGACCAAATGGGTCCTTGGGGCACGCCTTGTTGAGATCGGTGTAGTCGACGGACATGCGCCATTTACTGTTTTTCTTTCGGACTAGAACTGGGTTTGCCAGCTAATCCGGGTGATAGACCTCCTTGATGAACCCGGCTGCGAGGAGCTTGGTAATCTCCTCCCGAATAGCATCCTTGCGGTCTTGAGCGAAGCGCCGCAGCCGTTGCTTGACTGGCTTGGTGTCTGTCTTCACATTGAGGGCATGCTCGATCACCTCCCTTGGTACGCCCGGCATGTCGGACGGTTTCCATGCGAACATATATCTTTATTGGCTTGCAAGAAGGTGACGAGCGCGTCTTCCTATTTGGGGTCGAGTTCGGTCCTGACTAGAGCAGTCTTGGAGGGGTCGGAAGGGTCTAGGGGGATCTTCTTCGTGTCAGAGTCCACTGAAATTCCCAACTTCGCTGCTTTTTTCACCGGAACTTGATCCTGCTCGACTTCAGTTGTGACGGCTTGCCGAATGCTATCGCGCCCGACTGCCGCCTCTTGTGATTGAGCCAGTTCGCAGCTCTCCTTGTCGCAGGTGAAGGCTTGCTTGATGTCGCTGCGGAGGGAGAGGACTCCTGTTGGCCCAGGCATCTTGAGCACCATGTATGTATAGTGTGGTATCGCCATGAATTTGGCGAGTGCCGGTCGTCCGAGTATCGCGTGGTACGCGGTCTCGAAGTTGGCAACATCGAAACAGACGTTTTCCCTGCGGAAGTTATCCCGCGTGCCAAAGGTTACCGGCAAGGTTATCTGCCCGAGTGGAGTTGATGACAGGCCGGGAATTATCCCGTGGAAGGGCGCAGTACTTGGCCATAGTTCTGAATGAGGAATCTTCATCTCGTCCAAAGTCTTGGCGAATAGGATGTTGAGCGCGCTGCCTCCGTCAATGAGGGTTTTCTTCAGCCTGATGTGTCTGACGACTGGGTCCAGGACAAGTGGATAACGTCTCAGGTGAGAAACCTGATCTGGGTGATCTGCGCGATTGAAGGTAATGGCCATCTCTGACCAGTGCAGGTACTGGGGGTGTCCGACGTGGAGACCGTGTTGATATCGCGCGTTGTTAGCTTTTGTTTGCGCTTGGACTCGTACGCGGACGGCCCTCCGAAGATGTGATTGAGCTCGGCTTGAGGATCTTCAAAATCATCAGCCGGACCCGAGTCTGGCTTGTCTTTGTCCTTGTCGGCGCCAGACGATGTAGCCTGCTCGGAGGCAAACTTCTTGAGCATGTAGCAGTCTTTGGCCGTGTGCTTGCCCTTGGGGTGGAAGGGGCATGGCCCGCTCATGACTTTTTGGTAGTCGTTATTCCGCTGGGGCCGCGACCGAGTGTGCTCCATGTTGGCCACCTCGTTGTCCGCCTTCCGCTTGCAGCTGCCAGACTTATTTTGAGACGACTCGTTGTCGGCTTTCGCCTTTTGGTCCTTCTGTCGGGACTCCTTCTTCTCATCGAGGGCCTCTGCGACCGCTTCGGCCGAGTCGGCGTATTTATTGGTCATGTCGAACAGAGCCCGAACAGACGGCGGTGGTTTTCGAGTGAACTTCGCGATGAACGGGGCGTCTTTTACTCCCTTGCGGAAGGTGGCGATGACAGCCTCATCGCGGATCATTGGGATCTTGTTATGCTTCTCGGAAAACCTCTTGATGAAATCTCGCAAAGACTTGTTCTTCTTCTGGTGCAGCTGATAAAGATCATGCTCTGAAGACAGCCTCTCGTAGGTCCCCTAAAAGTTAGCGATGAACCGATCCCTGAGTTCTCCCCAAGAACCGATCGACCGCCTTGGGAGGCCTGTCAGCCATGTCCTCGCCGAGTCGGCTAGCGCGACTGGGAGGTAGTTAGCCATGGCTTTGTTGTTGCCCCCAGCAGCTCGAACTGCTAGGGTATATACGATGAGCCAGGACTCAGGATTTGTCTTGCCGTCATACTTTTCAATCCCAGTGGGCTTAAAGCCAGTCGGCCAGTGGACGTCCTGTAGCTCCCGAGTGAAAGCTGGGATGCCTTCGTCTTCGTGGGGGCTCGAGATTCGACCACGGCTATTAAACCACTCGTGATGGAGGCCAAAGCGCTCATTTTCATCTTCCAATCGGCGGCGCTCATCCTCTTGTCGCTCGCGGTGCCGGGCGCTGATAGTATGGCGAAGGTCATGTTGTAGGCGCTCTCGGAGGTCTTGATTAGGCCGGCGATCATACTGGTGACGGCGCCGGTTGTTGTTATTCGTATTGCCGAGTGTAGTTTGCCTCGACTCCTTGTGTGGCCGACTTGAGCCAGCCGCCTGACGCCGAGCTGATGTGGACGAGCCCGCTGCTGGAGATCCCGACCGGTTAGTCGGTACTAGGGTGTTGCCCGACTGCTATTGTTGTTGTTGGCAGGCAGCAGCCATGATCATCGCATTGATCTTGGCGATGGTTGAGGTGGCTTGGTGATCAAGCCTGAGCTGGAGCGTGTCCAGCAAAGTTGCGGCGGCCACAACATTCTGTTGCAGCATGACGAAGACGTCGTGATCACCGACTTTAGTTTGGAGAATCTGCTGCTGGCCTAATCAAGACCGTCGTTGTGAGCCTTGCGATCAGCTTCCTCCTGTTGTTGCAGTCGGTGCGCCTCCTCCTGTTGCTCCTCTTGTAGTCGGCACACCTCGGAGGGTGGTGTTGAAGCCATGAAGATCTCGCGGGGGAGGAGAAAACTCGCCAGACTGGAGTCCGAACTGGCGTTCGAACCGTTATCCGACTTAGAGTTGGACTCCGAGTAGTTTATCAGAGTGAGAACGACCCCAACCTCTCTAGATCCAATCTGAAATGACGCTTGGCCGTGTCCAAACTGAATCGCAGGAGATCAGGTCTGTTGTGCGGGATGTAAATCCACAGCGTCGTCGAGTCCGTGTGGGAGATTGACGATCTCTCCCCTTGTTGGCCCAACCCGGGCTGGCTCAAGGCCTAGCGCAAGTCAGACGCCGAAGGAGAGAGTTGTCCCTATGCTTGGTGATGTGAAGGACTGCCGCAATAAGTCGTGGAAGGAGATCGCGACGTCCTGTGGGCCGACTAGCGCTACATCGGCTGGCTCCTTGGCCGGCTGGATTAGATCTGTTCCGGCCAAGGTAAGGTTGCCAATCTGGTCGGCAACGAAATCGAGGCTTCCGAAGGAAATCTTGTCTCCGGGGGAGAACTTGTTGCCGTCGACTCCGTTTGTTGGATCCATCGAATTTGCTGATGAAGAATTCGCCGGAGCCCCTACCTGGCGCGCCAACTGTCGATGCTTTGCACCGGTAATAAAACTATAGGGCTACTCGGCGAAGGTGAATTCGGTGGATTGCAGAGGAACACAGAGAAGATTTATACTGGTTCAGGCCCTCGATGTAAGGTAATACCCTACGTCCAGTTGAGGTGTTATTCCTCTGAGGTGGTTTGTGACCAATGATCTTCCGTGCCCTCATGGGGCACCCTACCTCCCTTTATATACTAGGGGACAGGGGTACATGATAAGGATCCCAGCCGGATAGGCCAAGGGATTTCCTTCTTAGAGATAGAAACCTATCCGACTAAGACTGTTATTCCTTATCGTACAAGGTAAAGTCTGCCGGGTGCTATCTTATCTCTAATTATATGATTCGGCCCATCTTCTATTCAAGTGGCCCATATGCTGGTAATGAGGTACCCGGGGCCCATGGCCTCCACACTAAATGGGCACTCGAGTTGATGGCATTCGACATCACCTTTCAGCCACGGACAACAATCAAATCACAAGCTCTAGCTGACTTCGTGGCCGAGTGGACAGAAGTGCAGATGCCTACATCAACAGCGAAGCTAGAGTATTGGACAATGTACTTCGATGGTTCTCTAAGGATCGGCGGCACCGGGCTGGCATTGTACTGATGTCCCCCACTGGCGAAAAACTCAAGTGAGTTCTCCAGATCCACTTCCCGGCTTCCCACAATGTCGCCGAGTACGAGGCACTCATCCACGGGCTCCGCATTGCTATATCACTCAGCATCCGTCGACTGGTTGTGCATGGAGATTCCCAATTCGTGGTCAACCAAGTCATGAAAGACTGGACATGTCACGACGATACCATGGCGGCATACCGTGGTCAAACAAGTTCCACGGGCTGAAGATAACACATGCCTTCGACAATACAATGATGTTGCAGACGAATTGGCAAACATGGGATCCAAGCGAGAAGTGTTCCCGACTGGGATCTTTGTCGAGCAACTCATGGAACCGTCAATCCAGAAGAAACCAGTGCCAGAGCAGTCAGGAGGCAAACCTACCCTGGCAACAGATGAAGTACTGATCATATCCAACATTGGCGGATTCCTGTTCTCAAATTCCTCCTGGACGATGAACTCCCAGAAGATCGCAGCAAAGCCGAACAAATCAAACGTCAAAGCAAAAGTTTCCTAGTAGTCAGAGAAGACCTGTACCGAAGAAGTGCATCCAGTGTCCTCATGCGCTACGTCACAACCAAGGAGGGCAAGCAAATTCTGCAATCGATCCACTTGGGCATATGTGGCAACCACACCGCATCCAGGACGTTAGTCGGAAAGGCTTATAGGCAGGTATTTTTCTGGCCAACAGCAGTAACAGACGGTAAAGATATTGTTCGCACATGCGAGGGTTGTTAGTTCTACGCAAGGCAAACAAATCTCCCAGCCCAAGAACCCCAAACAATCCCAATCTCTTGGCCCTTTGTACTATGGGGGCTTGACATGGTCGAGCCTTTCAAGAAAGTGCCAGGAGGGTTCATTCACTTGTTTGTCACAGTGGATAAATTCACGAAGTGGATTGAGGCAAAACCCGTTGCTACCATAACAGCGGCACGAGCAAAGGACTTCATCATGAGTATATTATACCAATTCGGGGTTCCTAACCATTTCATAACGGACAACGGTACTCAGTTCATGGGCGACGTCTGTTGACGCTGAAAACCGCCGAGGCCGTTCGGTGTCTTGGAGACACGCGAAGGCCTGGGAGATTTGCTTCACTCCAGTGCAGGTCCTAAAATCTTGAGGTTCGTAGGCGTGCCAGTCAATTTGACCCTGCAATTGACAAGGAGATGGAGAAAATTAGATCAATGAGCCAATCGCCTAGAAGCCGATCTTGACTCGACTCATCGGCCGATGGCCGATATGAACTATGGCACTTATACACCGACTGGAAGCCGATGATGGCATAAGCAGTAGCATAATAGTAAACAAATATCAAACTAGCCGATCATCAAAGGGATGCTCAAAAATCGGCTGTAAACTGATAAAATAAATAAGCAGGATGCGTAAAATAATAGATTAAATAAACTCCAGCCGATTGTGATTTAAAATTACTAGTGTCGCCGCAAAGATGCTACTCACACCCGTGCCCGGGATCTTCATCGTGTCCACGCCCGGATCTTCGCCTGTTATCCGTGCCCGTGCCCGGGTCCTTACCTGATGTCATGCCCATGCCTGGATCCTCACTTGTGTTCGTGCCCGGGTGCTTGCTTGATGTTCGGGCCCAGGTTCTCGCTCATGCTCGCACCCGGGTTAGCAGTGATTTTCTAAATGTTTGTGACAAATCGGCTGGATATACAGATAACTTATCGGCTAAGCACTCCGATAAAACATCGCATAAAACCCATCGGCTTATTAAGAGTAAAGTTATTATTACCAGTCTAGTAGATCGGACCCAACCGTTGCAGCATAGACTGGTGACGATAACAAGACCTCGATAGGCCGATAGATCTAATGCGATCGTGATGAACTATATGATAACTTATCGGCTATGCATTCCGATAAAACACTTGCACAGAAAATATCAACCTAGCAGGAATAACTTATCGGAGGCAGTTTAATAGGTCGGACCTAACCGATGCAGCACAAACTGTCGATAAGTTACACCCAGTAAGCCGATACGATCTGTGCACGCGTGATGTGATATACCTAATCGATCTATGAGGTCAAACTAAACTGATGCAGCCATAGATAAAATAGATATATCGTGGTAAGCCGTCCACCGTGAATCGACTAGAATATCGGACTTAACCGAGGAAGTCCTAGCCGATGCGGTGTTCGGGGTGACGAGACTTACCCTCTCGCAGGAGGTCGAACTTAACCGATGCAGCCCAGCTCGAGAAGCAAGAACCCGTCGAAGGGGTGGCGATGCGCCGAAATTATATTGATCTGGTTGTTGTAGATATCTTACACAGCACCCGGGCATACATATTTATACCCTGAGTTGATGAGTCCTTTTTGGACACGATACAAGATTTCCTAAACACAAAAGGAAACACTAACATGACCCAATCAGACACGAGACCAGGTCTCCTAAGATAAAATATTAATCCTTGCCTAATTAATAAACACAGTGATTAATTGCCACGTGCGTTCTTCACGGCTTCTTCTTGGATTCGGTCCCTTCTGGATCAACTCCCGTCAGTTAACTGTAATTTTCTTCTCAACCGAATCTGATATAGAGCCATACCAAATTTTGGCGTTAACAACGTCTTTCAAGATTTCTATGATGAATTCGGCATCAAGATCTGTTATGCTTCTGTGGCACATCCGCAGAGCAATGGGCAAGTTGAGCGTGCCAATGGCCGTCTTACAAGGCATCAAGACAAGGATATTCGACCGACTACAACCATATGCTGGCCGGTGGGTACAAGAACTCTCATCTGTTCTCTGGTCTCTTAGAACCATGGTTAGTCGGGCAACAGGGCAATCCCCTTTCTTTCTAGTCTATGGTGCCGAGGCCATGCTACCAACCGAGTTAGACTTCGGCTCTCCGCGAGTTCGGGCTTACTCAGAAGACACCTCAAATAATACCCGATTGGTCAAGCTAGATCAGTTGGAACAAGCGAGGGACATTGCAATAATCCAGTCGGCAAGGTATCTTCAAGTCCTGCATCGTTATCACAGTCGCAATGTCCATGGCCGCGCCTTTTTGGTTGGGGATCTCATCTTGAGAAAAATACAAACCACCAAAGACAGGCATAAACTATCCCCAATATGGGAAGGGCTGTACATTATCGCAAAAGTTACATGGCCAGGCACCTACCGACTGAAGACGGTGCCCTCGTCAACAACTTATGGAATATAAAACAACTACGTCTTTTCTATACCTGAGTTTTATACTTTCCCATGTGTACAATTTTCCTCTGACTCACTACGCCACTTGTTCCAACCGAGTAGTGAGTCGGGGGTTGCATGTATTATATGTGCTTCGTCAATAACATATGAGCCTGTTTTGCTTAAGTTATGAAGTTTTGCAACGACTTTGTTATGTCTGCCCGAGTAGGTATAAGTCTTGCAAGGCAAAGTCTGGTATCTTGTCCTTATTCATACTACACTATACATACCGCCAGATGCTTAAGTTATGAATGTCTTTATTGTACAAGGCAAAGTCTGCCGGGTGCTACTATATCTCTAATTACAAGTCTCGGCCCATCCTCTATCCGAGTGGCCTATACGCTTGTGATGAGGTACCCGGGGCCCATGGCCTCCACAAGCGGCCTGAGGTGCTGAGTCAAGAAACATCTAGCCACCCATGGACCAGTCAGCCCGGTGCTCTTCAGCTTGTCAATCTTGTCCATCAGTATATGAACTTGGCCCATTTCTTCAAAGCTGGGCAAAGATGACCAATTGGGCAGAACCATCTGGGGCAAACCCATAAAAGGGGGAGGCTTGGTTCAAGATCAGAACAGTAAAACCACTCCCTATGCCAGCCTTTGAGGGAAGACTTCAGGGGAATATTGATATAAATCATCTTCATCTCACCCCTGAGCTGGATACCAGCCCCCAATCACCTGGACCTTGCTCTTGGAGGGCTAGGGTTTGATGTGGAACAGATGTCTAAATAGATTCAAATGGGATTCCACACACAGGAAACACTCACACAGAGTCACAAAGATAGAAATTTGCAAGATTGAGTTGGGATTCAGATTCACCAACTCAAGTTCATAGAGGGCAAGAAGCTAGCGGAGAATGTTGGAAGACGGAAGAGAAAGACCCCGGTCAAAAAAGAGGCGAAAACAACGGTCTCACCGGCTTGGGGCTCTGGAACCAATTCACCTTCAGCCAGACGCCAACTGATGACATCACGGCTCTGCAGTCGCAACAATCTCTCCAGATGCTTCAGCTTAGTCAGCCCGCAAACCGAAGTCGGCTAAACCTCATCCGACACATCCAAGAAATCTGAGGCCCTCGGCATGGTTAAGGGCAAGAAGATTTGGGGAAAAAGTCACTAGGGGCTTGAAATGGATGAAGAGGAGCGGGATCGCCCGAGTTTCAATGGGGAAGAGCAAGCAATGGCGAACCCTAGCGAAGCGGGAGGCGAAATTTCGACGCGGAAGCTAGAAGACGAAACGATTGGAGGATTGGAGAAGATGAGGGAATCTTTTCTCTCTCTCCCCGCCTTTATAGAGTCTATACCGATTCATGAGCTTGGGCTTACAAAGTCGGTACTGGGCCGCCAAGAAATGAGTTCCTACAGTAGCACGCTCAATGTGGGCCACTCGCTGGCTGTGTTAAAATCACGGTGCTGGTGCTACCAACAGGAACCGATGAGGTAAATAGATATGCTTCATGAAGGCCTAATTGATGAACACATGTATTCGGGTATCTGTATTATCCGCCAGGTATTGAGGATATATCCTTACAAGGATCACAAGCTAGTTTTTATCAAAATTGGGGATGCAGGTATCTCTCAAGTACACCTGACCATGTAATGGATTAAATTTCATAAAGTGGTACTCGGCCAACATGCTTGGCCAACATTTGCCATGAGCAAATATTCTTCCAGCCGACATGACGCTGAAGAGTCTAACTTCCGAGTAGTGCACTACTCGGAAAAGACTATAAATTTCTTCCAGCTGACATGAAGCCGAGGAATCTAACTTCCGAGTGGGACGCCACTCGGGAAAGACTATAAACACCTTTTCTAGTTGACATGAAGCTGAAGAATCTCATATACAAGTGGCATGCTACTCGGCAAAGACTATAAATTATTTCCGGTTGACATGATACCGAAGAGTCTCATATACCAGTAGTATTTTACTTGGGAAAGACTACAAGGTTAAACATCTTTGACTTTATGTCGATGTTTTACACCGGCAATAAATATATGGGGCTACTCGGTGGATGGAAACTTGATGGATTGCAAAGGAACACGCAGAGATTTTATACTGGTTCAGGCCCTCAATGTGAGGTAATACCCTACGTCCAGTTGTGGTGTTATTCCTTTGAGGATTTGCGGTGGTGATTCTGGTGAACCAACTCAACCTGCCCTCAGGGGGCGCCCTGCCTCCCCTTATATACTGGGGGATAGGGTTACAAGGTAGGAGTCCCAACTGGATTATGGCCAAGGGATCTCCTCTTAGAGATATAACGCACCCAACTAGGACTATGTTTTCCTTATTGTACAAGGCAAAGACTGCCGAGTGTGGCTATATCCCTAATTACAAGGCTAGGCCCATCCTCTATCCGAGTGACCCATATGCTTGTCATGAGGTACCCGGGGCCCATGGCACCCACAGTAGCCCCTGAGACCTTCATAGTTGAGTCACAGCTGACGCCGAGTGCTCATCCTCCACGGTGAAGTCTTCCTGAGTGCATTGCTCCCGAGTACTCTTTGTCTGAGTGCTTCTTCTCCCGAGTCCTACTTCATGTCAGCTGGCAGCGAGGCTATGAAGGGCTCCATGTAGAAGTATGAATAGTGTGCACCGAATAGGCGCACCTATTAGGTGTAGCCCCCGACTTTGTGCTTAATTGTGAAAACAATTTATAGTCTTGCCGAGTAGGGAACTACTCGTAGGTAGGACTCTTCGACTTCATGTCAGTCGGAATGGGTATTTATAGTCTTGCCGAGTAGGATGCTTCTCGTATATGGGACTCTTCAGTGTCATGTCAGCTGGAAAGAGGGGTTTATAGTCTTTCCCGAGTGGCGTCCCACCCAGAAGTTAGGCTCCTCCGCGTCATGTCAGCGGAAACAGAAATTTATAGTCTCTCCCGAGTAGTGCACTACTCGAAAGTTAGACTCCTCCGCATCATGTCAGCGGGAATAATGTTGCTCATGGCAACTGATGGCCATGCATGTAGGCCTAGTACCACTTTATGAAAATAAATCCACGGCTTGGTCAGGTGCACCCGAGAAAGATACCTGCATCCCCAATTTTAATGAAGACCAGCTTGTGATCCTTGTAAGGATATATCCTCAAGACCTGGTGGATAAAACAGATACCCAAACATATATGTTTAGCAATAAGGCTCTCATGAAGCATATCTGTTTACCTCATCGGCTCCTGTTGGTAACACCAGCGCTATAATTTCAACTCAGCCTACGGGCGGCCCACATGGAGCATGCTACTGTAGGAACTCATATCTTGGTGGCTGCTACCAAATAAGCTGGCCTGAGCCGACCTACCCAGCATAGCTTTATAGAAGTATCATCCATCGCATGTCAGGATGAGTTTTTTGGTGTCAGTAACCACAATTAGCCAGAGAAATCCTTATTTGCAAGCCTTTTCGACTTACGTTCTAGATGCAACCTGGTTGCCACATAAGCCTAAGTAGGTATATTGCAGTATATGCTTGCCCTCCTCAAGTGTGACGCAGTGCATGAGAACTCCGGATGCACTTTGACGATGTAAGTCTTCTCTGACTTGGGTAAAGCCGAACAAGGTACCCGAACCTTGCATTAGCAGAGGGTTCGGCTGGAGACCCTCATGGGGCGTACCCTATCCAACAGAGTTATGGCCAAATAAGGTACCCGACCCTTGCATTAGCATAGGATTCGGCTGGCGACCCTCATGGGGCATACCCGATCTGATAGAGTTGTGACCAAATAAGGTACCCGAATCTAGCATTAGCATAGGATTCGGCTGGCGACCCTCATGGGGCGTACCTCACCCAGTCGAGTAGTATACGACCCCCAACTAGCGCCGGAGGTCGGTTGTCAGCTCACATAGAGTGTAGCCGGGGAAGATGTCGTCCCGACTGGCGCAAGTACTCGGTCAGTAGCCCTCGTGGAGCATCCCGAGTGTATTTTGGCAGACTTGTCCAGCCCCTGAGCGTAGGAGATAGGCTCGTAGCTTTGAGTTCCTGTCACGCGTATCCGGAGCTGGCCCTGCACTATAAACATATCGGATGAGTAGCATCTGATGATGAAAACAATCACCCGAATAAAATGTATTTTACAATATATGTAAATACGTGTTCTTCCTCTTTTTGATATTAATTTCCTCGAGTAGTTGACCCCTTACGTTTAAACACTCTGCCCGACTAGTCATAGCCCCCTAGCGTCGGGAGTTGGCTCGTGGCACTTTCCCAGACACGCGTTTTGGGTGACTTGAGTTCGTCTTTCTTGGAGCAAAGTTTCACGGATCGGAATTTGCTACTCGAGTACTTTTGCAACCATTTAAGAGGAAAAACCTAAAAAAAAAAGGGTGCAGCTTGTACACCTATTAGGTGTAAGTGGCTATGGCATTGGCAAAGCCAAATGAGGAAATTTTTATCAGGAAGCGACTTAGCTGTTCGGTATTTGGGAGTGGGGATGCCATCCTTGCGTTTGGGCTTTTGAGCCCCTGAGCATGTCACTTGTTGTTCTGATAATCTTCAGTTGTTGAACGTCGAAGACGGTTGTGACCGACTGCCACAATGAAGCCGTCCGACTTGCGTTTGCGATTCCTAGCTTTAGTCGGGACCGCGTCGTCGGTGCCCTTCCGCTTCTTCTGTCAGGACACCTTTTTATCTTCACGGGCCTCAGCAACAGCGTGGGCTGAATCGGCGTATTTGTTCGCCATGTCGAATAGAGCCTTGACAGAGTTGGGAGGCTTCCGATTGAATTTGTCGATGAACGAGGTGTCTTTGACTCCTTTTCGAAAGGCGGTGATGACGACCTCATCCTTGATCTTTGGGATTGAATTTTTCTTCTCAAAGAACCTCTTGATGAAGTCACGAAGAGACTCGTTCTTCCTTTGATGCAACTGATACAGGTCGTGCTCGGAAGATGGCCTCTCGTATGTTCCCTGGAAGTTGGCGATGAGGCGTTCCCGAAGTTCTCCCCAGGAGCCGATTGATTGCTTGGGAAGTCCTGTTAGCCATGTCCTCACTGAGTCGGCTAAAGCAACTGGGAGGTAGTTAGCCATGATTTTGTGATTTCCTCCAGCTGCTCGGATTGCCAGAGTGTAGACTGTGAGCCAGGACTCAGGATTGGTCTTGCCATCGTATTTGTCGATGCCTGTAGGCTTGAAACCCGACGGCCAGTCGACCTGTTGTAGCTCCTGGGTGAAGGCCAGTATGCCTTCGTCTTCATGAGGGCTCCGACTCCGATGGCGGCGAAACCGCTCATGGTGGAGGCCGAAACGCTTGTTCTTGTCTTCCAGTTGGCGTTGCTCATCTTCTTCTCGTTCACGGCGCCGAGCGATGATGTCTTGCCGAAGGTCGCGTCGTAGTCGGCCTCGGAGGTCCTGATCGTCCTGACGGTTGCTTTGACGTCGCCGGTTGTCGTTGGGGTTGCTGAGTGACTCCTGACGTGCCTCCGTATGCGGCTGACTGGAGCTAGCCGCTTGGCGTCGCTTTGAGGTAGATGAGACTGCCGTTGGGGATGTCGACCGGTTGGTCGATATGAGGGTATCACCCGACTATTGGTACTGCTGACATGCAGCAGCGGTAAGCATGGCTTTTATCCTTGCCATCGTCGGGGTGGCCTGGTGATCAGGTCCGAACTGGAGTGTATCCAGTAGAGTCGCAGCGGCCACGATGTTCTGTTGAGGAGTAATGAAGACGTCATGGTCGCAGACTCGGGTTTGGAGGATTTGTTGCTGTACAGTCCGCCCGGCCCTGCGTAGAGCGTTGTGCCGGCGTCTTGCTTCTTCCTCTTGTTGCTCTCGCAGTCGGCGTGCTTCCTCCCCTTGCTGCTCGCATAATCGGCGTGATTCCTGAGTAGGAGTAGAGCCTTTGGATGCCATGAAGATTTCTCGTGGCGGAGAGAAGCTTGCTGAACTGTTGTTCGACTTAGAGTCGGAATCCGACTAAGAGTCGTAGTCCGAATGAGAGTCATAGTCGGAATAGTTGATGGGGGTGATTATAACTCCGACCTCCCTAGATCCGATCTCGAGCGGCTCTGGGCCGTATCCGAGTCGAACTCCAGAGGATCAGGTTTGCCACGTCGGATATTGTCTAAAGATATCCGTGGCGTTGCCGAGTCTGTACGGGAGATTGACGATCTCTTTCCTTCTTAGCTCGATCTTGGCCGGCTCAAGGCCGAGTCCGAGTCGAACACCGAAGGAAAGAGTTGTCCTGAGTACGGACAAGATGAAGATTGCCGCAGCAAGTCGATGAGGGTTGCTGTAGCGTCGTGTGGACCGACTGGCATGGCGTCGGCCGGTTCCCTAGCAGATCGGATCGAGTCCGAGTCGACCAAGGTGAGATTGCCGATCTGGTCGGCGACGATGTCGAGGCTTCCGAATGCAATTGTATCTCTGGGGGAGAGTTTGCCGCTGTCGACCCCGGTTGCTGGATACATCGAGCTTGTAGATGTAGATCGCGCCGAAGCCCCTACCTGGCGTGCCAACTGTCGATGTTTTACACCGGCAATAAATATATGGGGCTACTCGGCGGATGGAAACTTGATGGATTGCAAAGGAACACGCAGAGATTTTATACTGGTTCAGGCCCTCAATGTGAGGTAATACCCTACGTCCAGTTGTGGTGTTATTCCTTTGAGGATTTACGGTGGTGATTCTGGTGAACCAACTCAACCTGCCCTCAGGGGGCGCCCTGCCTCCCCTTATATACTAGGGGACAGGGTTACAAGGTAGGAGTCCCAACTGGATTATGGCCAAGGGATCTCCTCTTAGAGATATAACGCACCCAACTAGGACTGTGTTTTCCTTATTGTACAAGGCAAAGACTGCCGAGTGTGGCTATATCCCTAATTACAAGGCTAGGCCTATCCTCTATCCGAGTGGCCCATATGCTTGTCATGAGGTACCCGGGGCCCATAGCACCCACACTTTATGTTTAATTGTTTTCACAATTAAGCACAAAGTCGGGGGCTACATCTAATAGGTGCGCCTATTCAGCGCATACTATTCATACTTCTACATGGAGCCCTTCATAGCCTCGCTGCCAGCTGACATGAAGCAGGACTAGGGAAGAAGAAGCACTCGGACAAAGAGTACTCAGGAGCAATGCGCTCGGGCAATCTTCACTGTGGAGGATGAGCACTCGGCATTAGCTGTGACTCAACTATGAAGGTCTCAGGGGCTGTTGTGGAGGCCATGGGCCCCGGGTACCTCATCACAAGCATATAGGCCACTTGGACAGAGGATGGGCCTAGCCTTGTAATTAGAGATATGATAGAACCCGGCAGACTTTGCCTTGTATGGTAAGGAATATACAGTCCTAGTCGGGTAGATTATATCTCTAAGAGGAGATCCCTTAGCTGTAATCCTGCTGGGACTCCTACCTTGTACCCCTGTCCCCCAGTATATAAGAGGAGGCAGGGCGCCCCCTGAGGGCATACAGAGATTCATCAGAATCATACTTCCACAAAGGAATACACCACAACTGGACGTAGGGTATTACCTCACATCGAGGGCCTGAACCAGTGCAAACTCCCCGTGTTCCTTTGCAGTCCACCGAGTTTCGATCCGACAAGTAGCCCTGTATTCATATTGCCGATGTAAAACATCGACAGCATGCCACCCTAGGCATTACCCAGGCCCTTGCAATGACAAAGTGATGCGGCTGGGTGCCCGATCTTTCGATAGGTTTGATTTGGCGACGTGAAGACGTTCACGTTTTGAGGCTTCCGATCAGCGATCGTCACCTCGCAACCGTTACACCCACACGTCTAGTTGTTATCAACCACACTCTCACATAGTCGACCTCACCACAAAGGTTTTATCCCTGCAAGCAATCGAAGAAACTCACCAGAACAAGAAAGAACGCAATCTGAATTGCAGTTGAATAATTTAACACTCGAAGTTGGGGTTCCACAAACCGGACTTTGTCAACGGCGAAACTACGGCATCTGGCGGCAGACTAATCTAAGCGACGATGGCTACTGAATATGTATGAGTTGGGACGTCCTAGGGTTAACCCTAGAGTGCACACCTCTTGGGCTTAGCCCATGACACAATTACAAGGCCCAAAACAGACTCGGACTGGAAGAGGTACGTGTCTTGTTTCGATGATTCCAGACAGTTCAGGAAGAATTTTGATGTGGGACCAAAACCATCTGAAAGTAGACTCCATAAGCTTTCCAATAAGTACTCATGGGCCCCAAAAGTCCTTCTGGATCAGCGACTAGGTCTGTTTGAAGTTGATGCTGTTAGGAGGCCCGAATCCGAATCCAAAACGTGCAAAACTTCATCTCTTGCCTTTTATGGACCAAAAGTGACGTGGTGATGAAGGAGTATATTGGGTAAGGTCTTGGTTTGGTCCCCAATCAACTTCTTTGATCATCCATGTGTTCCTTGCGCTCGGTCTCTTTCCCTTCACCCAAGCAAGTATCTCTGCAAATGAGAACACACAAAACTCATGGTGTAGTAACGGCTGTTCAAATATAGAACACATAAATCTTATGTAGAAAGCATGCACCTTTGGTTGATGAATACATAAGGTAGCCATAGTCATATCCGAGCTATGATGTCCTCATCATCCTCCCCTTCTTGGTTGGAAACCGTCCGCAGTTTCACCTTGTCATTAAGCCTGATGAATATATCTTTATCTTTCACAACATAGGGTGAGGTAGTGTTGTGCATATGGTTGGATTCTAAAATTTTTAAACATGGAGAACACTTTCTAGTCTCATGCAGCTCACAACACTCCCCTTCTTGCAAACCAACTTGCAACTCATTTAAACAACTAGAGTAACTAGATAGAGAATTATTTATACTCATGCGGTCCTCTAGACAAGACATGTCTTTATGAAAAGGAGGTATATTAAAATTCGAACAAATATATACTCTATGCACATTATATTCTCCTTTATTATCATAATTACCAATAACATGAAAAATCACATGAGAAGGACATGACAAATCAGATCTAGCAAATAATTTCTTCTCTAAACAATTGAGTGGACAAAGATCATCAAATTGAATATAGCCCCAAGTATTTAAAGAAGATAGCAATCTAAGCTCTTCATTCTTGCTAGCAATGTGAACAACATGTCTAAAATCAGCACATGGTGGTTCTACAACATTACTAACATGTTCATTCACTAGTTGTGGCATGGATATAAGTGAAGCATTGCACAACTCTTCTTTATCACAAGAAATAGGAACCAAATCATCGTGTGACAAAGGTAATTTAACACACGATTCCACTGGTGATTGCTCTAAACTAACATGATTAGTGGACATATATAGCACATCAGAATTGTCCATACCTTGAGTGAATGTAGCACCATTTCTGTTACCTTTGTTCTCATTTTCAAGAACTGTAGGTGCACTCTTAATTAAACCATCTTGAAACATGCACGGAACAACATCGAATATGGCACTATCATGATAATTGCCTACTGAAAACTCCACTTTCACAATTTTACTTACCTTCAACTTATCGCAAGAATTGAACCACTGGATGTAATAAGGCTGAGGATGCAGTTGCGTTGGCAATCCAAGCTTCTCGACCATATCTGAACTTGCCAAGTTGCTAGAGCTCTTGCTATTAGTGATAATACAGCATGCTCGATTCATAACCAAAAACCTTGATTGGAACAAATTATGGCATTGATTTTACTCTGCTTTCTCCATTCGAGAACTTAGCACTCATTGTACCAAAGTACCCTCATTATCCTGCAAAAGGTTAGTCACAGAAGAAAGGACAACAAGGGGTTGCATCTCTAAATGACACTTTATTTTTCTAAGCAAAATTCTGAGATGGAGAAACAAATTTCTCTCGCATAAGCATTTTCATATCATTCCAAGTTTGAGGCAATCTATCATGTGAAGACGTTATTAAATTTTGCCACCATAATAAAGCATGAGAAGTCAAGACACTAGCATCATTCTTAATCTTTCGTTTATCACACATATGACGATGAGAAAAAATTTTATCAATCGCAACTTCCCAACTCATTTATGCTTCAGCACCAAATCCATTACACGAAGGGGGAGATGACACAGTCTTACCTTCACTTATCGAAGGTGATGTGGCAGCTATGGTAGGGCTCTCATCCAAATTCTTCGTCTCCTTTTCGTCCTTGGTGTGAACTGTCATAGTTAGTGGAAGACAAGAAGAAACAGTAGCTAGCTGTTGATGTTGTCTCAATTGTTCATATTCACTAAGGAGACCTTTTGTGCTCTCAGCCATCACTTGAAGGTCTTGTTGCATAGAGTTCATGCAATGTCATCACATTCCTGCCACTATTAGTAGAAAATAGAAAACAGCACAAAAGTGTTATCCCTATCAACTACGAGGTAGTGGAGGGTGGAATCACACACTCTCAAGCAACCAAAAGTGTCTTACCGAACTCCTATGATATTCTTACCGATTGAAGAAGGTGGTACGACTGGAGAGGTGGCACGTTGACAGCGGTGAGTGTTGCGATTACTTGGATCAAATCTGTACTAGTAAGAAGATTGTGGATCTTGGGAGGCTCAAAAGTATGGTAGCAAGGATTAGCAAAAATTAATAACAAAATAGCAAAGCTGAATAAGTGTCCCAAATACTTGTGGCAGTCGCTGGCTGAGACACGTTCCTAGAATCAGCCTAACAAGCGAGAGTAAGAAACAAAGGACTTAGGATAGCTCTCTCTCACCAAGTCTCTCAAATATCTCAAAGGATTAGCAAGACTGCTCACTGAAAACAACTCTCTCTCAGCAAGTCTGCACACTTCTTTTGTTACCTTTTGCTTATCACTTTTTTTTACTTGATCTCTCTTTTTTTTCTTTTTTTTGATATATTTTTTTCTCAACTAGGAACTCAAAAACAACAAAACCTCAGGAAGGAGCAGCTCAAACTAATGTAAGATGTGGCCTGGAGAGATTTGTGAGCGTCCTTTAAAACTCGTGCTGGAACTTCAGGGCTCGAAAACTCAGTCTTGCAGGCCAAATTTCACTATTTTAGATCGGCTGAACCCAACAAGTTTGAGGAGAAGAGGATGTAAAATTTTCTGTAGATGTTTGTAGATATAAAATTTGCCCGATTTCAAGTCCATATGCAAAAGTTATGGCTGTTTTAAGAAAGGTAGCACGAACTAGGGTTTCGTGGCTCAATCCTGTTGCTCCGGCTAGAGTATAAGTGCCAATAGGTCAAGCGGGGCTGACAAGGAGGCTAGCGATACAGCGTGATTGACACAAGACAGCTTGCAACCTATCTAAAAAGGCTTGCGAAAGCGGGTTAAAAGCTCAAGGTGGCTTGCAGTCTGAAACTGAGTAGAACTCGATCTCTCAAGGCAGGCTCTTGCGCAACACAACAGCTAGAACTAGAACCACGAACACGACTCGAAACCAGCGACCACTAACTTCACCTAGGACACAGACTCAACAAAGCAAAACTGAAATAAATTTTGCAAAGGCACAAAGAGGTTTGGACAGGGGATAAACCTAACAATACAAAGAACACGGTGGTAAGAAATTTTTGGGCTTTCTGGACTCTAGGTAAAAGAAACAAAGATGGATAGATGGGGAATAGATAATACCTATCGGGCAACCTGTGCTCTGATACCACTTGATGCGGGTGGGTGCTCGATCTTCCGATAGGTTTGATTTGGCAACGTGAAGACGTTCACGTTTTGAGGCTTCCGATCAACGATAGTCACCTCGCAACCGCTACACCCAAACGACTAGTTGTTATCAACCACACTCTCACGTAGTCCCCTACCAAAAGGTTTTATCCCTGGCAAGCATCAAAAAACTCCAAGAACAAGGAAGAACGAATCTGAATTGCAGATGAATAATTTAACACTTGAAGTTGAGGTTCAAACCAGACTTTCCAAGGTGAAACTACAGCATTTGGCGCATGACTATTAAGCAAAACCTACTCTAACGTACGGCGTACTTAAATATATATGAGTTAGGACGTCCTAGGGTTACCTAGAGCGCACCCCCTTGGGCTAGCCTAACGAACAATTACATGCCAACAGACGGACCTGGGAAAAGAAGGTAACATGTCTTGTTTTGACGATTCTGGATAATTCAGGAGGAATTTGACGTGGGACCAAACCATCTGAAAGTCGACTCCATAAGCTTTCCCAACAGTATTCATGGGCCGAAAGTCCTTCTGGATTAGTGAGACTACATCCCTTTGAGTTGAAATGTGTCCAGAAGCCCGAATATGAATCCCAAATGTGCAGAACTTCATCTCTTTGCTTTTATTGGCAAATGAGTGGTGATGTGGAGTGAACTTGGTAAGGTCCTGTTTGGTCCATCAACTTTTTAATCCATGTTTTGTTCTTGCGCTCGGTCTCTTTCTCACCAAGCAGTATCCTCTGCAAACACGACACACAAAACTCATTGTGCAGTAACAGATGTTCAAATATTAACACGCAAATCTTACGTAGAAACGCATCTCCTTTGGTTGATGAATACATAAGGTAGCTTGGTCATATCCGAGCTAGTGATGTCTCTTGCAAAGTCCTCTATCCAAGTAGATATTGAGGCGGTTAGTCGAGGGTTACGCGATGGCACAATGCCGACTGTAAGGTATAGCGATGAGTTGCCACTGTGGTTGTGCTGCCAATAGCATGACAAACTTTTTGAGTATGGTGTTTATGTGTTTCGATGCTTTGTATCGGCAATAATTATTATGGGGCATTCGCAAGACCTAAAACTTGATGGATTACAAAGGAACATGAAAATGAGTTATCCTGGTTGGCTCCAGGATAGGTAATACCCTACTTTAGTTGTTGTGTATCTGCCTTTGAGGTTCTTTGTGGTCAGATTCCGTATGTGTTTTTCCCTCTCTTGCCAAGGGGCTCTTCCCTCCCCTATATACCGAGGAGATAGGTTAATGATAGGAATCCCAGTCGGACATGACCAACGGATTCTTTTTAGGACACAACATACGCTAGGACTACATTCCTTTCTTGTATGCAAGAACATACGCCAAGTCTATTGTATCCTATTACATAATTAGGCCCACCTATATCAAGTGGCCTATTATTTCTATGAGGTACCGGGGCCCATATCATATCAGCTGGAAATATTTTGCTCAAGGCAATTTAGCTAAGCATTACCCGAGTAGCACTCATGGAATTTAATCCATATGTGGTGAGGTTTCTTGAGAGATACTGCATCCCCTAATTTCATGAAGACCAGCTATAGATCCTTTAAGGATATTCCTCAATACCTGGCAAATTATTTAGATATTGACACATTTTTTGTCTTAAGCAATTAAGCTAACTGAAAGCATATCTGTTATTTTATCGGTTCCTAAAAATATGCTTCTGCCTGTGATTTTAACACAGCTAGATCGGCCCAAAGGACATGCCATTTAGGAACTCATATCATTACGGCCCATTACTGAACAGCCGGCCAAGCCTTCTTACAGTCAAGCCTATAAAGCAGTGTGTGGAGGCCATGGCCTTGGGTACTCTGAGAAGCAATAGGCACTCGGACAGAGGATGGGCTAACTAGTAAGTAGGATACAGTAACTTGGCATACTTACCTTTACGACAAGAAAGGATTAGCTCCTAGTCGGGCACCAATTGTATTTCTAAAGGAATCCCTTGGTCGAGTTCCGACTTGGGATTCTACCTTGTAGCCTGTCTTCCTCGGTATATAGGGGAGCAGGTGCCCCTCGAGGGCATATCAGAATCTCACCAGAGACCTTCAAAGGCCCAATACAACAGCTGGAAGTAGGGTATTACCTCACCTCGAGGGCCTAAACCAGGATAAATCATCTCGTGTTCCTTTGCAATCCATCAAGTTTAGGTCTCACGAGTAGCCCCATATTCTTATTGCCAGTGTAAAACATCAACAGTTGGCACACCAAGATCGCGCTAAGAAAGGAAGAGATCGTCAATCTCCCATTCGGACTCGGCGACGTTGCAGATTTCCTGAATCAACATCTGACGTGGCAGACCCAATCCCCTGGAGTTCAACTTGGATACGGCTTAGAGCCGCTCGAGATTGGACCTAGGGAGGTCAGGGTCGTTATTACCCCCTCAACTATTCCGACTCCAACTCCCAATCAGATAGCACTTCGGCGAGCTTTTCTCCACCACGTGAAGTCTTTATGACATCCAAGGGCACAACTCCTACTAAGGAGGCACGCCGACTACGTGATTTGTAAGAAGAGGAAGCCCACCAACTACGTGAACAACAAGAGGAAGACACAAAACACCTGTAGGGCGAGCGCGATGTTCACAATGACAATCTACGCAAGTCCAGGCGCATTGCACAACGAGAGATCCTCCAAACCTGAGTAGGTGACCATGACGTCTTTGTGACCCCTCAACAGAACGTTGTGGCTGCTACAACCTTACTAGATACACTGCAATTTGGGCCTGATCACCAGCCCACCCCAATGATAGCAAGCATTAAAGCCATGATCAGTGCTGTTGCATGCCAGCAGCGTCAATAGTCGGGTGACACTCTCATATCATCCAATAGGTCGGCTTCTCCAACAGTGGTCTCATCTGCCTCAACACAACTCCTAGTGGCCAGCTCTAGTCAGCCACACCTGGAGTCACGCTACACGTCACTCGGCAACCACAATAACGACTGGCGGCACCGACATCAAGACGACCGTCGGGATAACTAGGATGTTTGAGGCCAACTACGACGTGATCTTCAGCAAGACATCAACGCACGACGCCGCAAACGCTAGGAAGATGAGCGTCGCCAGCTAGAAGACGAGAATGAGCACTTCGGCCTCCACCACGAGCAGTTTAACTGCCGTAGTCAGAGTCAGAGTCCTCACACAGATGAAGGTGTACCGGCCTTCACCCACAAGCTGCAACAAGTCATCTGGTCATCAGGCTTCAAACCGACTGGAATTGAAAAATACGATGGGAAGACCAACCCCGAGTCCTGGCTCATAGTTTACACTCTGGCAATCCGAGCGGCTGGAGGAGATCATAAGGCCATGGCTAACTACCTCCCAGTCACTCTAGCTGACTCGGCGAGGACATGGCTAACAGGACTTCCTAAGAGATCAATCGGCTCCTGGGGAGAACTCCAGGAACGCTTCATCGCCAATTTCCAAGGGACGTAGGAGAGGCCATCTTCTGAGTACAACCTGTATCAGTGCCATCAAAGGAAGAACGAGTCTCTTTGTGATTTTATCAAGAGGTTTTCAAAGAAGAGGAATTCAATCCCGAAGATCAAGGATGAGGTCGTCATCACCGCCTTCTGTAAGAGAGTCAGAGACACCCCATTCATTGCCAAATTTACTCGGAAGCCTCCAACTTCTGTCAAGGCCCTATTCGACATGGCCAACAAATACACTGACTTGGTCGACGCAGTTGCCGAGGCCCTAGATGACAAGAAGGAGCCCCGACAGAAGGGCAAAAAAGACAATGATGAGCTAGCATAGCACAAGTCCGGCAACTGCAAGCGCAAGTCAGACGAGTACCAAAAAGTGATCAATGGGCCATGCCCTTTCCACCTAAAGGGCAAGCACGCGGCTAAGGACTGCTTCATGCTCAAGAAGTTTGCTTCTGAGTAGACTTCAACATTCCCAAGATGAGCTCAACCACATCTTTGGACGGCTGACTGCATACAAGACCAAGAGGAAGCAGAAGCTAACAACACGCGAAGTTAACTCGGTCTCTGCAGACGCCCCCAGTACTTGCGTTGGTCAAAACACCAATCACGTTTGACCGCGTGGATCACCCTGATCGGGTCACTCATCCAGGATGCTATCCACTCGTCCTGGACCCGGTCATCAGGAGCATCAAATTGAAGAAGGTTCTCATCGACGAAGGAAGCGCTCTCAACATCCTGTTCGCCAAGACGCTCGACGAGATGAAGATCCCTCGCTCCGAGCTACAGCCGAGTACAGCGCCCTTCCATGGGGTAATCCCTGGCCTGTCTTCCACTCCACTCGGATAGATAACTCTACCAGTTACGTTCAGCACGCGGGCGAACTTCCGTACAGAGAACATCTGCTTTGAGGTTGCCGATTTCGAGACCACGTATCACACCATACTTGGACAGCTAGCACTAGCCAAATTCATGGCAGTACCGCATTACACTTACATGATGCTAAGGATGCTAGGACTAGCTGGAGTACGTTCCCTACGTAGCCACGTCAAGCAAGCCTTTAGCTGCGAGCTGGCCCAGTCACACGAAGCGGCAAACAGGCGTAACAACATCCGACTCACTGCCGCAACTACAAACAAGGACGATCAAGTTATGGCAAAAAAAGCAGCCAAGTTGGGAATCTCAGCGGACTCTGAAACAAAAAAGATCCCCCTAGACCCTTCCGACCCCTCCAAAACTGCACTTGTTGGGACCAGACTTGACCCCAAATAGGAAAATGAGCTCGTCACCTTCCTCCAGGCGAACAGGGACATATTTGCTTGGAAACCTTTCGACATGCCTGGTATACCAAGGGAGGTAATTGAGCATTCCCTCAACGTCAAGCCAGACGCCAAACCAGTCAAACAACGACTATGGCGCTTTGCACAAGATCGCAAAGATGCTATTCGGGAGGAGATAACCAAGCTCCTCACTGCCAGGTTCATCAAAGAAGTCTATCACCCGGATTGGCTAGCAAACCCAGTCCTGGTCCGGAAGAAAAATGGTAAATGGCGCTTGTGTGTCGACTACACCGACTTAAACAAGGCGTGCCCCAAAGATCCGTTTGGTCTACCCAGGATTGACCAGGTGGTCGACTCATCTGCGGGGTGTAAGTTACTCAACTTTCTCGACTGTTACTCGGGATATCACCAGATCAGTCTGAAGGAGGAAGACTGCCTAAAGACTTCTTTCATCACACCATTTGGAGCATACTGCTATGTCACTATGCCGTTCGGTTGAGAAACGCAGCAACGTATCAATGAGCAATCTAGCGGTGTTTACACACTCAACTCGGGTGCAACGTGGAGGCATGTGTCGATGATGTGGTGATCAAGACAAAAGTCAAGGAAGACCTCATCGCTAATTTAGAAGAAACTTTCCAAAGCCTTCGGAGATTCAAGCTGAAGTTGAACCCAGAAAAGTGTGTCTTCGGAGTACCTTTGGGAAAATTACTCGGCTTCATCATATCACAGCGGGCATCGAGGCCAATCTAGAGAAAATCAACGCTATCATGAACATGGCACCCCCGACTAGCCAGAAAGACATCCAAAAGCTGACAGCCTGCATGGTGGCGCTCAGCCGATTCATCTCTTGACTCGGTGAACGGGGCATGCCCTTTTTCAAATTACTGAAGAAAGCGAACAATTTTCAATGGACACCCGAAGTCCAGCAAGCCTTTGAGGACTTCAAAAAATTTCTCACATCACCACCAATGTTGGCATCACCCATGCCCTAGAACCATTAATGTTGTACCTAGCGGCAACTACTCAGGTAGTCAGCATGGTGTTGGCAGTCGAGTGAGTAGAGCTAGGGCATATACAGAAAATATAGAGGCCAGTTTACTTCGTTAGCAAGGTCCTAGCCGACTCCAAGATAAGATACCCTCAAGTCTAGAAGCTGCTGTATGGCCTACTCATCACTGTTTGGAAGTTGGTACACTATTTTCAGTCGCATCAAGTAACTAGTGGACGAGTAGTCGGGGGCTGAACCTACCCCGGCAACAAGCAAAGTACTACTTATCTCTCAAGACTGGCGGACTCCAATTTTCAAATTCCTCTTGGATGACGAACTCCCAGAAGATCATAGCGAATCCGAGCAGATTAAATGTCGAAGCAAATATTTCCTTATAGTCAGAGAAGACATTTACTGTCGAAGCGCATCCAGAGTCCTCATGCGCTGCATCACATCCGAGGAGGGCAAGCAGATTTTGTAGTCAATCCACTCGAGCATCTGTGGCAACCATGCTACATCCAGGACGTTAGTCAGAAAGGCTTGCAGGCAGGGTTTTTTCTAGCCAACTGCGCTAACAGATGCTAAAGACATAGTTCGCACATGCGAGGGATGCCAATTCTTTGCAAGGCAAACACATCTTCCAGCTCAAGAACTTCAAACAATTCCAATCTCTTGGCCCTTTGCAGTTTGGGGGCTTGACAAGGTTGGGCCATTCAAAAAAGAGCCAGGAGGGTTCACACACTTGTTCGTCGTAGTAGATAAATTCACAAAGTAGATCGAGGCAAAATCCATTGCTACCATAATAGCGGCATGAGCAAAGGACATCATCATGAGTATTTTATACTGATTTTGAGTTCCCAACCGCATCATAACGGACAACGCTACTTAGTTCACTAGCGGCGTTTTTCAAGATATCTGTGATGACTTCGGCATCAAGATCTGTTATGCTTCTGTGGCACATCCGCGAAGTAATGGGCAGGTCAAGTGTTGATGTTTTACACCGGCAATATGAATATAGGGCTACTCATCGGATCGAAACTCGGTGGACTGTAAAGGAACACGGGGAGTTTATACTGGTTCAGGCCCTCGATGTGAGGTAATACCCTACGTCCAGTTGTGGTGTATTCCTTTGAGGATGTATGGTGGTGGTTTTCATGAACTTTTGTATGCCCTCAGGGGGTGTGGGCACCCTGGAAGTGCATTATGGAGAGTAACTAGTATGACAACGTGAAATATCTAGATGGATGGGGTCTCAAAGAAAAACCAATTAAGTACAGTAACCATCCATCCTCATCGTAGCCTTGCCATAATATTTACCCGTTCATAATACAAATCCAAAATGCCGAGAAGTGTATAAAAGAGATAATCATAAGGATAGCTTGCCAGTCCTCCCCGTCATACGCCCGTCAAACCACTCGATGGTAGCTGATTTTATTGAGCAAGTAGTACATTTAAAACATAAGCATTTGTAAAATATAGCAATCTGAAAATTTAGGACAGCAAGCTTATAGTTCTGAAATGTAATTAAAAGTGAACACAAACCATGCTCTAATCATCATCCATGGGCCACCATTGCCCAAACAATTATGCTACACAAGCATATCATTATCCATGACTAAAACCAAGTCATATTTATCATTAAAACCTTTTATATAAACCCATCCATTCATGACTATCCTAAGTCATTATATAACAACATAATTTCACCTCCACATATCCCAAGTTGGATGCTAACATGAGTGACTAACACATCAAGCGGTCGTCCTGTGACCGTGGACACGGCTATTCGAATAGTTCTTACTCTGATTAGAGGTGTACATCTTTACCCACACGATGTGATAGAAGCCAAACGGCTACACTCTAGTTTGATCTGTACCCGTCGGTACCCACACTCTACACATTGAGTGCGGACTAGAGGTCACAACAGAACCTTTTGCACGCTTAGCCCCAACCACTCTAAACCACGTCTGGGCCCCCGACAACTTAGTCGCGTGCATGCGTGGCAACTAAGGCGGGCTCACCGTCGCGGGAGGCACCTCCGGCCAAGCGCAGGCACCTCCGGCCAATTGCAGGCTCGCAATGAGGTCCTCCAAAGGTCTCCCCTCACGACTGACGGACGGGCGTAGATGGCCACAGCCTCCTGTGCTACTGAGTTAAGCCGTCCCATACCGGCGTGTGGAAGTACATAGGGTGCTTGAATAGACGTCAACATGTTCGGTCCTTAACGACCCAGACGGAGCTACTTGCATCAGGGAAACACCACCCCGTCATCGCCCTATCATCCGTCCAAGTCAAACATTTTCCCAATTATTAATCAGAAGTTATTCTTGTCAGATTTTAACCCATCCATTCTATTAAACTAGTTTTGAACCGATAGCTCCATCTATCGGATTTTTCTAAGTCTAGAATTAAGCATGGCTAAGCATTCGATAAAATAAAAGTATCCCAAAGTCCTTAACCAGGGGTGACAAGGTATAAATATGGAATCAACAATAGGAACAGAAATGCATTCAATTGGGTAATATTGACTCTACCCGTTTATCCCATTTAAAAAGACCGAAGCATGCATATAGATATTGCTTTCGCAAACAAAACAATTTATTGAAAATATAGGTTCAATATACTTAGATGCTTGCTTTAGATGCTTGCCTTGCTGCAGCAAGTGGTCACACTCAACCTCTGGTTCTTGCTCCACGTACTCTAAATTGTCTGAATCCACCGATAAAAGCGAATATGCAAATAAGAATCAATTAAATATGCTCATGCAAAAATGATCAATAAAATCTGAGATAAATACAGTAGGTAGGGCATGTCCTAACAAGATTTTAGGAGAAACAACCAAGTCATTAGCATCTTTGGATTGGGAGATACAAAAATAACAAGGTAGAAGGGCTGAAAATGGCAGTTTTGTAATTATTTATATTGTAACCTCAAGTTATTATAGTTAACTGACATTTTCTATTAAGATTTCATAAAGGCATGTATTTTTATATAAAAGAGCATAACCTACTGGTTCCAACAAAATTTGGTTCACTGAAATTTCATTTAAAATGATTTAGTTGTGAATTTTATAAATTTATCAAAAAGAAAGGTTAGAAAATACTTAGGCCTATTTTGGGAGGTAGTTTTGTCAAATATAAATTGTCCACAGTAAGGATTACAATTTTTTGAGTTAAACAAAAGTAGTTTCACATTTTTAGCAGTTAGGATGAATTTTCTAGAAATTTATAAACTTCTAGGTTATAAAGATGTATATAAACGATATTTCCATTTTTAGAGAAAAATCCTACACAGAAGTTCTCACTTTTATTTTACAAAATTAAAGAAAACATTTTTATGGATCCAGAGAAATTTGGTTCACCTCAAAAGGAGTTGTAATGGACTTTATAGAAATATTCCAAGTTCCTAGGCACAAAATAAGTTACTTTTGCTTTATATTATTTTCTGGATATTTTCTATACAGAAGTGGTCATATTTTATTTGACAGTATTAAATTTCACAAATTTACAGAGCTAACAAGATTGGTTTTACTCAAAAAGGAGTTAAAATGAATTACTTATGAATTTTCAAAATTTGTCTATTTTTCTGTTGGAAAGATATTTCAGTTTAACCTTTTTCTAATTCTTTCTTCTTTCCTTATTTCTCTTCCAGTCCGGGCCCTCCTGTCTGCGGCACAGAACAGAGAAGGCCGAGGACTGACTTGCCGCCGGCGGCGAACAACGGCGCAGCTAGTGTCGCGTCCAAAAGAAAAAAACGTAGCCGAGGTGCCTGCGAACCTAACGGTGGTCGGAAACTCGCCGGTGATGGACTGTAGCTCGCCGGCGGCGAGCTCAAGCGGCAGCGGTGTTCGGGGTCGAAAGCCAAATGGCTCTACGGTTCAAATCGCGCAAAGCTAACGCATGCATGCACTTCTTTAGAACTCCAGGAGGCTTACCAAGCGACACGCCGAGTCTGGGAGCCCCGGTGGGGTGGTGGTGATAGAAACGGCCGCAGCGACGATGGAGAAAGCTTCGGGTTAGCGGTGTCGTCTCGATCTGCAAGGGGAAACACCGAAACCTGGTACGCATATAGTCAGCATGCTCCTGAAGATGGTGAGGGAGCGAGGAATTGAGCTAGGACTCACTGGAGACGACAAATTTCCCGATGGCGGCTCGGAATGGTTCCAGTTCGGAGCCGAGGAAGAGGACTCCCAATCTCCGAGCTCCGGGCACCATCGATGGGGGTTCTTGATGGGTTCAGGAGAGGGGGTCGAGGCGACGACAATGGCGCAAGGGCTCGGTCAGACTCGCTCCAAGGTGGCCGGAACGGCGAGATGATGTCGGCGGCGGCGCTGCAGAGCTGAAAGCGAAGCACGGCGGCTTCGACCGGTGATCCTAGGGCAACCAATTGCAAAAATGGAACCGTCAGAAGGTAAAGATCATGTTCCCGAGGCTTAGAAAGGATGGAGCTCACCGGAGCTAAGCTCAAGCTCGGTCGAACACCTTCGGCAGCAGGGGAAATGGCTCTGTCTCCGGTGATCTTTGGGGATACCATCGGCTTTCTCGGTGGGAGCGTGAAGAGGATGAGGAGGAGGTTCTGCTGGCGAGATTAGAGGCGAAATGGTCGAGGTCTCCAAGGTTTGAGCTCATCTAGGTCTCTCTGTGTGTGCTGTGAGGGAGGAGAAGAATAGGGCTCTGACACGTGTGACATGCACTGCTGAGCTGCTCCATTTCTACAGTACTCTTGGTGGGTCCCACATGTAAGACTACATTTTTCTACACAATCTTGTTTAAGTCTAGTCTATGTCTTGTGGGTCCTTGTAGTGAAAACCTAGGAAGAGTGGAGGGGTGTGGGTAGATTTCTTGGTGAAGCACACTGTCCAAAGAAAGTATGAGGCTTACAGGTGGGCCAGGTCTTGTGGGTCCCACTGGTCAGTGACCTGAGAGAGGAGAATACTCTAGAGACTGTTTTGTGAGCTGTCCAAAACATGCAGTTTTTAACTTACTGTTTTACTAGGTTAATGAGGAGCATCAATTATGGGAAAATTACTGGAGGTAGAGGAAGATGGGTTTAACCTTCTGACAAAATTTTGTGGTTAGAAGTGGTCTGGTTCATCTTTGGTGAAATTGCAAAGTAGGCACACAGACCCAGTTTTTCTGCTGTGTGATGTATGTCCCTAGGGCTTTGCTCCTATTATTTCATGTGACTTCTTTGGGAATTAAATTGAGAAAAAATTACTGGTGGTAGGGTTCATGTTGGCACACACTTTGGCAAAAGGGTTCTATCTAATTAGTCTTCATTTTCATTTGGTGAATTTCAGAATTGAACCAATTTATTTCAGCTAGCTTCCTAGCTTTGCTGATTTGAGGGACTTGGTTGAAGTATTTATTGAAGTGATAAAATCATGTAAAATTTACAGTGGATTAATTATGTGGGAAAGTGCTTACAGGAATTTTTCCATGATTTTATGTGCAGCCAAACATCTTTAGAAAAATCCTTAGACTATACAAATGCATAGGTCAAGGAAAAGAATCCAGGCTGAAACTTGTTTGAATTTTCAAGAGGTCTAAACCAATGAAATAAATTCTGGAAAAATTATATTGTTTCATGATGAATTAGCTAGTATTTGAATAAAATATTTCCCACATATGTTTCTGTTCAACTTGCTGTACTATTTGGAGTTGGTCTAATTTTGCCGATTAGGGTTTTATTGTATTGATGGTTTTAAATATTGCAAACTTTATTTTGTAAGAAGTGATAATGCAAGAATTTAATTTGTGCACTCTAATGACAGTAGGTCATGGCACTAATTACCTAGAATTAGATTTGGGGCTGTGACAGGGGGCGCCCTGCCTCTCCTTATATACTGGGGGACAGGGGTACAAGGTAGCAGTCCCAGCCGAACTACAGCCAAGGGATCTCCTCTTAGAGATATAACTTGCCCAATTAGGACTATATATTCCTTATCGTACAACACTAAGTCTACCGAGCTCCATCATATCTCTAATTACAAGTCTAGGCCCATCCTCTGTCCGAGTGGCCCATAGGCTTGTCATAAGGTACCCGGGGCCCATGGCCTCCACAGCAGCCCCTGAGACCTTCATAGCTGAGTCACAGCTGATGCAGTGCTCATCATCCACGATGAAGTTTGCTCGAGTGCATTGCTCCCAAGTACTCTTTGTCCGAGTACTTCTTCTTCCCGAGTCCTGCTTCATGTCACCTAGCAGCGAGGCTATGAAGGGCTCCATGTAGAAGTATGAATAGTGTGCACCGAATGGGCGCACCTTTTAGGTGTAGCCCCCGACTTTGTGCTTAATTGTGAAATAATTAAACATAAAGTCAAAGATCTTTAACCTTTAAGTCTTTCCCGAGTAGTATACTACTGGTATATGAGACTCTTCAGCATCATATCAGCCGGAAATAATTGATAATCTTTCCCGAGTAGCGTCCCACTCAAAAGTTAGACTCTTCAGCTTCATATCAGCTAGAAGAAATATGTATAGTCTTTCCCAAGTAGCATGTCACTCGGAAATTAGACTCTTCAGCTTCATGTCAGCTGGGAGAATTGTTTATAGTCTTTTCCAAGTAGTATACTACTCGGAAGTTAGACTCTTCAGTGTCATGTTGGCTGGAAAGATATTTGCTCATGGCAATTGTTGGCCAAGCATGTAGGCTGAGTACCACTTTATGAATTTTAATCCAATATGTGGTTAGGTGTACTTGAGAGATATCTGCATCCCCAATTTTAATGGAGACCAGCTTGTGACCCTTATAAGGATATATCTTCAATACTTGGTGGATAATACAGAAACCCGAACACATGTGTTCAGCAATTAGGCCTTCATGAAGCATATTTGATTACCCAATTGGTTCCTGTTGGTAGCACCAGCACTATTATTTTACCACAGCCAGTGAGCAGCCCACATTGAGCGTGCTACTATAGAAACTCATATCTTGGTGACCCAGTACCGACTTCGCAGGCCCAAGCCCACTTATTAGTACAGGCTCTATAAAGACGGGGAGAGAGAGAAAAGATTCTCTCATCTTCTTCAATCCACCAATCGTTTCATCTTCTAGCTTCCACGCCGAAAATTCACCTCCCTTCTCACTCGGGTTCGCCATTGCTAGTGCTTCCCCATTGAAACTTGGGCGATCCCGCTCTTCCGCGTCCATTCCATGTCCTCAATCACATTTCCCCCAAATTTCCTTGCCTTGAATCATGCCAAGAGCGTTAGAAATCCTAGAGATGACTGATGAATCTTGGCTGACTTCGGATTGCAGGCCGACTAAGTTGAAGTATCTGGAGAGACAGTTGAGACTGCAAAGCCGTGAAGTCATCCATTGGCGTCCGGCGGAAGGGGAATTAATCCCGGCGCCCCAAGGTAATTAGACTATAGTTTTTGCCTCTTTCTTCGACCGGGGCCTTTCTCTTCCGTCTTCAGATTTTCTCCGCCAGCTTCTTGCCTTCTATGAACTGGAGTTGGTGAATTTGAATCCCAACTCCATCTTGCCAATCACTATATTTACAACTCTTTGTGAGTGTTTTCTGGGTGTGAAACCCCATTTGAATCTGTTTAGATATTTGTTCCACATCAAACCTTAGCCCTCCAAAAGCAAAATCCAAGTTATTGGGGGGGGGGGGGGCTGGCATCCAGCTCAGGAGCGAGATGAAGAAAATCTATATCCACATGCCCCTAAAATCCTCCCTTAAAGGCTAGCATAGGGAGTGGTTTTATTGTTCTAATCTTGAACCATGCCTCCCTATTTTCACTGGTCTGCCTCTAGAGATCATGACCAACTAGTCGTCTGTGCCCAGTTTTGAGGAAATGGGCCAAGTTTACTTGTTGATTGACAAGATTGATAAGCTGAAGGGCTCCAGATTGACTAGTCCATGGGTGGCTAGACGCTTCTTGACTCGTCGCATCAGGCCACTGAAGCTGAGGAGCCACTTCGGCTGGGACTATAAAGGCAAAAGCGATCCTAGCTGAGAATATCCTGACCTAACCGACAAGCACAAGGTGACCAACATCCTTCTTGATTACTTCACCAGTGGGGTGATCAAGACAGAAGATGCAGAGCGGGCCACGCCGGCTTATAGCCAAAAAGGCCTCGTCCAGAGGTAACTCTTGCTGACGTTAACTTGTTGTCCATCTATGATGAATGTCTGTAGATGTATAACCAGTATTGCTCTACAATGTGTAATATATGTTGTTGAACTGCTTGCAGTCATGTGAGGAGTTTGATGAAGACTCCCAAACTTTGTCGGCCGTTGATGGCAACGGGGTGCCCAATCTTCTGTTAGGTAAGGATAACTCTCGATTTGGTGGAGAATTGACACTCACAATCCGGCTTCTAAGCACCAAGACCCGAACCCTGCAATCGCAGCACCACGTCTCCTCTCGTTATCAACCGTGCACAGCCCGGTTGACCTCGCCACGAAGGCTAATTCTTGCATGCGAATCGAAGAACACAAGCAAGAACAAGGAAGATTGCAACTCAACTTGCAGATGAATGATTATACTCTCGAAGTTGGGGTCTCAAAAACCGATAAATGGCGAGACTATTCAAAGACAGAATAATCGAAGCAAAACCCACCCTAAACAGCGGTGGCTACTGAATATATATGAGTTAGGAAGTCCTAGGGTCAGGGTTTAGCCCTATGAGGGGCGCACTCCTCATGGGTTTAGCCCACGACACAAATACAAAGCCCAAAGGCCCAAACTGACTTGGATAGGAAAAATGATGCAACTTGTTTTGACAATTCTGGACAGCTCAGGAGGAATTTTGGCATGAAACCAAAACCATCTGAAATTAGACCTCATAAGCTTTCCAACAAGTACTTGTAGGTCCTCTAACTCCTTCTGGATCAAAAGTTATGGCCATTTGAAGTTGACGCTGTCTCCTAGCCCGAAACTGAACCGGTCTCGGAAATAGGAGTTTACTTGCACTTGTTGTCTCCACTTTAATATTTGGTTTCTTGAGCTATTATCCATGGTCTTCTCCCAAGTTACTAATAACAATAAAATCATCACAAGAATTAAATAGTATGCCATTCATAGAAATATTTTCATGTATGCTTAGGAACGCATTCACCTGGCGATTAAGTTGGCGGGCACGTGAGCGAGTAATTGGTCCTTGGATCTGTGGTGCATCTTGTTCAACATGAGGAGGTTGTAAGTGTGTATCTAAAGAAGTGATGTCCTCATCATCCGTGAAATCGAAGAAAAGGTTGTTGAGTCCTTCTGCTACCCAGCCTGACTCCAAGAGAGCGGGGAAGAAACCTGTCGAAGACCCGGGCAAGAAAAGGATTAGTAGGCCGAGTGCAGCAGCCGGGAGCCTGAAGATTAAAGACACTGCCAGCGCAGCTCCCAGGCCGCCGAGTCCAAGGCCGAGACCAGCGCCACCAAACTCAGCAACATCGAGCCCAAGGATGGCACCGCCGAGTACAAGGTCATCAATGAGCCATAAGGCGGTGTTGCTGAGTGTCCCAACAGCCCAATCAGCTGCACCAGAAACTGGGCTGACTAGGATGAGGACGCTGCCACCGACTGCCGCACCATCCAGCCCGACAGCAGGCAGCCCTCCACTGCCGACAGCTGGAACCCCCGAATGGAGGTACAAAACCTCCAAGAGGTAAGTAACTTTGGATCTTCTGAAAATCTTGTTCAGCATAGTAGTGTCTTGATATTTAGCTTATCGTGTAGGAAATGGGCCAATATTGATCTTAAGGAGACCACACCAGCTGCTCCTGTTGTAGAGCCAACCCCAGCCGAGCCAGTGCCAGCAAGCGCATCTGCCGAGCCGGTGACCGCCTCAGTTGCTGAAACCGAGGTTGTCCCGACTGCAGGACCGCTAACGCCGGCTGACCAGGGGGCAGATCTGAAGCTGTTGCCCCAGCCCCTGAGCGGATCCCTAAAGCCCCAGCAGCCACCGAGTCCGGGGCCAGGACCGCATCGCCATCCTTGTCATCGTCATCTTTAGAAGGACCAGATCTCCGCAGACTTGAAGCTCGTCCCTGCAGGTTCCCAAGAACGTTCCATTGGGTAACTCCAAAGGGAAAAACTGTTTTCTGAAATGCTATGAGCATGATGAAGAGGCAGCGGAGAGGGGAGCGTGAAGTTCTTTCTTCGTGCCCAATCGCCGCGTCACAGGGGGCCTAGGTATGACTTTTGCCATATTCAGTTCTTGACATTCTTCCATGTATGGGTATTCCGCCATTTGACTCTGCTTTGCTCTGTTTTGCTTTGAGCAGAAGATCGTCGACCGCTCGGAGAAGATAAACGAGGTCTTGGCTCAGCTCGCCCCCTAGCTCCAACGATTGGGCCAACTCCAGACCTCGAAGGCTGACTTGGAGCGGTCTAGCTAGGAGAGGGAGGCTTGGCTGAAGGGGGTAGTTGATCAGCTGAGGGATGAGAATTGGGCTCTAGCCAACAAGATCAGAAGTAAGTCTCCTGTATTTGTCTTCCCGACTAAGCCCCGTGTGTATTTATCCAGCTTTGTTGTTTCCCGACTGCCCAGTTGTGTCTTGACTGTGATCTCGAGCTCTTGACTATTCTGATACATAGTCCTTGAAGATGAGTTGAAGACCCGGACAGAGGGGGAAACCAAACTAGAGGAGGCCGAGAAAGCCAAAGCCGAACTCGAAAAAGGCAAGGCTGAGCTGGAGAGGGCCAAAGGCAAACTCGAGAAAGAAAAGACCGAACTGGAGAAAGCCAAAGCCAAGGTAGAGGCCGACTATGAAAGTAAGTCTTCACTCTAACAATGACCTTGTTCAATCCTTTGATTACTCTTACTGCTGTTTTGACTGACAAGTTTACTTGCCAATGAATTTAGGCAGCTGCAAGAGCCAACGCCCAAACCCTAGTTTTGAGCCTTTGCAGAGGAGATCAAGGTCATCAAGGAGTCACAGAAGATTCTTGCCAAGTCCATGAAAGGGCTCCTTGACATCATGGATCCTCACTACATGGGAACTAGCTCCAACACGGTCTCCCAGGTGCAGGCGCGCCTTAACGAAGCTCCAAGTATCCTGAAGAGGTACTCGGATGAGCGTGTTGTCGTCGACGTGGCCGAGACCCTCGCAATGACCAAGTCGATATACCCCAGGGCAGATCTTGAGGCCATTGGTGAAGGGTTTGCCGAAGAGACAACACCTGAGGAGGCGTTGGAGTTTAATCACCCAGGCAAGGCCGACTAGCAGAGACGATCACCAAGGATCTGGGAATGTAAGGACAATCCATCATGCAGTCGGTGTGTATAAAGTTTTTGTAAGGACATGTGTAAATATATGTGCAGTGCCGCCGAGCTCTGAGTTTTTACTTAGTTATCATTAGCTCTACTCGACTGTATGGTAGTTATTTTATAGGAACTTCATAAAATCATTCACCGTAGAAAGCTGTACACGGGCGGACATGACAAAGTCATTGCAGAACTTCATAACTTAAGTAAAACAGGCTCGTATATTATTGACAAAGCACATATAATACATGCAGCCCCCGACTCACCACTCTGTTGGAACAAGCGGCGTGGTGAGTCAGAGAGAAATTGTACACATGGGAAGGTAAAAACTCAGGTATAGAAAGGACGTAGCTTAGCCCCCTCTGCTAAAATTTGTCCTTTTTAATGGATTTACCCCGCGGAACCCGAGGTTTTTGGTGCATACAAGTATTTTTGTTAGAGCGCCGATGGGTAACTAAAGGAATACTTATAATCTTCCCACTACTTGATAAAAGGATCTTGTGACTATCAGTAGAAATGATCTTTCCGTCACGTTCGGCTATAACAGAAACCCTCGAATCTAGAGCTGTTTGGCGTTCCAATCCAGTTCCAGCAATGCACTTCTCGGACCGAGAAAGTGGAACTGCTTGGCGCCGCATATTAGAACTCATTAAAGCTCGATTCGCATCATTATGCTCAATAAAAGGAATGAGAGAACCCCCAATAGAAAAATATTGGAAAGGAAAAATACTTCTAACATGAATCTGTTCCCATGCAATAGTCAAGAATTCTTGACGGTATCTAGCTGGAACAACATGTTCTTCCTGAATACCCCGATTCAAGGACAAAGAAATTTCCTACTGCTATCATATAATATTCATCTCTATTTTGGTGATAAATAAAACACCTGTCTCTCTTTTTTTGTTTTGCTTCTCAGATATTTCATAAAATGGACTCTCTACGGATCCCACCAGTGATCAATTCTCGCATGAATAGCTAAAGATCTTAGTAAGTCCAACGTTGATTCCTTCGGACGTGTCAATTGGACAAATATGCCCATAGTGACTCGGATGGAATCTCGGCTCGAAAACTTGCAGTTCTCCCCGTCAATCCTCCAGGACCCAAACAACTCACTTTTCGCCATGAATAGTTTGTGTCAATGCGATTGGTATTGATCAAAAACTTGAGATAAGGGCGTATGTACCAAAGAAGGTCTCATAAGTAGTTATTAATAAAATCGAGGTTGAAGCTGGAGTTACCAAAGTTTGTGGGGTTAGTTTTGATTGAAGTATGAATACTCTACGGATAGTTTTTTGAACCGCATGTTGTAAACAACCAAGAGCCAATCCGAATTGATCTTGTAATAGATCCGCAACCGAACGAATACGTTTATTTTTCAAGTGATTCATATCGTCATCGTCAAGTACACCCGTTCCAAATTTCTATTCCAATCAAATGATCCGTAGCGGCCAATACATCTCGCGGTAACAAGAAGGTGCTGTTCTGAGGTATATCAAGATTCAGTCTTCGATTATATTTCGTCGACCAATCCTTCCTAATTCACATTTTTGTTGAAAAAATTTCTTTTATAATCCTCACATAAGGATTCCAAAATACCAGGTCCCGCCTACACAAGCAAATTGTTGATAAAACTCCAAAATAGCTTTTTCTTTTGACTCAATCCTCTTCTTCTCCTTAGCATTTGGGAAAGACAAGAAAATTTCAGGGTAGGAAACATTATCTAGAATTTCTTTTAGATTCGAACCCATAGCTGATGATAGAACTAGAATAGATATCTTTTGTGTTCTACTCACGCGAGCCCATATCCTTTCTTTTTTATCAATTGCTAATTCCGATCTTCCTCCCCAATCTGATATTATAGTCCCGGTGTAAATAGAAATTCCCTTATGGTCTAATTCCGAGCGGTAGTAAATACCGGGACTTAGCAATATTTGATTGATCACAATTCAGTATATTCCATTTATTATAAAGGTTCCTAAGGAATTCATTATAGGAATGTTTCCAATAGAAATGGTTTGCTTTTGCACATCGAAAACCGAAAATTAATCGCACGGATACATATTAATTCGTGAAGAATAGGTGAGGATGATTCATACACAGCATCCTTTCTTTATCGAAGGTTCTAGCAATTGATACCCTTTCACAAATAATTGAAATGTTAATTTCGTGATCTAGATCTTTAATTGTTTGGAAGCTTCTCAATTTCTTCTGCCAAGCCTTGATTAATGAACTACAAAATCCCTCGAATTGGATATGACTAAATCCGGGTATTGTGGACATTCCCTCATTTCCATTCCGGAGCATCTTAATCTTAAGTTTCCTGTTTATCGAAGCAAAATTCCATTATCAGCTCACTCTTCATCAATCCCTACGGATTCGATCTAGCAATTATGGAATCTATATTCTGTTTTTTACTAAATCACATGAAATTCTCAGGAACTCCACATACGTATTTCATATATGTATTTCATACATATGAATAGAGACCAATTTCAACGAAAAGTTCGAATTTGCCAGGGGGTCCAAATGGAATGAAAATGAATTGATAAAACATTCCTAGAACCTCGAAAAAATTCTGCCAATTACACTTTATGATATTCTAATTAGATTGGACGGCAAAGATTTCTCATTTTATCTCCTTTCTATGAATGGGATAAAAACCCATAATATAATAATTTAGAAAGCACTAGAAAGTTTGACTTTAGTACGATTGAGAAATAGCACGCTTAGTTTAATTTCAAAAAGAATTTGAAGGTTCTTTTTTTTTGTTTCGTAGTAGTAGAATTTCTATAAAATAGAAGATTTCGTTGTAGAATCCTAAAATAAAGTAAGTACTTTTTTAAGTACATGCCAATCTAGTTGTGGACCTCTACATATCAAAGTCAATTTTCATTTTTTTATTCAAGATATTTAATGCAATGAAAAATTAAAGAACGATTCTCCACAGAGATATGTACATAAGGGGGATCTATAGATAATAATGTTGTTCGAGCCTGGAGTTTACCTATATACGGATTAGGCATAAATCCATTGTCTTTTATTATGCCATTAAATGGCAGGCGGGAGAGAATACCGATTTAAGAGCCGTTCATTACTGCAATTCAAAATAAAAAGAGAATTCTAGTTAATGGTTCCAATTCAAAATGGCAAGCGGGAGAGAATACCGATTTAACTCATCCTAACCAAGATTGATTATTGGATTACAACAATTATTTTTATTCTGAGTTTTATTCTCAGATTCTATCTGAGGGGTTTGCGATCGTTGTAGAAATCCCATTCTCGCTACGAGAACTGTCTTGTCCGGAAGAAAAAGAAATAGCAAGTTTCAAAATTACGATCTATTCTTTCAATATTTCCCTTTTAGAAGACAAATTTTTGCATTTACACTATCTATCACATAATAGAAATACCTATCCTATCCATTTGGATATCTTGCTTCAACTCCTTCAATACCGGATCCAAGATGTTCCATCCTTGCATTTATTGCGATTCTTTCTCAACTACTATTCGAATTGGAATAGTTTTATTACTTCAATGAAATCCATTTTTATTTTGAAAAAAGAAAATAAAAGACTATTTCGATTCCTATATAACTTTTATGTATCAGAATATGAATTTTTCTTATTGTTTCTTCGTAAACAATCTTCTTGCTTACGATTAACTTCTTTCGGAACCTTTCTGGAACGAATCCACTTTTCTAGGAAGATGGAACATTTTGGGGTAATGTACCCTGCTTTTTTTCGGAAAACCGTATGGTCCTTTATGGATCCTCTTATGCATTATGTTTGATATCAAAGAAAGGCAATTCTTGCATCAAAAGGAACCCTTCTTTTGAAGAAGAAATGGAAATGTTACCTTGTCCGTTTGTGGCAATATTCTTTCTCTTTTTGGACTCAATCGCGAAGGATCCATCTAAACAAATTAGCAAACTCTTGCTTCGGTTTTCTAGGGTACTTTTCAAGTGTACCAATAAATTCTTTGTTAGTAAGGAATCAAATGCTGGAGAATTCTTTTCTAATAGATACTCGAATGAAAAAATTCGATACCAAAGTCCCCGCTACTCCCCTCATTGGATCTTTAGCAAAAGCCCAATTTGTACTGGATCGGGCATCCTATTAGTAAACCAATTTGGACCGATTTATCAGATTGGGATATTCTTGATCGGTTTGGTCGGATATGTAGAAATCTTTTTCATTATCACAGTGGATCTTCAAAAAAGAAGACTTTGTATCGACTAAAGTATATACTTCGACTTTCATGCGCTAGAACTTTAGCTCGTAAACATAAAAGCACGGTACGAGCTTTTATGCAATGGTTGGGTTCGGTATTTTTAGAAGAATTTTTTACGGAAGAAGAGCAAGTTTTTTCTTTGATGTTCACCAAAACAACTTACTTTTCTTTCCATGGATCGCACAGTGATCGTATTTGGTATTTGGATATTCTCCGTATCAATGATCTGGTGACTCCTCTTAATTAATCATTAAACAAAACTAATAAACTAGAAATGATTGATAAATGATCAAGATAAAACTTTCACATTTTCCATTCTGAAATGTTCCCTGTACTATAATAAATAGTAAGTGAATCAACTTACTACTAAAAAAATTAGTAGACTTCCTCTTTGGAATAGAAATAGGCTATTTCTACATAGGGAAAGTCATGTGCAATGAAAAATACAAGCACGATTTGGGGAGGGGTTTTTTCTCTATTGTAACAAGGAATAATTATCTACTCCATCCGACAAGTTCCGGGTTCGAGTCCCGGGCAACCCATATGGAAACTAGAAAGGAGCAATCTGAGTTTTGAATTTTCACTCACTTCATTTACAAAATTTTTAGGTTTGGTGAATTTAGTTGTATGGATATCCAACTGTTGAGGCTGGCTTGGTTGACATTGGTATATAGTCTATATTATACTGTTAAATAACAAGCCTTCTATTATCTTTCTAGTTAATACGTGTGCTTGGGAGTCCTTGCAATTTGAATAAACCAAGATCTTACCATGACTGCAATTTTAGAGAGTCACGAAAGTACAAGCCTGTGGGGTCGCTTCTGCAACTGGATAACTAGCACCGAAAACCGTCTTTACATCGGATGGTTCGGTGTTTTGATGATCCCTACCTTATTGACTGCAACTTCTGTATTTATTATTGCCTTCATCGCTGCCGCAGAGCACAACATCCTTATGCATCCATTTCACATGTTAGGTGTAGCTGGTGTATTCGGCGGTTCCCTATTCAGTGCTATGCATGGTTCCTTGGTAACCTCTAGTTTGATCAGGGAAACCACTGAAAATGAATTTGCTAATGAGGGTTACAGATTTGGTCAAGAGGAAGAGACTTATAATATTGTGGCCGCTCATAGTTATTTTGGCCGATTAATCTTCCAATATGCTAGTTTTAACAACTCTCGTTCTTTACACTTCTTCTTGGCTGCTTGGCCTATAGTAGGGATTTGGTTCACTGCTTTAGGTATTAGTACTATGGCTTTCAACCTAAACGGATTCAATTTCAACCGATCTGTAGTTGATAGCCAAGGTCGCGTTATTAATACTTGGGCTGATATCATCAACCGTGCTAATCTTGGTATGGAAGTAATGCACGAACGTAATGCTCACAACTTCCCTTTAGACCTAGCTGCTCTTGAAGTTCCATCTCTTAATGGATAAGGCTTTTCTGCTAACATATAGCAATTTTTGAAAGAAGGAAAGCTAGAAATACCCAATATCTTGCTGAAACAAGATATTGGGTATTTCTTTTTTTATTTTGAATCTTTCTATTCTGAATTCAGTTAACGACGAGACTTAGTATCCTTTCTTGCACTTTCATAACTCATGAAATGCCGAGTAGGCACGAATTCCCCAATTTGCGACCTACCATAGGATTTGTTATGTAAATAGGTATATGTTCCTTTCCATTATGAATCGTGATTGTATGGCCAACCATTGCGGGTAGAATGCTAGATGCCCGGGACCACGTTACTATTGTTTCTTTCTCCTCCTTCATATTGACCTTTTCTATTTTTGCCAATAAATGATGAGCTACAAAAGGATTCGTTTTTTTTCGTGTCACAGCTGATTACTCCTTTTTTTCCATTTTAAAGAGTGGCATTCTATGTCCAATATCTCGATCGAAGTATGGAGGTCAGAATAATATAGAATAATGATGAATGGAAAAAAGAGAAAATCCTTTAGCTGGATAAGGGGCGGATGTAGCCAAGTGGATCAAGGCAGTGGATTGTGAATCCACCATGCGCGGGTTCAATTCCCGTCGTTCGCCCATCGCATTATTGCAAATTCCAAAAATGTAATTTTCCATATTCCTAGTTACGTATTTACTTACAGTGACGAAGAATAAAACTATTACTATATTTTTTCCTTTTCCTAGTTCTTCTTCCAAGCGCAGGATAACCCCAAGGGGTTGTGGGTTTTTTTCTACCAATGGGGGCTTTCCCTTCACCGCCCCCATGGGGGTGGTCCACAGGGTTCATAACTATCCCTCTTACTACGGGGCGTTTACCTAGCCAACACTTAGATCCGGCTCTACCCAAACTTTTTTGGTTCACCCCAACATTACCCACTTGTCCGACTGTTGCTAAGCAGTTTTGGGATACCAAACGGACCTCCCCAGATGGTAATCTTAAAGTGGCCGATTTACCTTCTTTTGCAATCAGTTTTGCTACAGCACCTGCTGCTCTAGCTAATTGCCCACCCCTTCCACGTGTGATTTCTATATTATGTATGGCCGTGCCTAAGGGCATATCGGTTGAAGTAGATTCTTCTTTTCTCTCAAAAAACCCCTTCCCAAACTGTACAAGCTTCTTCCAAAGCATACGGCTTTCTAGATGTATATGACGATCTCTAGATAGATCGATCTTATATGAATCGTATGATGAAGTACCACATGAGTGGATATATAGGAAAGGAATCCAAATCTGCCAAATCGCTCATGTTATGATCTTCTACATCCTAGGTCTCTGCATTCCGTCATCTGGCTTATGTTCTTCATGTAGCATTCAGATCGAATGACTCTATGAAATTACATCGATACTTCTACATATTATGGGTAATGTAGGAGACATCCCTATTTTCCCCCAGGGGTCTTAATTACCACTGCTTAGCTTTCAATTCGCCTCTGACCATCAAACTAAATGTGAATAACCCATCCTCCTCTCTTTGAAACAAGGGGCGCTTCCGGTTCTGTGCGTGCTTCAAACAATTTTGTCTTCTCCATATTACCATATCTCTAGAGTCAACAATTTTCTATGAGGAACTACTGAACTCAATCACTTGCTACCGTTACTCAACAGTTTTCTGTTGAGGTCTATCCCGTAGAGGTAGTCAAATTGGATCAGTGATCGATTTCTAGGTTTCGTCGTAAACCTAATTGGTTACTTCCAATTACGTAAATCAATAGTTCAAACCGCACTCAAAGGTAGGGCATTTCCCATTGATATAGGAACTTTTGTACCAGTAACAATAGTATCTCCAATTATAGCTCCTCTGGGATGTAAAATATATCCCTTCTCACCATCCCCATAGTGTATGAGACAAATGTACGCATTTCGATTAGGGTCGTATTCTATGGTTATGATTCTACCAGATATGTCTTTTTGATTCCGTCGAAAATTGATTTTACGGTATAGCGCTTATGACCTCCCCCTCTATGCCTTGCGGTAATGATTCTTCTGGAATTACGACCTTTACCACAACGGTGCTGTCCATGGATCAAATTATTTCGTGGATTGGATTTCACTTGCCTATCTATGGTTCCCTTGCATGTGCTCGGGATAGGTGTTTTGTATAAATGTTTCGCCGTATTAAATCGGCCACTTTAAGATTACCATCTGGGGAGGTCCGTTTGGTATCCCAAAATTGCTTGGCAACAGTCAGACAAGTGGTAATGTTGGGGTGAACCAAAAAAGTTTGGGTAGAGCCAGATCTAAGTGTTGGCTAGGTAAACGCCCCGTAGTAAGAGCGGTAGTTATGAACCCTGTGGACCACCCCCATGGGGGCAGTGAAGGGAAAGCCCCCATTGGTAGAAAAAAAACCCACAACCCCTTGGGGTTATCCTGCGCTTGGGGTTCAGTAGTGAACTAAATTTCTTGTTATTAGAACCAATAATTTCGACAAGTTCGGAACCATTTAATCCATAATCATGGCAAACACATAATGTACTCCTGAAAGAGTAGTGGGTAGACGAAATATTGTCTAGAATTTAAGTTTTCTGAATACCCCTTTGAATTTTTCCATTTGTATTTCTACTTGAATCAGAGGAGAGGAGAAATATTTCTCGGTTTATCAAATGGTGATACATAGTGCAATTGGTTAGAACAGGGTGTTGCATTTTTTAATACAAACCCCGGGGAAGAAAAGGAGTCTAATCACGGATCTTTTTCCGCTTCTTTTCTATCCAATTAGTTATGTTTGTTTCTAATTACAAAGAGAACAAATCCTTTATTTTTGCAGGCCAATCGCTCTTTTGACTTTGGAATACAGTCTCTTTATCAATATACTGCTTCTTTACACATTCAATCCATAACATCCTTTTCCATCCAAATCAGAATAATTAGGATTTCTAAAAAAAAAAGAAAAAATCAAAGGTCTACTCATAGGAAAACCAGCCTTTCCCTACATCAGGCACTAATCCATTTTTAACGTCTAATTAGATTAGGGAGTCCTTCCAATTAAGAAGTTAAGCTCGTTGCTTTTTATTTTACCAGAATTGAGCCAGGCTCTATCCATTTATTCATTAGACCCAGAAAATCGGAATTTTTTTATTCCATTCCAAAATCCAAAATAAGAAATTGATTTTATTACGACATGCTATTTTTTCCATTTCATTACCCTTAAGGATCAGTCGCGTCTTATAGACTCTACCAAGAGTCTGGATGAATTTTTTGCTTCATCCAAATGTGTTAAAAGATCATAGTTGCACTTAAAGCCGAGTACTCTACCATTGAGTTAGCAACCCAGATAAACTAGGATCTTAGATACGATCGAAATCCAAAAAATCAATGGGAATTACAATGCACGCTCCTGTCAAAATATTAAACTAGCAAGACATTAAAAGAAAGATTTTTCACCATTAAAAACACTCAAATACCAAAAAGAACGGGTCTGGTTAAATTTCACTAAGGTTAAAAGCAGCACCAATCATGATTCATAAAATTTGCACTTTTTTAGCATTTTTATTTATTTATAAATCTTGTATAGAGTACAAACAGAGGGACAACCCTACCATTTGAGCAAAGTGTAGGCAAAAAACCTAATAGGGTGAGGATAAAGAGACTTATCCATCTACAAATTCTAGATGTTCAATAGACCTTTGTCAATGGAAATACAATGGTAAGAAAAAAAAATGAGATAGAAAAAAGTCAATAAAATAAAGCTTATGTTGGATTGCACGACATAAATCCAGTCAAAAATAGGATTAAGAAAAGAGGCAATTTTTCTAATCTAATATTAGTTAGAACAACAAGGGATACTAGTGAGCCTCCCCTAGTTTTTTATTCATTTAGTTCTTCAATTAACTCAAAGTGCTTTCTTTTTCTTTAAAGAATTCTGCCTTCCTTAAATATCATAAACAGTTCTTGTAGGTTGAGCACCTTTTTCAAGGGAAATAGAGAATAGCTAGAACATTTAAACAAGTTTGATTCTTTATCAGATCATAAAAACCTACTTTCGAAAGATCTCTTCCTTCTCTTCGAGGATCGAACATCAATTGCAATGATTCGATAGACAAGCTTATTGGGATAGATGTAGATAAACAAAGCCCCCCCCTAGAAACGTTATAGGAGTTTTCTTCCTCATACGGCTCGAGAAAAATGATTCGAATTCTATCTATAATACAAGTAGATAGAAATTCGACTATGACTGCATTAATTTCCGCACAGAAAAAACAAATTTCATTTATACTCATGACTCAAGTTGACTAATGTTGACTGACAGACTTGAAAGAAAAAAAAATCCTTTGAAATTTTTGAGTCGTCTCTAAACTCTTTCTTTGCCTCATCTTGAACGAATTCACTTTTATTCCTATTCTGCTCCAATTCTATTGTGAGACAATTGAAAATCATGTTTACTTGTTCCGGGAATCCTTTATCTTTGATTGTGAAATCCTTGGGTTTAAACATTACTTTGGGAATTCTATATTCTTCTTTTCTTTCAAAAGAGTAGCAACATACCCTTTTTTTCTTATTTCCTTTGATAAAGGCATTTCCCTCTTCTATAGAAATCGAATATGGAGCGATTGATTCTGATAAACTTTTAATCGAAAGAGTTTTCCCTATCTTCCAAAATTGACTTTCTTCTTATTTTAACCTTTTGATTTCTATATTAAGGGTAGAATGGACAAAGTTGGCCTAATTTATTAGTTTCACTAACCCTAGATTCTTTCCCTTGATAAAAAAAATTCTGTCCTCTCGAGCTCCATCGTTTAGTGTACTATACTTACAAAACAACCCAGCGCAAATTCGGTTCGGACGAATAGAACGACTTTGTCGAGCCAAGAGCATTTTCATTACTATGGAAAATGGTTGGATAGCAAAATCCACAATCGATCGTGTCCTTCAAGTCGCACGTTGCTTTCTACCACATCGTTTTAAACGAAGTTTTACCATAACATTCCTCTAATTTCATTGCAAAGTGTTATAGGGAATGATCCAATATGGATGGAATCATGAATAGTCATTAGTTTTGTTTTTTGTATACTAATTCAAACTTGTTTGCTATCTATGGAGAAATATGAAACTAAAAGAAATAAGTATTTATCGCGGAAATACTCCGCAAAGATCCAATTTATTTAAACCCATGTTCTATCATATGAATGAAATATAGTTCGAAAAAAGGGAATAAACAAGTTTAATTTCCATCCTCAACAAAGGACTCGGGATGATCAATCCTGAAATGATAAGAGAAGAATCGACTCTTCTCCAACAAATAAACTATCAACCTCCAAATTAGATTAGCAATCTATTTTTCCGTAACATTTTTTTATAATAAAACTAATTAACTATTAGCTAAATAACCTATTGAAAAGAAAGTTTTTTGGGGTAGTTATAGAATTCTCGTATTTCTTCAACTCGAATACCAAAAGAAAGAAAAAACTGAAGTAAAAAAAAACGCATTTCCTGTAAAGTCAAATTAAGGTCTTTGCTTTTACTTATTCTTTCTTTTACCTACAAGAAGCAACTCCAAATCAAAATTGAATCCATTCTATCCAATGAGCAGTTCTTATCTTATCTTTACCGAAGGTTAGTAATTGCTATGAATAACCCAGTATCGAATACTGGTAATAATATCAGCAAAAGAACGTTCTCCCGTGCTTCCAGACATGTTGAGCTCCCCAAATTTTTGTACATTCAAAAAAGGAATTGATTCCGTAAAAGATGGGATCAACCAGTAAATAGAAAATTACTGACATTTCATCCTTGTGAGATTGTCAATTTTGTACCAAAGGTGTATTTTGAGTATACCAAATTAGTATAGCTATCCTTCCTATGGCACAGCAATCTTGTTTCGCTTGGTCTCGAAACAGAATTCTTTTTTTCTCTTCTTTGTTCCTTTTCTATAGGTAAGCTATATGTTATTCAAGGCATCAACAGAAAACCTCAATTTTGAGGGTCCTACTTAATTTTATTTTCATCGGCTTCAGAATAGTAGAATAATTCAGAATAGGGCTCAAGATCTTGGGAAAATCTAAGTTAATGATCAACAGGTTTGGATAAAGAATTTAGGAAAGATATTCTTATACTGACACAATACAAAGACAAGTAGATGCGAAAGCTATCCCTTCGAATCCAACCTTTCCCTTTAAGGATTTAATGGTTAGCATAATATAATATCTAATAAATAGAAAATAAAATAGTAATAATCTGTTATGAAAGAGAGAAAAAACATTCTTTGAAGAATCAAGATTCGTAATCAATCCTTGCCTTGTTTACTAACTTTCTTGACCAAAACTGCATTTATCTTTTATTCCAAAATTCCCCTAAAATTCAATTTCATTTTTCACTGGGGTTAGATGATCTAGTTCTTAATATTATTACTTTACTCAATTGACAGATTCCACAGCAAATCTCTTGATTCAGAATTAGGGACTCATGCCCCATCTGATGAATCGATTTTCTTTTACACTTCTGTATCTCACTCTATCTTGTTTTTTAGTATTATCTAAAATAACCGATGAATTATGAATTTTCCATAACTTAGGTAAGTGCTTTACCAACATATGTAGTGTAGTAAAAAAATGGAATTTAAACCTTTCATGCTTACTATAACTAGTTGTTTCAGTTTTTTATTGGTTGCTTTAACTCTAACCCTAGATCTATTTATTGGCTTGAACAAGATACCGTCTTATTTGAATGAATTGAATGAATAAGGCGGAAAAGAAAAATCTCTCTTTTGGATTCTGGTATTCTACGACTCTTTTCCACACTAATACCAATTCTTTTTTTTCTTGGTCATTGAGATTCGTGGATAATTTAGTGACTACTATTAGGATAGATCGTACCTCTTTTTTTTATCCCTTTCGAACAAATGAAATGATTGAAGTTTTCTATTTGGAATCGTCTTAGGCCTAATTCCTATTACTTTAGCGGATTATTCGTGATTGCGTATTTGCAATACAGGCGTGGGGATCAAGTTGGATCTTGGATTGAGTAATATTTCTTTTTTGATTGACTCCTCTCTGGTCTGGAGGAGGTCAAATTGGAATTGCAATTTGTTTTGTTAATGTTATTTTACCCTGCTTCGACATAAGATAGATGGAGTCACGCTCTGTAGGATTTGAACCTAAGACATCGGGTTTTGGAGACCCACGTTCTACCGAACTAAACTAAGAGCGCTTTCAAAAATAAAATCCTTGTCTACTCCTAATGTGTCTCACGTACGTATACTATCCACAAATTCAAGTTATACCCGCTTTAATCAATCTCCTCACTACTGCCTATAAAAAAGAAAGAAGTAATAGGTAGGGATGATAGGATTTGAACCTGTTGACATTTTGTACCCAAAACAAACGCGCTACCAAGCTGCGCTACATCCTTTCCAAATTATTGTACAATGTCATTGTACACAATTCCTATTTGTTTTCACATCCTAATTTTCTTCTCTTTTTCTATCTATAGAGAATCCTCGTGTCATTTCTTCTTTTTGTCTCATATAATCAAAGATTCTATTCCTTGGTAATCTATAGGAAGGAAGGGATCGTCCTTTTCGTTTTTTAGTTCGGAATTTCGTCTAAACAAAAGAAATACAAACGATCTGGCAAGAGTATCTGATCATATACGTTTCCCAATAAGGAAGGAGGATTTAAATGCGGGATATAAAAACATATCTCTCTGTAGCACCCGTGCTAAGTACTCTATGGTTTGGGCTTTAGCAGGTTTATGATAGAAATTAATCGTTTATTTCCAGATGCTTTGTCATTCCCCTTTTTTTCATTCTAGTTGTTGCTTATGTGAGGAATAGAGTTCTTTGTGACATGATAAAATTCCCCTTTTTTCAATCCTTTTTTAGTATAGGAAAGAAAAAGAAAGAAAAGATGGATTGGGTTGGCCCTTAGAGTCATGAAAAATTTGGTAAATCTCATTTTTGAAAACAGAAATTCAACTAAAAGCAGTATCCAAGCTAAGTCAGGCCTCAGAAACCAGAGCATAGAAAGAGGCTGGGTTGGCTACTTAAATGAAAGGATTTCAAAGCAAAATCCTTGCTAATTCGACAAGGATTGTATTCTTTAATTATTTCTCTATTTTTTATTACTTAATTGAAAATTTTCAAATTTTTTTTAATAGATTTTCTTCTTCCTCTTCGGCTTCAAAATAGAGGAATAAAAGAACAAAATAGAAGAATAAAAGAATAAGTAGAAGAATTAAGTTAAGTCAATCCAAAAAGGAAAGGAGGTTCATGGCCAAGGGGAAAGATGTTAGAATCAGAGTTATTTTGCAATGTGTGAGTTGTGTTCGAAAAGGTGCCACTGAGGAGTCGGCAGGGATTTCTAGATATAGTACTCAAAAGAATCGCCACAATACACCCGGACAATTAGAATTAAGAAAATTTTGTCGTTATTGTCGTAAGCATACGATTCATGACGAAATAAAGAAATAGGAGCATCTTGTGTTCGATCTTTCCAAAGATCAAAAAGAGTAAGAACTTCCTAAATTTTAATATATAGAACAATAGATAGAATACAAAATACAAATCAACTCGTCTGATTTCCGTTAGATATTATTTCATATGTATCGAGGATATTCATCTAGTATATATGAATCAAATAATATATGGACCAAAGAGAGACTACTTCTTCTGGATCCAAATTAATAAAATAAACAAATCAATTTTTTTCAATTTTAAAATAAGGAATAAATCATGTATACATCTAAACAACCCTTTCATAAATCCAAGCAAACTTTTCATAAATCCAAGCAAACTTTTTGTAAATCCAAGCAAACTTTTCGTAAATTCAAACAACCTTTCCACAAACCCAAACAACCTTTTCGTAGGCGTCCTCGGATTGGCCCGGGGGATCAAATTGATTATAGAAACATGAGTTTAATTAATCGGTTTATTAGTGAACAAGGAAAAATATTATCGAGACGAATAAATAGATTAACCTTGAAACAACAACGATTAATTACTCTTGCTATAAAACAGGCTCGTATTTTATCTTTCTTACCATTTCGTAACTATGAGAATGAGAAGCAATTTCAAGCCCAGTCAATTTCAATAATTACAGGTCCTAGACCCAGAAAAAATAGACATATTCCTCAATTAACACAAAAGTACAATTCCAATCGAAACTTAAGAAACTCCAACCAGACTTTAAGAAACAACAATCGGAACTTAAGTTCCGATTGTTGATGTTTTATTCGAAAGGGCCAGACTATATATAAAGAAAGTAATCCAATTTTGATTCTTGTGTTTGTTATAAGAAAGAACAAAGGGGAAGAAGAAATAGTAGAAATATTTTTTTATTTATTGCAACATGCTCGTTGATTCCTACCACTTAATCTTAATTTATTGTATCTTCCCGGAGTTACCTCTCCGGGAATTCTATTTTAATTATTCCTATATATTACTTTTTTATCCCTTTAATTGATAATCTTTATTTTATTGGAAATCGTGTAAAGATTATTTGGATTTGATACAGCTACTTGTGCAAGGATTTTACGATTAAGAAGCAATTCTTTCTTGTACAGATTGTGTATTAATTTACTATAATTATCGAATACTTTATGTATCCGCGTTGCTGCGTTTATCCGACTGATCCACAAACGCCGAAAATCCCTCTTTTGCCTAACTCTATCTCGATGAGAGGAAACAAACGCTCTTCTTACCTGTTGAGTAATCATTCGATTAAGTCTTAAATGAGCCCCTCGAAAGTTTGAGGCAAATGAACGCATTTTTGTTCGTCGTCTCCGAGCTATGTATCCTCGCAGAACTCTAGTCATTGAATCAAATTAACCTTAATGAATAACTAATGATTTCTCTTCTTTTAGCCATCCTTTTTCCCATTAATAACAAAACGAATTATTCCCATATATAAAATATTAGTTCCAATGGCTTTTGCTACTATAACCTTCCCAACCACAATTTTCTATTCTATTCCCTTTAGTTATTTCGCATAGAAATAAAAAATTCTAACGATACTAAAAAAATAGTGGGTTCCATCGTTTCTATGGTTCCCTTTTAAACGGTGAGGCCCTCTCTATACACCGGAGCCCTTTCTTTCATTTCATCAAAGGGTATTGTGAACTTGTATAGTTCACATTCTTTGGCTCTACCTATCCATTATAGAGTAAATAGCTCTTTCCACAATAAGAGTTATCCATACAGTGACGGCATTTAATTATGAAAGTTGGCTAAGTAGCTGACCCTCTTAGTCTGTTTTTTTAAGATAAAGGAGCATAAGCCTTTTTCTTTTTATTACTATTTCCTCCGCTTAATGAATAACCATTTGCTACCAATGGGGGAATTGCTTCTTATTTCCAATCTAGATGATTGGATTTGCACCAAAGGAAACAAGAAATTCCATATACCGTAGAAATCTAGGATAAAGAAGCTCTATCCTATTCATTGGTATCGATCATGGATACTTCAAAAATTGTCTTATTTGTTTGAACCCATGATCCGAACGAGTCGCACATACACCCTAGCACATGTTCCTCGACGCTGAGGACATCCCTTAAGCGCGGCTGATTTTCTAGCATTTTGTATTGGCTGTCTTGCATTTCTAATAAGTTGTTTAACCGTTGGCATGTCGTATGTATATAGAAAAAATGGATTGGTTTAGATCGATCTTAACCTGAATGATTGATCATTATGAAGTATTTCCATTAAATCGCATAAAACCCAAATTTAGGTTTGAAATAAATTTACAAGAAATCCGGCCACTACCAATCCTTAAACATTTCTAGAAACCACAATGGATCAGTATCGCAGTGCTCGTCAATCATTTCATCCCCTACAATATCGACAAGTCCATAAGCTTTGGCTTCGTCTGCTAACATAAAAACATCCCTTTCCATGTCTTTGGATACAACCCAAAAAGGCTTGCCTGTTCTTAGTGCATAAACCCTTGTGATCATTTCGTGAACTTTGTGTAACTCTTCCACTTCTAGTAAAAATTCTGGTGTTCTTGCCTGATAATAAGCGCTAGCAGGTTGGTGAAGCATAATCCTCGCGTGGGGGAATGCTATACGCTTGGTGGGTTCTCCTCCAAGCAGAATGAAGGACACCGTGGACACGGCTATTCCGAGGCATATTGTATATATATCAGGTGTCACCGTTTGCATCGTATCAAAAATCGCCATTCCTAAGATTAGCCACCTGCCTGGGGAGTTTATAAACAAAAAAATATCGCTAATTCCATCTTCTATACTGAGATATACCATGAGACCTGTAATATGATTCGTGACCTCGCAACGAATCTCTTGACCTAAAAAAAGTGTCCTTTCTCGATACATAACATTGTATAAGTCAACCCAAGTCACTTCTTCATCTCTCAGGAATCCGGTAGGTACTTTTGGAACACCAATGGGCATATTAGATTAATATTATTAAATTTAAGTAAGAAAACTACACTTTAATATGGAAACGTAAGAATGGAAGAGAAAGAAAGAATCCGCAGTTTATTGTTTTCACTTTTTTTCTTATTCTATATGAATACTATAGATTCTATTAAATACTATAGATTCTATTAATACGTAGATTGAAATAATACATAGATTGAAAGATTATACATATAAGTAGGAAAAGACAGATTGAATAAAGAAAAAAGAATGGGTGATTCGAATACTAAACAAAAAGAGATAGGGATCTATTCTTCCTTTTTTCCAAATAGGCCAAGCTGCCCATTGCATATTGGCACTTATCGAGTATAGAATAGATCTGCTTCTCTTTCTTCTTACGAACAGAATTGGCTTCTTATTTTTAATGGAATGAAATAAATATTCACGCTTTCTGACACAGAATCCCCTAGAAGGGTTAGGTACATAGGATATGGATAGTCTTTGCCAATGCGATAAATAAAGTGACATCGTGTCTATTTTCTTTGCTAAAGGGGTATTTCCATGGGTTTGCCTTGGTATCGTGTTCATACTGTCGTATTGAATGATCCGGGTTCGATTGCTTTCGGTGCATATAATGCACACAGCCCTAGTTTCTTGGTTGGCTGGCTCGATGGCTTTATACAAATTAGCGGTTTTTTGATCCTCTGATCCTGTTCTGGATCCAATGTGGAGACAAGGTTGTTCGTCATTCATTCCTTCATGATCATTTAGGAATAACCAATTCGTGGGGGTGGTTGGAGTATTTCAGGAGGAACTGTAACGAATCTGGGTATTTGGAGTTATGAAGGTGTGGCAGGGGCGCATATTGTGTTTTCTGGCTTGTGTTTCTTGGCAGCTATCTGGCATTGGGTATATTGGGACCTCGAAATATTCTGTGATGAGCGGACGGGAAAACCCTCTTTGGATTTGCCCAAGATCTTTGGAATTCATTTGTTTCTTGCAGGGGTGGCTTGCTTTGGCTTTGGCGCATTTCACGTAACGGGTTTGTATGGTCCTGGGATATGGGTGTCCGATCCTTATGGACTAACTGGAAAAGTACAAGCTGTAAATCCGGCATGGGGTGCAGAAGGTTTTGATCCTTTTGTTCTGGGGGGAATAGCTTCTCATCATATTGCTACAGGTACATTGGGCATATTAATGGGCCTATTCCATCTTAGTGTCCGTCCACCTCAACGTCTATACAAAGGATTACATATGGGCAATATTGAAACTGTACTTTCCAGTAGTATCGCTGCTGTTTTTTTTGCAGCTTTCGTAGTTGCCGAAACTATGTGGTATGGGTCAGCAACTACCCCAATCGAATTGTTTGGGCCTACTCGTTATCAGTGGGATCAGGGATACTTTCAGCAAGAAATATATCGAAGAGTTAGTGATGGGTTAGTCGAAAATCTCAGTTTATCAGAAGCTTGGTCTAAAATTCCCGAAAAATTAGCCTTTTATGATTATATTGGTAATAATCCGGCAAAGGGGGGATTATTCAGAGCAGGCTCAATGGACAATGGGGATGGAATAGCTGTTGGATGGTTAGGACATCCCATCTTTAGAGATAAAGAAGGGCGCGAACTTTTTGTACGTCGTATGCCTACTTTTTTTGAAACATTTCTAGTTGTTTTGGTAGATGAAGAGGGAATTGTGAGAGCGGACGTTCTTTTTAGAAGAACAGAATCCAAATATAGTGTTGAAGGCGTAACGGTGGAGTTCTATGGTGGCGAACTTAATGGTGTAAGTTATTCTGATCCTGCTACTGTAAAAAAATATGCGAGGCGTTCCCAATTAGGGGAAATTTTTGAATTAGATCGGGCTACTTTGAAATCAGATGGTGTTTTTCGCAGCAGTCCAAGGGGTTTGTTCACTTTTGGTCATGCTACCTTTGCTTTGCTCTTCTTTTTCGGACACATTTGGCATGGCGCTAGAACCTTGTTCTGAGATGTTTTTGCTGGTATTGATCCAGACTTGGATGCTCAAGTGGAATTTGGGACATTCCAAAAAGTCGGAGATCCAACTACAAGGTGACAGCCAGCCTGATGCTGCATTGCTTTGGTATCTTTCACCTCTCTTTTTTGATTTCACATGGGAAACATCTCCCATCCCTTCTTTGACTCTTTTTCCTTCTTTATATGGGAAATGATCCCAAATGACAAATGAATAGGTGTGGAAGTTATAATTGTAAATAAACCACGATCGAATCTATGGAAGCATTGGTTTATACGTTCCTTTTAGTTTCGACTTTAGGGATAATTTTTTTCGCTATCTTCTTCCGAGAACCACCTAAGGTTCCGACTAAAAAAGTGAAATAATTTAATTGAAGTAAGAAGTCTCCCCATCTGGGAGACTTCTTACTTCAATTAGTCCCTGTGTTCTTCGAATGGATCTCTTAATTGTTGAGAGGGTTGCCCAAACGCGGTATATAAGGCATACCCAGTAAAGCTTACAAGTAAACCAGATATGGAGATGGCGACTAAAGTTGCTATTTCCATTTTTATAGAATTTCAAGATTACAGTGGATCTACCAAAAGATCGTGTATTTACAACTACAATGGAATAGTATACAAAGTCAACACAAATCATTAAATAGAATTTATGGCTACACAAACCGTTGAAGATAGTTCTAGACCTGGACCAAGACGAACTCACGTAGGTAATTTATTGAAACCCTTGAATTCGGAATATGGGAAAGTAGCTCCGGGTTGGGGGCTACTCCTTTTATGGGGGTCACAATGGCTTTATTCGCGGTATTCCTATCTATCATTTTAGAAATTTATAATTCTTCTATTTTACTAGACGGAATTTTAATGAATTAGGTTTCTACTAACGAAAACTACGAAGTCATAGTTTTTCCATCCAAAAGAGCCTTTCTACTTTAAGCTCTACATTTCTAGATATTCTGGTAGTTCGACCATGGAATTTTTTGGTTTCAGTATCTCTGGAATATGAGTGTGTGACTTGTTAGAATTTGCTCCTATTGATAATACATAGAAAGGGCCTGTTATCTCTATCAAGATGATTCTAATTCGTCGGATATTATTTATTCTAGTATCTGGAACATGAAATAGATAGAGTGGATCAAGAAAAAAATGAAACTATGATTCATATTAACTATTCAGACCTCGCAACCAGATTGAAAAAAAAATTCAAGTAGTTTTTAATAAAAATAAAAAAAGAAATTTTCTTCCTTCCAATTTTGTTTGCCCAAAAGACAACTTTTTTTCTCTCGATTTTGTCGAATCATTACACCGATTCAATAAATGATCATCAAGCGGTTCTTATTCGAAGAACCCTTGCCTTTTGTTTAGCTTGAGATTCAATCATCGTGGCTCTAGTATGAATCTAAGGTTTTAATTGAACTGATTCATAGGATCGCAACAAGATAATTTCTACCAGAAAACTACTCAAATTTTTGCTTTATTTATTTACTAGTAAAACAAGAGTAAATCTGCATTACGCACAAAAAAAAGAAATCCAAAATAGGGAAGAGAAAAATCAAGAGGCCCCTAATGATCAACATTTGGGAAAGAAAGAAGAAAGATAGATGAGCCAACTTGAGATTTTTTGGCATTATCATCACAAAGAAAATATTTTGGATTTTTCTTCGTTCATATCTTCAAGGCAAATCGACCCAACCCAGTGGCTGATCTTTTCATTCTCTCCCCACCTTTTATAGAGCTGTTTTTGACTCATGGGCTTGGGCTCGCAAAGTCGGTATTGGGCCACCAAGATATGAGTTTCTACAGTAGCACGCTCAATATGGGCCGCTCGCAGGCTGGGTTAAAATCATAGTGCTGATGCTACCAACAGGAGCTGATGAGGTAAACAGATATGCTTCACGAAGGCCTAATTGCTAAACACATGTGTTTGGGTATCTGTCTTATCCACCAGGTATCGAGGATATATCCTTATAAGGATCACAAGATGGTCTTCATTAAAATTGGGGATGCGGGTATCTTTCTCGAGTACACCTGACCACACAATGGATTTAATTTCATAAAGTGGTACTCGGCCTACATGCTTGGCCAACAGTTGCCATGAGCAACATTATTCCAGCCGATATGAGGCTGAAGAGTCTAACTTTCGAGTAGTGCACTACTCGGAAGAGACTATAAACCTTCTTTCCAGCTGACATGACGCTGAGGAGTCTAACTTCTGAGTGGGACGCCACTCGGGAAAGACTATAAACCCCCTTTCCAGCTGACATGAAGCTGAAGAGTCCCATATTGATGAGGACATCACTAGCTTAGATATGACCCTAGCTACCTTATGTATTCATCAACCAAAGGTGCAAGTTTTCTACGTAAGATTTACGCGTTATATATTTGAACAGCCGTTACTGCACCATGAGTTTTGTGTATTCTTGTTTGCAGAGATACTTGCTTGGGTGAAGGGAAAGAGACCGAGCGCAAGGAACACATGGATGATCAAAGAAGTTCATTGGGGACCAAACCAAGACCTTACCCAAGTCTACTTCTACATCACCACGTCACTTTTTGGTCCATAGAAAGCAAGAGATGAAGTTCTGCATGTTTTGGATTAGGATTCAGGCCTCCTAACAACATCAACTTCAAACAGACCTAGCCACTGATCCAGAAGGACTCTCGGGGCCCATTTGTACTTGTTGGAAAGCTTATGGAGTCTACTTTCAGATGGTTTTGGTCCCACGTCAAAATTCTTCCTGAGCTGTCCGGAATCATCAAAACAATACACGTACCTCTTCCAGTCCGAGTCTGTTTTGGACCTTGGGCCTTGTATTTGTGTCGTCGGCTAAACCCACGAGGAGTGCGCCCCTCAAAGGGAAAATCCTAACCCTAGGACGTCCTAACTCATATATATTCAGTAGCCACCACCGTTTAGAGGTGGGTTTTGCTTAGATTATTCTGCCATTGCAGTTTCGCCGTCTAGATTGGTTTGTAGAACCCCAACTTCGTGTGCTAAACATTCATATGCAATTCAGATTACGTTCTTCCTTGTTCTTGAGAGTTTCTTCAATTGCATGTAGGGATAAAACCTTCGTGCTGAGGTCGACTACGTGAGAGCATGGTTGATAACAAGTAGACGTGTGGGTGTAGTGGTTGCGAGGTGACGATCGCTGATCGAAAGCCTCAAAACGTGAACGTCTTCACGTCAACAAATCGAACCTATCGGAAGATCGGGCACCCAGTCGTATCATGTGGTATCGGAGCATAGGTTGCCCGATAGGTATTATCTGTTCCCATTTATCCATCTTTGTTTCTTTTACCTAGAGTCCAGAAAACCTAAAAATTTATTACCACCGTGTTCTTCGTAGTGTTAGGTTTATCCCCTGTCCAAACCCCTTTGTGCCTTTGAAAAAAATTTTCAGTTTCGCTTTGTTGAGTTTGTGTCCTAGGTCAAGTTAGTGGTCGCTGGTTTAGAGTCGTGTTCGTGGTTGTAGTTCTAGTTGTTGCATTGCGCGAGAGCCTACCTTGAGAGATCGAGTTCTACTCAGTTTCGGACTGCAAGCCGCCTTGAGCTTTTAACCTGCTTTCACAAGCCTTTTTAGATAGGTTGCAAGCCACCTTGTGTCAATCGCCCTGCATCGCTAGCCTCCTTGTCAGCCCCGCTTGACCTATTGGCACTTATACTCTAGCCGGAGCAATAGGGTTGAGCCGCGAAACCCTAGTTCGTGTTACCTGTCTTAAAACAGCCATAACTTTTGCATACGGACTCGGATTTGGGCAAATTTTATGTCTGTGGACAGCTACAGAAAATTTTACATCCGCTTCTCCCCAAGCATGTCTGGTTCAGCTGATCTAAAATCGTGAAATTTGGCCTGCAAGACTGAGTTTTCAAGCTCCGAAGTTCCTGCACGCTTTTCAAAGCTCCTCTGCGTGTTTTTCCAGGGTCACTCCGTGCCTTATATCGAGCTGCCAATTTTTATGGTTGCTTCTTGTGTACTAGGTGTACTCCTAGAAGAGAAAAAAAAGAAAAAAAAAGAGAAGAGTAAAAAAGAGAAAAAAAAGAAAAAGAAAAGGATAGAGAGCTGTTTTCAGTGAGGAGTCTTGCTGAGCTGATCTTTCAAGATTTTCGAGAGACTTGGTGAGAGAGAGTTGTCCTAAGTCCTTTGTTTCTTACTCTCATTTGTTAGGCTGGTTCTAGGAACGTGTCTTGGCCAGCGACTGCTACAAGTATTTGGAACACTTATTTAGCTTTGCTATTCTGCTATTAATTTTTGCTAATCCTTGCTACCATACTTTTGAACCTCCCGAGATCCACAAACTTCTTATCAGTACAGATTTGATCCGAGTAATCACAAAACTCACCGCTGTCAACGTCCCACCTCTCCGGTCGTACCACCTGCTTCAATCGGTAAGAATATCATAAGAGTTCGATAAGACGCTTTTGGTTGCTTGAGAGTGTGTGATTCCACTGTCCACTACCTAGTAGATGATAGGGATAAAGCTTTTGTGTTGTTTTCTATTTTCTACTAACAGTGGCAGGATTGTGATGACATAGCATGGACTCAATACAACAAGACCTTCAGGCGATAGCTGAGAGCACGAAAGGTCTCCTTAGTAAATATGCACAATTGAGACAACATCAGCAGCGAGCTACTGTTTCTTCTTGTCTTCCACTAACTATGACAGTTCACACCAAGGACAAAAAGGAGATGAAGAATTTGGATGAGAGCCCTACCATAACTGCCACATCATCTTTGACAAGTGAAGGTAAGACTATGTCATCTCCCCCTTCGTATAATGGATTTGGTGCTGAAGCATACATGAGTTGGGAAGTTGCGATTGATAAAATTTTTTCTCATCGTCATATGTGTGATAAATGAAAGATTAAGAATGCTGCTAGTGTCTTGACTTCTCATGCTTTAATATGGTGGCAAAATTTAGTAACGTCTTCACATGATAGATTGCCTCAAACTTGGAATGATATGAAAATGCTTATGCAAGAGAAATTTGTTTCTCCATCTCAGAATTTTGCTTACAAAAATAAAGTGTGTCATTTAGAGAAGCAACCCCTTGTTGTCCCTTCTTCTGTGACTAACCTTTTGCAGGATAATGAGAGTACTTTGGTACAATGAGTGCTAAGTTCTCAAATGGAGATAGTGGAGCAAAATCAATGCCACAATTTGTTCCAATCAAGGTTTTTGGTTATGAATCGAGCATGCCGTGTTATCATTGATAGCGAGAGCTGTAGCAACTTGGCAAGTTCAAATATGGTCGAGAAGCTTGGATTGCCGATGCAACTGCATCCTCGGCCTTATTACATCTAGTGGTTCAATTCTTACAATAAGTTGAAGGTAAGTAAAATTGTGAAAGTGGAGTTTTCAGTAGGCAATTATCATGATAATGCCATATTCGATGTTGTTCCAATGCAAGCATGTTCTCTACTTTTGGGTAGACCTTGGGAATATGATAGAGATGTTGTGCACCGTGGTAGAACCAACACGTACACTTTCACACATAATGGCAAGAAATTTAAGTTGCTACCTATGTCCCCTGCTAAAATTTTGAAGGATGATCTTGAGAGGGAAAAGATTAAAAACCATGAGGTTTTGAGAAATAAATGTAATAATACTAATGTTTTGATGCCTTCACCTAAACCTGAGTTATTGCAAAACAAACATATTGCATTGGGCACTGATATTTTGCAGCTATCTGAGAAGAGCTAAGGTAATGAGGAAAAGAAGAGAGACATAGAGAAAGAAGATCCACCTGTTGTTCCATGCATGTTTCAAGATGTTTTAATAAAGAGTGCACGTACAGTTTTTGAAAATGAGAACAAAGGTAACAGAAATGGTGCTACATTCACTCAAGGTATGGGCAATTCTGATGTGCTATATATGTCCACTAATCATGTTAGTTTAGAGCAATCACCAGTGGAATCGTGTGTTAAATTACCTTTGTCACACGATGATTTGGTTCCTATTTCTTGTGATAAAGAAGAGTTGTGCAATGCTTCACTTATATCCATGCCACAACTAGTGAATGAACATGTTAGTAATGTTGTTGAACCACCATGTGCTGATTTTAGACATGTTGTTCACATTGCTAGCGAGAATAAAGAGCTTAGATTGCTATCTTCTTTAAATACTTGGGGCTATATTCAATTTGATGATCTTTGTCCACTCAATTGTTTAGAGAAGAAATTATTTGCTAGATCTCATTTGCCATGTCCTTCTCATGTGATTTTTCATGTTATTGGTAATTATGATAATAAAGGAGAATATAATGTGCATAGAGTATACATTTGTTCGAATTTTAATGTACCTCCTTTTCATAATGACATGTCTTGTCTAGAGGACCACATGAGTATAAATAATTCTTTATCTAGTTCCTCTAGTTGTTTAAATGAGTTTCAGGTTGGTTTGCAAGAAGGGGAGTGTTGTGAGCTGCACGACACTATAAAGTGTTCTCCGTGTTTAACAATTTCAGAATCCAACCATATGCCCAACACTACGTCACCCTATGTTGTGAAAGATAAATATATATTCATCAGGCTTAATGACAAGGTGAAACCGCGGACGGTTTCCAATCAAGAAGGGGAGGATGATGAGGACATCACTAGCTTGGATATGACCCTAGCTACCTTATGTATTCATCAACCAAAGGTGCATGCTTTCTACGTAAGATTTACGCGTTATATATTTGAACAGCCGTTACTGCACCATGAGTTTTGTTTATTCTTGTTTGCAGAGATACTTGCTTGGGTGAAGGGAAAGAGACCGAGCGCAAGGAACGCATGGATGATCAAAGAAGTTGATTGGGGACCAAACCAAGACCTTACCCAAGTCTACTCCTACATCACCACGTCACTTTTTGGTCCATAGAAAGCAGGAGATGAAGTTCTGCATGTTTTGGATTCGGATTCGGGCCTCCTGACATTATCAAATTCAAATGGACCTACCCACTAATCCAGAAGGACTCTCGGGGCCCATGAGTACTTGTTGGAAATTTTATGGAGTCTACTTTCAGATGGTTTTGGTCCCATGTCAAAATTCTTCCTAAGCTGTCCGGAATCATCAAATCAATACACATACCTCTTCCAGTCCGAGTCTGTTTTTGTCGTGGGCTAAACCCATGAGGAGTGCGCCCCTCATAGGGAAAATCCTAACCCTAGGATGTCCTAACTCATATATATTCAATAGCCACCGCCATTTAGAGGTTGGTTTTGCTTAGATTATTCTGCCATTGCAGTTTTGCCGTCTAGATTGATTTGTAGAACCCCAACTTTGTGTGCTAAACTTTCATATGCAATTCAGATTGCGTTCTTCCTTGTTCTTGTGAATTTCTTCAATTGCTTGCAGGGATAAAACCTTTGTGGTGAGGTCGACTACGTGAGAGCGTGGTTGATAATAACTAGACGTGTGGGTGTAGTGGTTGCGAGGTGACGATCGCTGATCGGAAGTCTTAAAACATGAACATCTTCACATCGCCAAATCGAACCTATCGGAAGATCGAGCACCCAGTTGCATCACATATACGAGTAGCATCCTACTCGGCAAGACTATAAATTATATTCCGGTTGACATGATACCGAAGAGTCTCATATACCAGTAGTATACTACTCGGGAAAGACTACAAGGTTAAAGATCTTTGACTTTATGTTTAATTGTCTTGACAATTAATCACAAAGTCGGGGGCTACACCTAATAGGTGCGCCTATTCGGTGCATACTATTCATATATCTACATGAAGCCCTTCATAGCCTCGTTGCCAACTAACGTGAAGTAGGACTCGGGAAGAAGAAGCACTCAAACAAAGAGTACTCAAGAGCAATGCACTTGGGCAATCTTCACTGTGGAGGATGAGCACTCGGCATCAGCTGTGATTCAACTATGAAGGTCTTAGGGGCTATTGTGGAGGCCATGGGCCCCGGGTACCTCATCACAAGCATATGGGCCATTTGGATAGAGGATGGGCCGAGACTTGTAATTAGAGATATACTAGCACCCAGTAGACTTTGCCTTGTACAATAAGGAATATACAGTCCTAGTCGGGTAGATTGTATCTCTAGGAGGAGATCCCTTGGCCGTATTCGGCTGGGACTTGTACCTTGTACCCCTGTCCCCAGTATATAAGTGTGGAGGCCATGGGCCTCGGGTACCTCATTACCAGTATATGGGCCACTCGGATAGAGGATGGGCCGAATCATGTAATTAGAGATAAGATAGCACCCGGTAGACTTTACCTTGTATGATAAGGAATAACAGTCTTAGTCGGATAGGTTTCTATCTCTAAGAAGGAAATCCCTTGGCTGTATCCGGCTGGGATCCTTATCATGTACCCCTGTCCCCTAGTATATAAAGGGAGGCAAGGCGCCCCATGAGGGCAAACGGAAGATCATTGATCACAAACCACCTCAGAGGAATAACACCTCAACTGGACGTAGGGTATTACCTTACATCGAGGGCCTGAACCAGTATAAATCTTCTCTGTGTTCCTCTGCAATCCACCGAATTCACCTTCGCCGAGTAGCCCTATAGTTTTATTGCCGGTGCAGAGCATCAAGAGTTGGCGCGCCAGGTAGGGGCTCCGGCGAATTCCTCATGAGCAGCTTCGATGGATTCAACCAACGGAGTCAATGGCAACAAGTTCTGCCCTGGAGATGCAATTACCTTCGGGAGCCTAGATTTCGTTGCCGATCAACTCAGCAATCTCACCTTGGCTGAGGCAGACCCAATCTTGCCGGCCGAGGAACTAGCCGACATTGCACTAGTCGGCCCACAGGACACCGCCGTCTCCTTCAATGACTTACTGTGGTAGTCCTTCACATCGCCGAGCATCGGGACAACCCTCTTCTTTGGCATCCGACTTGCGCTAGGCCTTGAGCCAGCCCGGGTTGGGCCGAGAAGGGGAGAGATCGTCAATCTCCCGCACAGCTTCGGTGACGCTGCGCATCTACATCCCGCGCAGCAGACCCGACCTCTAGTAATTCAGTCTGGACACGGCCAAGCGCTGTTTCAGATTGGATCTAGAGAGGTCGGAGTCGTTCTTACTCCGATAAACTATTCGGAGTCCGACACCAAGTCAGATAGCGGTTCGAGCGCCAGTTCAGACTCTAGTTTGGCAAGCTTCCTCCTTCCCCGCGAGATCTTCATGGCTTCAACACCACCTTCCAAGGTATGCCGACTACAAGAGGAGCAACAGGAGGAGGCGCGCCGACTACAACAAGAGGAGGCCAACTGCGAGGCCTGTAATGACGGGCTATGCCAGGCTGGGCGAGTTGCTCAGTAGCAGATCCTCCAAACCAAAATCGGCAACCACGACATCTTCGTCATGCCACAACAGAACGTTGTGGCCACCGCAACCCTGCTGGACACACTCCAGCTCGGGCCTGAGCACCAGGCCACCCCGACTATCGCCAAGATGAAGGCGATGATCACAGCTGCTGCCTGTCAGCAGCAACAGCAGTCGGGCGACACAGTTTTACCGACCAACCGGTCAGGTTCTCCGGCGGCAGGTTCATCTGCATCAACGCGATACCGGGCGGCCGGCTCCAGTCGGCAACGTGAAGAGTCCCGGCAAACAACGCTCGGCAATACCAACAATGACAACCGGCGGCATCGCCAGTACAATCACCGACCCAATGAAGACCTCTGAGTATGACTGCAACGTGACCTTCGCCACACCTTAAAAGCTCGACGCGAAGAAGATGAACGCCGCCGACTGGAGGACGAAAACGAGCGCTTCGGTCTCCACCACGAGCGGCTGCACCGCCGAGATCGGAGCCGGAGCCCTCACGAAGATGAAGGCATCCCAGCCTTCACTCGGGAGCTACAGGACGTCCATTGGCTGACTGGCTTTAAGCCCACTGGGATTGAAAAGTATGATGGCAAGACAAATCCCGAATCCTGGCTCACCGTTTATACCCTAGCAGTTCGAGCTGTTGGGGGCGACAGCAAGCCATGGCTAACTACCTCCCAGTCGCATTAGCCGACTCTGCGAGGACATGGCTGACAGGCCTCCCGAGGCGGTCGATCGGTTCCTGGGGACAACTCAGGGAGCGGTTCATCGCTAATTTCCAGGGGACCTACGAGAGACCGGCTTCGGAGCATGATCTTTATCATCTGCACCAGAAGAAAAAAGAGTCTGCGCAAATTCATTAAAAGGTTTTCCGAGAAGCGCAACCAAATTCCAATTGTCAAAGACGAGGCCGTCATCGCCGCCTTTCGCAAGGGGGTGAAAGACGCCCTGCTTATTGTAAAGTTCACTCGGAAGCCACCATCCACAGTCCGGGCTCTCTTCGACATGGCCAACAAATACGCCGACTCGGCCGAAGCGGTCGCCGAGGCCCTCGATGGGAAGAAGGAGCCCCGACAGAAAGACCAGAAGGCGAATGCCGACAACGAGCCGTCTCAAAATAAGTCTGGCAGCCACAAGCGGAAGTCGGACAACGAGGTGGCCAACATGGAGTGCAGTCAGTCGCGGCCCCAGCGGAACAACGACTACCAGAAAGTCATGAGCAGGCCATGCCCCTTTCACCCCAAGGGCAAGCACGCGGCCAAAGACTGCTACATGCTCAAGAAGTTTGCCTCCGAGCAGGCTTCATCATCTAGCGCCGACAAGGACAAAGACAAGCCAGATCAGGGTCCGGCCGACGATTTCCAAGATCCTCAGGCCGAGCTCAACCACATCTTCGGAGGGCCGTCCACGTACAAGTCCAAGCACAAACAAAAGCTAACAGCGCGCGACATCAACACGGTCTCTACGTCGGACACCCCCCAGTACCTGCGCTGGTTAGAGATGGCCATTACTTTCAATCGCGCAGATCACCCAGATCGGGTTTCTCACTCGGGACGTTATCCACTCGTCCTGGACCCAGTTGTCAGACACATCAGGCTGAAGAAAACCCTCATCGACGGAGGCAGCGTGCTCAACATCCTATTCGCCAAGACTTTGGACGAGATAAAGATTCCTCGTTCAGAACTACGGCCGAGTACTGCGCCCTTCCATGGGATAATTCCCGGCTTGTCATCAACTCCACTCGGACAGATAACCTTGCCGGTAACCTTCGGCACGCGGGATAATTTCTGCACGGAAAACGTCTGTTTCGAGGTTGCCGACTTCGAGACCGCATACCAGACAATACTCGGACGACCGGCACTCGCCAAATTCATGGCAATACCGCACTATACATACATGGTGCTCAAGATGCCTGGGCCAGCAGGAGTCCTCTCCCTCTGCAGCGACATCAAGCAAGCCTTCACCTGCGACAAGGAGAGCGGCGAAGTGGCTCAATCACAAGAGGCGGTAGTCGGGCGCGATAGCATTCGGCAAGCCGTCACAACCGAAGTCGAGCAGGATCAAGTTCCGGTGAAAAAAGCAGTGAAGTCAGGAATTTCAGCGGACTCTGACATGAAGAAGATCCGCCTGGACCCTTCCGAACCCTCCAAGACTGCTCTAGTCGGGACCGGACTCGACCCCAAATAGGAAGACGCGCTCGTCACCTTCCTACAAACCAATAAAGATATCTTCGCATGGAAACTGTCCGACATGCCGGGCGTACCAAGGGAGGTGATCGAGCATGCCCTCAATGTGAAGACAGACGCCAAGCCAGTCAAGCAACGGCTGTGGCGCTTCGCTCAAGACCGCAAGGATGCTATTCGGGAGGAGATTACCAAACTCCTCGCAGCCAGGTTCATCAAGGAGGTCTCTCACCCGGATTGGCTGGCAAACCCAGTTCTGGTCTGGAAGAAAAACGGTAAATGGTGCATGTGCATCGACTATACCGATCTCAACAAGGCATGCCCCGAGGACCCATTTGGTCTTCCTAGGATAGATCAGGTGGTTGATTCCACGGCAGGGTGTGACCTACTCAGCTTTCTCGACTGCTACTCGGGATACCATCAAATCAGCCTGAGGGAGGAAGACTGCTTAAAGACATCTTTCATCACGCCGTTTGGAGCATATTGCTATATCACAATGCCGTTCGGTTTGAAGAACGCTGGAGCAACCTATCAACGGGCGATTCAGCGGTGTCTGCACACTCAGATCGGGTGCAACGTGGAAGCATACGTCGACGACGTGGTGATCAAGACCAAATCCAATGAAGACCTCATCGCTGACCTGGAAGAAACCTTCCAAAATCTTCGATGATTCAAGATGAAGTTGAACCCGGAAAAATGCGCCTTCGGTGTGCCCTCCGGAAAGTTACTCGGCTTCATCGTCTCGCATCGTGGCATCGAGGCCAACCCGGAGAAAGTCAACGCCATCAGGAACATGGCTCCCCCGATTAACCTCAAAGACGTCCAGGAAGCTGACAGGCTACATGGCGGCACTCAGCCGGTTCATTTCCCGACTGGGCGAATGGGGTATGCCCTTCTTCAAGCTCCTCAAAAAGGCAGACAACTTCCAATGGACTCCGGAAGCCCAGCAAGCCTTCGAAGACTTTAAACAATTCCTCACATCTCCTCCCGTGTTGGCATCACCTCTGCCCCAAGAACCACTAATGCTATATCTGGCGGCAACTACTCAGGTAGTCAGCACGGTGCTGGTGGTTGAGCGATCCGAACAGGGTAACATTCAGAAAACACAACGGCCAGTCTACTTTGTCAGCGAGGTCCTTGCTGACTCGAAGACGAGATATCCGCAGGTCCAGAAGCTGCTATATGGCCTACTCATTACAGTCCGGAAGCTGGTGCATTATTTTCAAGCACACCAAGTCACGGTGGTCACAGTGTTTCCACTCGGGGATGTCCTTCATAATCGCGAGGCCACCGGCCGAATCGCTAAATGGGCACTCGAGTTGATGGCGTTCGACATCACCTTCCAGCCATGGACAACAATTAAATCACAAGCTCTAGCCGACTTCGTGGCCGAGTGGACGGAACTGCCTACATCAATAGCAAAGCTAGAGTACTGGACAATGTACTTCGATGGTTCTCTACGGATTGGTGGCTCTAGGGCTAGAGTCATATTGACGTCCTCCACTGGCGAAAAACGGAAGTACGTTCTACAAATCCACTTCCCGGCCTCCCACAACGTCGCCGAGTACGAGGCACTCGTTCACGGGCTCCGCATCACTATATCACTCGGCATACGTCGACTGGTTGTGTGCGGGGATTCTCAACTTGTGGTAAACCAAGTCATGAAAGACTGGACTTGTCTCGACGACACCATGGCAGCATACTGTCAGGAGGTTCGCAAGCTGGAAAACAAGTTCGATGGGCTAGAAATAAGACATGTCCTGCATCAATACAACGACGCGATAGATGAGCTGGCAAACATGGGATCCAAGCGAGAAGCATTTCCAACTGGAATCTTTGTCGAGCAACTCATGGAGCCGTCCGTCAAGAAGAAACCGGCGCCAGAGCAGTCGGGAGGCGAACCTACCCCGGCCACAAACGAGGTGCTGCACATATGTCAAGACTGGAGGACTCCTGCTGTTAAATTTCTCCTGGACGATGAACTCCTAGAAGATCGCAGTCAAGCCGAGCAGATCAAGCGTCGAAGCAAAAGCTTCCTACTAGTCGGAGAAGACCTGTATCGAAGGAGTGCATCCGGTGTCCTCATGCATTGCGTCACCACCGAGGAGGGCAAGCAGATTCTGCAGTTGATTCACTCGGGCATATGTGGCAACCATGCCGCATCCAGGACGTTAGTCAGAAAGGCTTACCGGCAGGGATTTTTCTGGCCCACAGCAGTAACAGACGCCAAGGACATTGTTCGCAATTGCGAGGGTTGCCAGTTCTACGCAAGACAAACAAATCTCCCAGCCTAGGAACTCCAAACTATCCCTATTTCCTGGCCATTCGTAGTATGGGGGCTCGACATGGTCGGGCCTTTCAAGAAAGCGCCAGGAGGGTTTCTTGAGGCTAAATTCACCAAGTGGATTGAGGCTAAACCAGTTGCAACAATCATAGCGGCACGAGCAAAGGACTTCATCATGAGTATACTATACCGTTTCGACACATCTATTCGTTGCGGTGGATAAATTCACCAAGTGGATTGAGGCTAAACCAGTTGCAACAATCATAGCGGCACGAGCAAAGGACTTCATCATGAGTATACTATACCGGTTCGGGGTCCCTAACTGCATCATCACCGACAACGGTACTCAGTTCATAGGCAGCGCATTCCAAGACTTCTGCGAAGATTTCGGCATCAAGATCTGCTACGCATCTGTGGCACACCCGCGGAGCAACGGGTAGGTTGAACGAGCCAACGGTATGGTCTTACAAGGCATCAAGGCCAGGATATTTGACCGACTACAACCTTACGCGGGCCGGTGGGTACAAGAACTCCCATCGGTTCTCTGGTCTCTCAGAACCACGGTTAGTCGGGCAATAGGGCACTCCCCTTTCTTCCTGGTCTACGGTGCCGAGGCTACGCTACCAACAGAGTTATAGTTCGGCTCTCTGCGAGTCCGGGCTTACGCAGAAGATGTTTCAAACAATACCCGACTAGTCGAGTTAGATCAGTTGGAAGAAGCAAGAGACACAAAAACATTCCAGTCGGCAAGGTATCTTCAAGGCCTACGTCGCTACCACAATCGCAATGTTTGTGGCCATGCCTTTTTGGTTGGGGATCTCGTTCTGAGGAAAGTACAAACCACCAAAGACAGGCACAAATTATCCCCAATCTGGGAAGGGCCGTTCATTATAGCCGAGGTCACGCGGCCAGGCGCCTACTGACTGAAGACCGAAGACGGTGTCTTCATCAACAACTCATGGAACATAGAACAGCTACGTCCTTTCTATACCTGAGTTTTATACTTTTCCATGTGTACAGTTTCTCTGACTCACTACGCCGCTTGCATCAACCGAGTAGTGAGTCGGGGGCTGCATGTATATATGTGCTGTCAATAATATATGAGCTCGTCCTACTCACTCACGAAGCTTTACTACAACTGTCTCGTTTGCCCGAGTCCAGCTTCTTACTTTGAACAATTTTCTTAAGTTCCAACAGAATAACTTGGCACAGACCGCATGGTCAAGTAAAGCTAATGACAACTAAGTACACGAGCTTGGTGGCGTCGCACATATATTTGCACATGTTTCTTCACAAAAAGTGTACACATACCGACTACATAATATGTTGCCCTTACAGACCCAGGTCTCGGGTAATTACCTCAGCAGTCGGCTTCGCCCGGGCAATCAGCTCCAGCGCCTCCTCGGGCATCGTCTCCTCGGCAAACCCCTCCCCAATGGCTTCAATGTCTGCCCTCGGGTAGATGGACTTGGTCATCGCCAGGGTTTGGGCCACGCCGGCAACAACATGCTCATCCGAGTACTTCTTCAAGGCACTCGGTGCACTCTCAAGACGCGCCTCTATTTGGGGGAACCTGCTGCAACTGGTTCCCACAGGGCTGGGATCTATGAGGTCAAGGAGCCCTTTCACGGACCCAACGAGGGCCTCCCGTGACTCCCTGATGACTCTTATCTCCTCTGTGTAAAACCGATACTAGGCCTGGATATTAACTCTCATATTTGTCCGGGTCCACTGGCGAGTAAAACTTGTCAGACTCGGTTGCAGCCAGAATGATTAATCAATTGGTTAAGATCACGGTCGGGTTGAGGACTTACTTTCGTAGTCGGCCTCCCACCCGGCCACGGTCTTCTCCAGTTCGGCTTTTTCCTTACCAAGCTTGACGATGGCCTCTTTCAACTCGGCCTTCTCCCGATCAAGCTCGGTGTTGGCCCTTGTCAGGTTGGCCTTGACCTTTTCGAGCTCGGCCCTAGCTTCTTCGGCCTCCTTCAGATGGGATTCCCTCTCTGTTCGGGTCTTTAACTCTGCTTCGAGGGCTACACGACAGATTAGCCAAGAGCTCAACCGTGCAGTCATGACATAATTGGGCAGTCGGGAACAACGCAGCTGAATGAATACGTCGATGGTTCAGTCGGGAAGGCGCATTCGCGGAATCTACCTCTAATCTTTCTGGCTCGGGCCCAAGTCTCGTCCCTGAGCTGGTCGGTGCCACTCTTCAACCAGGCTTCCCTCCCCGCGTGACGCTCCTCCATCTCGGCCTTCAATGCCCGGAGCTGCTCTAATTCTGCCAGGTGGGGAGCCATTTCGACTAGGATCTCTGTCATCGCCTCATTGCGGTCGACAAGCTTCTGCTCAGAGTAGAAAACAAATCAAGGATGGAGTTAAACGTCAAAACGAGAAGATCACCACGACTCTGCCACAAGAATCATACCCCGACTCCCTGGGACCTGCTGATAGCGGCGCGAAGCAAGCTTTCGCGTTCCCTTCTTGCGACAACTTCATCAAGCCTGAAGCTCTTCATGGTCCCATCAGGTGCCGTCCAGGTGAATGTCCGGGGCATCCTACGTGGAGGAGCTTCAATCCGAGGCACGTTCGGGATCTCTGGTGGCAGCGACGACGACGACAACGACCACGACGGTGACGGGGTCCCGGCCCCCATGCCGTCGTCCCCCACGGGCTCGGGGACCGGCTCGGGGGCTCCGACAACGGCCTCCGCGACGGGCGACGCTTCAGGGGCTGGGGCCACAATCTCAGCAGCTGCTGCTTGGTCGGGTGGCGGCGGCGACCCTGCAGTTGGGACCACCTCAGTCTCCGTGACTGGGCTGGCCACCGAAGAGTCTCATATATGAGTAGCATCCTACTCAGCAAGACTATAAATCATATTCCGGTTGACATGATACCGAAGAGTCTCATATACCAGTAGTATACTACTCGGGAAAGACTACAAGGTTAAAGATCTTTGACTTTATGTTTAATTGTCTTCACAATTAATCACAAAGTCGGGGGCTACACCTAATAGGTGCGCCTATTCGGTGCACACTATTCATATATCTACATGAAGCCCTTCATAGCCTCGTTGCCAACTAACGTGAGGTAGGACTCGGGAAGAAGAAGCACTCAAACAAAGAGTACTCAAGAGCAATGCACTCGGGCAATCTTCACTATGGAGGATGCGCACTCGGCATCAGCTGTGACTCCACTATGAAGATCTCAGGGGCTACTGTGGAGGCCATGGGCCCCGGGTACCTCATCATAAGCATATGGGCCATTCGGATAGAGGATGGGCCAAGACTTGTAATTAGAGATATACTAGCACCCAGCAGACTTTGCCTTGTACAATAAGGAATATACAGTCCTAGTCGGGTAGATTGTATCTCTAGGAGGAGATCCCTTGGCCGTATTCGGCTGGGACTCGTACCTTGTACCCCTGTCCCCAGTATATAAGTGTGGAGGCCATGGGCCCCGGGTACCTCATGACAAGCATATGGGCTACTCGGACAGAGGATGGGCCTAGCCTTGTAATTAGAGATATGGTAGAACCCGGTAGACTTTGCCTTGTACGATAAGGAATATACAGTCCTAGTTGGGTAAATTATATCTCTAAGAGGAGATCCCTTGGCTGTAATCCGGCTAGGACTCCTACCTTGTACCCCTATGCCCCAGTATATAAGTGGAGGCAGGGCGCCCCCTAAGGGCATGAGCTCATAGAAGCGAACATCATCTTCAAAGGAATACACCACAACTGGACGTAGGGTATTACATCACATCGAGGGCCTGAACTAGTATAAACCTCCCCGTGTTCCTTTGCAGTCCACCGAGTTTCGATCCAACGAGTATCCCTATATTCATATTGCCGGTGTAAAACATTGACAGCTGGTATACCTGCCCCATTTCTTCATAGGTTGGCATTGATGATCAGCTTGGCAGGACGGTTGGTGGAGCACTAGAGAAACGAGGTAGAAGAGGGTTCAAGCTTTGAGTAGTAAAAGCACTCTCTGTGCCAACCATTGAGTGATGTCTTCAGAGGAACATTGAGATAGGCCTTCTTCATCTCGTTCCTAAGCTGAAGTCCGCCCCCCCTGATGGTTTGTATTTTATTTTTGGATGGCTGGGGCTTGATGTGGAATAGGTACCGAAAGAGATTGAAGTGGGGCTTGACCCATAGAAAAGCTTCGCACAATGTAGCGAAGATCGAAATATGGAGAATAGAGTTGGGATTCAAATTCACCAACTCTATTTGGTAGAAAGACAAGAGTTGGCGAAGGAAATCAGAGGAGGGTAGGGCAAGACCACGGTCGAAAAATGAAGTGAAGATGACGGTCTCACCAGATTTGGGCACCGGCATAGACTCCCCCTCCGCGGTGCGCCAGTGGATGACGTCTTGTTGCTACAGAATCATCCGCTTCTCCAACAGCTTTAGCTTCACCAGGCTGCAGTCTGACATCGGCCAGACTCCGGCAATCATATCGGGGATCTCAAATGGAGCCCTCGGCATTGTCGGAGGCGAGAAATTTGGGGGAATGGCTTGTGGAGATTGGGAATAGATGCAGTGGAGTAGATTCTAGTGAGTCTCGAGCGGGCGTGCAAGCTACAACAAACCCTAGCGAGGAGGAGTGTGTGAAATTTGGGTGCAAAGCTGGAAGGCGAAATGATTTGGCAGACTAGAGAAGAAGGGGGAATCTTTTCTCTCTCCCACCGATTCATAAGGCCTATGCTGATAAGTGGGCCTGGGTCGACTAATTCAGTATTGGGCTACAAGATATGAGTTTCAAAATGGCATGCCCTATTGGGTCAATCGCTGACTATGTTAAAATCACAGTATAGATGCTATTTTACAGAAACTGATTAAATAATCAGATATGCTTCATGAAAGCTCAATTGCTAGACGCATGTGTTCAGATATCTGAATTATTTACCGGTATTGAGGATATATCCTTATAAGGATCAACAGCTGGTCTCCATTAAAATTGGGGATGCAGATATCTCTCAAGTACTCCTGACCACATATTGGGTTCAAATCCATGAAGTGGTACTCGGCTTACATGCTTAGCCAACAATTGCTCTGAGCAAAAACACTTCCAATTGACATGATGCTGAAGAGTCTAATTTCTGAGTAGTACATTACTCGGGAAAGACTAAAAGGTTAAAGATCTTTGACATTATGTTTAATTGTTTCACAATTAAGCACAAAGTCGGGGGCTACACCTAATAGGTGCGCCAATTCGATGAACACTATTCATATTTTTCCATGAAGCCCTTCATAGCCTTGTTTTCAGCTGATATGAAGCAGGACTTGTAGAAGAAGCACTTGGACGGCAGGTACTCGGGAGCAAGGCACTCAGGAAATCTTCACCAAGGGGGATATGCACTCGGCATCAGCTGTGACTCAACTATGAAGGTCTCAGGGGCTGCTGTGGAGGCCATGGGCCTTGGGTACCTCATGAGAAGCATTAAGGCCACTCGGACAGAGGATGGGCCTAATCTTGTAATTAGGGATACAATAGGACTCGGCATACTTTACCTTGTACGATACGGAAAGGATATAGTCCTAGTCAACCACGTTGTATTCCTAGAAGGAAATCCCTTGGTCAGAGTCCGACTGAGATTCCTACCTTGTAACCCTGTCTCGTCGATAAATAAGGGGAGGCAGGGTGCCCTAATGGGGAAATCACTCCTTCGGATGCACCCGCTGATCCTCCAACTGTTTTGCAAGGTCCAATGACCTGAGCTCGAATGCGACAATTAAATCTAGAGGTGAGCTCGTTCTTAAGCGATCCTTTTCATAGTTTTGAGGATAGATTGCTACCTAATGATGTTATCTTGCTTAGGAACATTGGAGAGGATCATGAAGTACTTGGAGAGTGGTGTGGAGGTGGAGAAGAACCGCAAGGACATCCAAGACAAGCTGGAGGCCCAGTCCAACTCGAGTTCGAGTCTGCCTCGGCCTTCAGGACCAGCCTGCAGTAAAACGGACGCCCAGGATGCATACGGACTCCGTTTTCGATGATCCACATATGCATGGAAAGATAATTTCATAAGCTAACCAATGGCTTTGGTTTGACATCCAAATTCCACCGGAGTCAAAGGGAATTGTCAAAACAAGTCAGCGTCTAGAATCTACCAGGGTGCTGCGTCACCGTCTTAGAGCCCATTAGAGGGCGCGTCCAGGGGGTGTGACGACCCTTAGACTATATATTCAGTAGCCGCCACCCACATTAGGGTTTTGGGTTTTGCTTTAGATCAATCTGTCTTCAAACAGTCGCCGTCATCGGTTGTGAAACCCCAACTTCGAGTGCTTAATCATTCATCTGCAATTGTCACTTTAATTGAGTTGCGTACTTTCAGGTTCTTGCTTGTGTTCTTCGTTTCGCAGGCAGGGATTAGCCTTCTTGGTGAGGTCAACCAGATTTGTGACACGGTTGATAACCAGAGGAATCGTGGTGCTAAGGTTGCAGGGATCGGGTCTGTTGATCTGATGCCGGATCGGTGTGTGGCGTTCCACCAAAACAATAGTTATCTCTACTTGACGGAAGATCAGGAACCCCCGTCCCCCATCAAGTGGTATCAGAGCTTCAGGTATACCGTCAGGTTCATATCTTACCCATAGTTGAGTGTTTCGCCTTCGTCCCATAGTCCACTGCCATACTCGTTTTTCCTGTCCTACAACCATCCGCGCCATAGCCTGTGCATTTTTCAGTCTCAGAGTCCGTCGTGTTGAGTTTGTGTCCTAGGTCGAGTCTTGTTGCTGGTTAGATTGTGTTCGAGTCCAGTTCATGTGTTTTCCCCCACCATTTCTATCAAACCCTAGCCGCCGACGCCAACTTTCCGCACTTTCTGTCCGTTTTGTCCTCTAATTTGGAGTCCGTTCGTAAAACAGGCATAACTTTCGTATACGAACTCCGTTTTCAGCAAACCATATATGTTTCGGAATCAGAAAAAAATTTTGCATCCGTCTGTCCCCACTTTCGGCAGGTTCGGTGATTTTATTTTGCCGTAAAACAGCCTAGAAGATCGTCTTTCCTAGCCCGCAAGCTTTTTCCCACTTTTGGGTGCCTCTTCTGAAAACTCCACAGGCCACGTCTTTCACTTGTTTGAGCTCAAATTTTCTATGGTTACTTCTTGTGTGCTCCTAAGGCAAAAAGAAATATCAAAAAAATAAAAAGAAAAAGTCAAATTTTCCCAAAAAAACAAAGACAGCCCAAAAAAGAGAAAAAAAGAGAGGGGCAAAAGAGGAACAATATTTAGAGGAGCACATAGAGAACACCAAGTTGAGCTGTGTTAGCGTGTGTTGTCTTGTGCCTTGATTCTGATACTCTTGCTGCTCATCATCCTTGTTTTCCACCACCTTGTTTGTCACACACCTGTACTTGGAACACCTTTAGGCCAGCAATGAGAACAGGTATTTAGGACTATAATTCAGCATTGCTATCTGTTACTGACTTGTGTGCCACATATACATATTTTTTCTCCTTGTGTGCCTTCCAAGCTCCACATATTCTTCAGATCAGACAGAAAAAGAACCTTGCAATCTCGGTGCCACTTCCTCACAGGTATCACGAACCAGCGGCCGGTTGTACCATCCACTGCTTGCGTTGGTAAGAACTCGGTAAGACGTGAGTAAGGGTGTGATTCCACCGACCCATAAATAGTGATAGGGATTTTTATTTGATAACTAACCATGCCAAACGATGAGCCTGTTTTGAAAAGTGACTTGCAGGGCCTGAAGGAGCAGATGCTAGCAAAGGTGTCCAAGCTAACGGATGTAGTCAAAATGGCCATGAAGGACGTCGGCCATTCGCTTGAGAGCGTGGACAGGCGAGTGTCCACACTGGCCAGGAAGGTTCAATAGCTTGAGGCCAACCATCTAGCTACCAACGATGACAACAAAGACGAGAACGACGACGTGATCCTCGATGAGGGTGTTGTCTACGGTGACGATTGTCTAGTTGATGAGAGGGCGACACGCGAGAACAATCTGCGTCGAATACTTCACCGCAATCGTACAGGTATGGGAGGTAATGGAAATCAGCGTAATCATGGTAATGTTAATAATGATGATCCTTATGCTAAAATAAAATTTACCATACCACCTTTTTATGGAAAATATGATGTTGAGGAATATCTTGATTGGGAGATGACAGTAGAACAAAAATTTGCTTCCCACCTTGTACCTGATCAACATAAGGTTAGACAAGCTACTAGTGAATTTAAAGATTTTGCTATAATCTGGTGGCAAAGAACTTAGCTACTTTGCATCTACAACCTGAGTCATGGATAGTGCTAAAAGAAGCAATGCGTGATCGCTTTATTCCTCCTTCTTATAAACCTGATTTGCGTAAGAAATTGCAGCGCTTAGATCAAGGAAATATGTCTGTCCAGGAATATTATGCAGAGCTGCAAAAGGGCATGATACGTGTGGGGTAGTAGAGGATCCGAAGGATAAAGTGTGTCGTTTTTATGGTGGATTGAGGCGTGAAATTTAGGATATTGTTGATTATAAAGAATTTACTACTACCAACCATTTGTTCCAGCTTGCTATGCTTGCAGAAAAAGAATTGCAGGGACGACAACAACAAAGGAGCCGGAGCAGCAACTTCAGCAGCTCCTTCATGCCCAAGACGACGACGACGGCACCGCCAACGAAACCACTCCCTTCGTCGAGTGCTCGTCCTCCACCACCAGCGAGCACACGTTCTTCAGCTCCTTCACCTTCGGCCGCACGTACCATGGAATCTGGTAAGACTCGTTTGCAGGAGCCGGCCAAGAGTGCATCATCTGTGGCTTCCACCGGGCGCTCTTCTTCCATTCAATGCCACCGCTGCCATGGACTTGGTCACGTGCAGAAGGATTGTCCTAGCAAACGGGCATACATTGCTACAGAAGATGGAGGCTACATTAGCACGTCTGATGTAGAGGAAGATATTGTTGATGAAGCTGCCTCGGACAATGATCATGGTGGAGATGGCCTTTCTTTGAGCATAGACGACGCAGGAAACCATCGAGCCATCATTGTACAGCGAGTTCTCAGTACACAGATGGAGGAAGCAGAAAAGCTACAACGCCACAACTTGTTTCAGATTTTATTCGTCATTAAAAATCGGCGTGCACGAGTCATCATTGATGGAGGAAGCTACAACAACTTGGTGAGTTCTGATTTGGTCAAGAAGCTTGAATTGACCACGCGGCCACATCCACATCCGTACCATATTTAGTGGCCCAACGACTTGGGTAAGGCAAAGGTAACACAAGCAGCCCGGGTGCATTTTTCCCTTGGTACATACTCTGATTTTGCAGATTGTGATGTGGTACTGATGCAATCTTGTTCTCTCTTATTGGGTCGTCCATAGGAATTTGCTAATGATGCTACACACCATGGTAGAAGTAATAAATACACACTTATGCATAAGGGACAAAAAATTACTTTGCTACCTATGACCCCTGCACAAATTGTACAAGCTGATAGAGAGAGTTGCTAGTGAAACTAAACAAGTTGATGCTAAACCTGAAAAACAGCAAGCAATTAAATTGAAAATCCTGTTATGCTTGCCACTAAAACTGATCTTGCAGAGATTAATGATGTGTGCTATGCTTTGGTATGCAAAGATGCTTTATTTTCCACTGATGATATAGCTAGCACTTTGCCACCTTCTGTCACTAACCTTTTGCAGGAATATAGTGACGTGTTTCCCACTGAGCTACCTCCAGGACTTCCACCCATTCGAGGGATTGAGCACTAGATTGACTTGATTCCTGGAGCAAGTCTGCCAAATCGAGCTACCTACAGAGCCAACCCCAAGGAGACTAAGGAGATTCAGCGCCAAGTCCAAGACCTTTTGGACCGCGGGTATGTACGTGAGAGCCTTAGCCCTTGTGCTGTCCTAGTTATTTTGGTTCCAAAAAAAGATGGCAGTTGGCGCATGTGTGTAGATTATAGAGCCATTAACAATATCACAATAAGGTACCGTCATCCTATCCCTAGGCTAGACGACATGCTTGATGAGTTAAGTGGTTCTATAATTTTCTCTAAAGTAGACTTGAGAAGTGGATACCACCAAATAAGAATGAAATTAGGAGATGAATGGAAAACTGCGTTTCATTGGGGAGAAGAACAAGAGGCGTCCTTTGCTCTCTTGAAGGACAAACTTACTCACGCGCCATTGCTACCACTTCATGATTTTGGTAAGAGTTTTGAGCTTGAATGTGATGCTAGTGGGCTTGGCATTGGTGGCGTCCTGATGCAAGAAAGCAAACCCGTTGCTTACTTTAGTGAGAAATTAAATGGGCATATTCTCAATTATTCCATGTATGATAAAGAATTGTATGCTCTTGTTCGTTCATTAGAAACATGACAACATTATTTATGGCCTAAGGAATTTGTTATTCACTCTGATCATGAATCATTAAAACATATTAGAAGTCAAAACAAACTGCATCGTAGACATGCTAAGTGGGTTGAATTTATTGAATCTTTTCCTTATGTCATCAAACACAAGAAAGGGAAGGATAACATTATTGCTGATGCTTTGTCTAGACGATATACTATGCTGTCCTAACTTGATTGTCGTATATTTGGGCTTGAAACAATTAAAGAATAGTTTGCTAATGATGATGAATTTAAAGATGTGATGGCGAATTGTAAAGAGGGGCGTACATCGAACAAATATGTGATACATGATGGGTTTTTGTTTAAAGCTAACCGCCTATGCATTCCAGCTGGTTCCGTTTGTCTTTTATTGTTGCAGGAGGCACATGGAGGAGGATTGATGGGGCATTTTGGTGCCAAGAAGACGGAGGAGGTGCTGGCCAACCACTTCTTTTGGCCAAGGATGAGATGAGATGTAGAGCGGTTCATGGCTCAGTGTGCCACGTGTCAAAAAGCTAAGTCGCGGTTGAACCCACATGGTTTGTATATGCCTCTTCCTGTTCCTTCTACTCCTTGGGCTGATATATCTATGGACTTTGTTTTGGGATTGCCAAGGACTAAGAGGGGGAGGGATAGTATTTTTGTGGTGGTTGATCGTTTTTCTAAGATGGCATATTTTATTCCTTGTCATAAAAGCGATGATGCTGTTCATGTTGCTGACCTATTCTTTCAAGAAATAGTTCGCTTGCATGGTATGCCATCTACTATTGTTTCCGATCGCGATGCAAAATTCTTGAGTCATTTTTGGCGCACTTTGTGGAATAAATTAGGGACAAAGTTGCTATTTTCTACAACTTGTCATCCCCAAACCGATGGACAAACTGAGGTAGTGAATCGCACCTTGTCCACCATGTTGAGAGCAATCTTCAAGCGCAATTTGAAGGTGTGGGAAGAGTGTTTGCCGCATGTGGAGTTTGCATATAATAGGGCGGAACACTCCACCACCAAGGTAAGTCCGTTCCAGGTAGTGTATGGATTTAACCCCCGTGCTCCTATTGATCTTTTGCCTTTACCTACCACTGAGAGAACACATAATGATGCTAAAGAGCGCGCTGAGTTTATTCTTAAATTGCATGAAACCACTAAGGAAAATATTGAAAAGATGAATGCAAAGTATAGAATTGCTGGTAGTGAAGGTAGAACGGAAGTTAAACTTGAACCGGGTGCTACGTCACCGTCTTTTGGTCCATTGGGCCGTGTATCGTCTTAGAGCCCGTTAGAGGGCGCATCCAGGGGGTGTGACGACCCTTAGACTATATATTCAGTAGCCGCCGCCCACATTAGGGTTTTGGGTTTTGCTTTAGATCAATCTGTCTTCGAACAGTCACCATCATCGGTTGTGAAACCCCAACTTCGAGTGCTTAATCATTCATCTGCAATTGTCACTTTAATTGAGTTGCTACTTTCAGGTTCTTGCTTGTGTTTTCGTTTTGCAGGCAGAGATTATCCTTCTTGGTGAGGTCAACCGGATTTGTGACACGGTTGATAACCAGAGGAGTCGTGGTGCTAAGGTTGCAGGGATCCGGTCTGTTGATCTGAAGCCAGATCAGTGTGTCGCGTTCCACCAAAACGATAGTTATCTCTACCTGACGGAAGATCGGGAACCCGCGTCCCCCATCATGCCTCCTCATGGGCATATCAGAATCTCACCAGAGAAACCTCAAAGGCAATACACAACAACTGGAAGTAGGGTATTACCTCACCCCGAGGGCCTGAACCAGGATAAATCGTCTTGTGTTCCTTTGCAATTCATCAAGTTTAGGTCTCACGAGTAGCCCCATATTCTTATTGCCGGTGTAAAACATAGTGGGAGAGAGAAAAGATTCCCTTTTCTCCCCTAATTCACCAAATCATTTTAGCTCCTGCACAAGCGCCAATCTTCGTGCTCTCCGCCCCTAGCTAGGGTTTCCTGTAGCTCGAGCTTCCTCCCAGGAATCTATGAAAAATTTCCACTCCCGCTTCGATTCCCATTGTCCAGAAGCTCTCTTGCCCACTTCCTCACCCCCAAACATGCCGAGGGCACCGTTCGATATCCCCGCTATGCCATTTGGAGCTTGGCCAGCGTGGACTACTGTGCGATGAAGCTAGCCCTCCTGGAGAGGAAGAAAAGCCTCTAACCAAAGGAGATCATCAACTGGCGTGCCACCGCCTGTGAGTCAATCCCCTCTCTAGGTCCTCACAAGACCATGGTCTTTGCTTCTTTTTTCAACCGCGGTCTCGCTCTTCCTTCTTCCGATTTCCTCCTTAGGCTCCTTGGGTATTACAAGATTGAGCTCTACCTCCTCAACCCCAACTCCATTCTTCTCATCTCAATCTTCCTCACCCTCTGTGAAGCCTTTCTAGGGATCAATCCCCATTTCAACCTCTTTTGTTTTCTATTTCATGTCAAGCCGCAACCCTCCAAATCCAAAATACAGGTGATAGGGGGAGCAGGCTTTCAGCTCCGCAACAAGATGAAGAAGGCCTATCTCCATGTTCCCCTGAAGACTTCACTGAAGGGGTGTCATTAGGAGCGGTTTTACTACTCTAATCTTGAGCCCTGCTTGCCCCCTTTTTCTGGAAATCCCCCTGCCGTTCTGGAGAGCTGGACTGCTATACCATCGCAAGCTGAGATGGTTCAGGTGCACCTGCTGCTGGAGAAGATCGACGTGCTGAAGAACACGGGGCTGACCGGTCCCTAGGTGGCTTGTACATTCTAGAACCAGTGGATTCGACCTCTGAAGGCTTGGAGTCATCTTGGCTATGATTACCATGGGAAGAATGATCCAACTTGGGAGAGCATTGGTTTTGTCAACAAGGATGTCGTGACTGACACCTTGCTTGGCTATTTCGTCAAAGGAGTCGTCGAGACTCTAGACACCGAGCGAGCGCCTAAATCATACTGCAAAGATAGGCCTTGGCCGAAGGTAATGTCTTGTGTAATACCCATCTTGATATCCATCTGTGATGTGTGGTATGAATGTTGCTCAATCAAGCTTTCCTTGATGCTTGATGCTTGATACTTGCAGGAATTCACCGAGTTCGATTCAAACCCACAAGGCCAGTCGACCAGTGGGGCTAGAAAATGGCTGGCCAGACCCTCATCAGCCCAACCTAGCCCCAAGAGGGCTGGGAAGTGACCAGTGACGGACCAGGCCAAAAAGAAAGACACGCCGAGTAAGGCATCAGGCGGTCCGATGATCAGAGACCTCAGCAGCATAGCCCCTGGATCAACCAGCCCTAGAACCACGCCGCCGACTACCGCCATGCCCCAGTCGGCCACACCGAGTACAGGGCTGACTGGGCCAAGATCTCCACTGCCGACCACCGTGCCCACGAGCCCGACAGCCGGCAGCACTCCGGTGCCAAGCAGGCCTTTGGGCCCATCGCCGATTACCTCCACTCCTATCACACAGGGGTGGAGGTTTAAGACTTCCAAAAGGTATGAAAATCTTCAGTCTTTAGAAAATCTTGAGTAATTTCTTGATTGTTGAATAATTCTGTAGGAAGCCAAGTGACGCTGATCCCAGGGGGACAGCGCCACCAACCCCTTTAGCCACTCCCATCCCGACTGAGGCCGAAACTATAGCACTGCAGCCCGAGCTGAGTGCATCCCGACTGAGGCCGAAACTACAGCGCTGCAGCTCGAGCTGAGTGTTGTCCTAGCCCCTGAGGTTGAGACAACCCACTCAGCCGGGCCACAGGCCTCACCCAATCGGGACACCATGGCAGACGTCCCCGTCCCTGAGCAACACCGACCGATCCAAGGCCCAAGACCCCTTCTCCTCGACTTTCTTCATATTTTGACAATTATGACCTCCCTAGGCTTGAGGCACCTCCACCAAACTTCCCCCGAACATTTTACTAGGTTACACCGAAGGGGGAAGAGCAAACCTTCGAGCACAATGAGGAAGCCACCCAGAGGGAGCAAGTCAAGCTAATGGAGGCTGCCATCACTACATCAAGGAGTATACAGGTATATAATCCATTTGATTGTGTTTGCTAGTTTGCAGTTCCTCAAAATTTTCTGCCATTGTTGCTTGTCTTGTCTGACTTCAACATATGTTGTGCAACAAGTGGTCGATTGATCCAAGAGAATCGGCAAAGTAGCGGCCTCTAGCAAGGCATATTAGCCCCAAAATATACGTAAAGATCATATCGGCTGAACCTGTAATGTCCTCATGTACAAATCCCTTTGCCTCACGATATCGATTGAGCTCAATGCGAGACTTGTGTCATCCTCTTAATAGCTCAATCACTCTCTCGATCCTGTGATGGATTGCAAACTTGTGATTGACACCTCAATCACCCTAGCATGGCCATGTAGTTCCATAATCCATTACATCGAGGGGCCCAGAAATATCTCTCCCGTAAGGAGGGGCAAATTCTATCTTGATCATTCACATCCCACTACATGTTTCATAGCAAACCCGAAGACTACTTTTATGACTACCCAGTTACGGAGTAGTGTTTAGTAGTCCCAAAATAAGATACTACGTATGTTGGGAACCATGATGATCTCAAGTCTAAGGACTCTACATAAACACTACTTGAGACAAACTGATGACACATGAAATCTCTACGGTATCTCATGGCAGGTCTATCCAACATATATTCCCTAACATATGTCCATATTATCGATTTGGTATCTCCATACCATGATCCATGAGACATTATCACCAATCAATACATATGTTGATGTTAGAATCATATTTGTTCCTCATATGATATATTATCAGGGATCATTTAGAAATAGCAACATTTGACATTAAGAGTCTCATGAATAAGTCACGTACTCATTGATCAATAATGATAATGTCTATTTCAAGGAACAAATCAATACATTATAAACATAGCATGTGATATATATAACATCTCCATGTTGCATCTAGGGCATATCACTAATAGTCTCCCACTTGCACCAGAGTCAACCATGTAGATATCTAATACCCATTGCCCTAGTGTGAGCCTCATGCTTTGGCTGGGGAAGCAGCTTTGTCAATAGATCTGCAATGTTCAAATCCGTTTGTACTTTGCATATCTTTACATCGCCTCTCTCCACTATCTCGAGGATGAGATGAAAATGCCGTAAAATGTGCTTGGACTTCTGGTGAGATCTAGGCTCCTTGGCTTGTGCAATGGCCCCACTATAATCACAGTAGAGGTCCATTGGACTGAAGGCACTAGTCATCACACCAAGCTCGGAAACAATTTTCTTGATCCAAACAGGTTCTTTAGCAGCTTCAGAAGCTGCAATGTACTCGGCTTCCATTGTAGAATCAGCAACCGTCTCCTGCTTGGAACTCTACCAGCTCACCGCACCGCCATTTAGGTAGAACACAAATACAGATTGTGATCTGAAATCGTCTTTATCAGTTTGGAAGCTAGCATCAGTGTAATCATTTACAACAAGCTCTTCTTCACCTCCATAGACAAGGAACACATCTTTAGTTCTTCTCAAGTACTTCAAGATGTTCTTTACAACAATCCAATGACCTTCACCTGGATCTGATTGGTATATACTCGTAGCACTTAAAGCATACGAGACATCTGGACATGTACAAAGCATGGCATACATAATGGACCCAATGGCCGAAGCATATGGGATCGCATTCATCTTATCCCGCTCATCTGGTGTACTAGGACACTGACTCTTGCTAAGATTTATACCATGTGACATAGGTAGGAAACCTTTCTTAGAGTCCTACATGTTGAACCTTTCCAACACCTTGTCAATGTATGTATCTTGACATAATCCAATTAGCCTTCTTGATCTATCTCTATAGATCTTGATGCCCAGAATGTATGCCACCTCTCCTAAGTCTTTCACAGAGAAACTATTTTTCAATGAAGACTTAACATATTTGAGTATAGGAATGTCATTTCCATTCAATAATATGTCGTCCACATATAAGATCAGAAATACAAGTGCATTCCCACTAGCCTTTTTATAAACACAAGGCTTGTGGAGGCCATGGACCCCGAGTACCTCATCACAAGCATATGGGCCACTCGGATAGAGGATGGGCCGAGACTTGTAATTAGAGATATAGTAGCACCCGGTAGACTTTGCCTTGTACAATAAGAAATATACAGTCCTAGTCGGGTAAATTGTATCTCTAAGAGGAAATCCCTTGGCCGTATCCAGCTGGGACTCCTACCTTGTACCCCTGTCCCCCAGTATATAAGAGGAGGCAGGACGCCCCTTGAGGGCAGGAGATCATAGATCAACACAAATCCTCAAAGGAATAACACCACAACTAGACGTAGGGTATTACCTCACATCGAGGGCCTAAACCAGTATAAAATCTCTCTGTGTTCCTTTGCAATCCACCAAGTTTTGATCCGACGAGTAGCCCCATATTCATATTGCCGGTGTAAAACATCGACAGTTGGTGCGCTAGGTAGGGGCTTTCGGTGAGATCTACATCAACAACCTCGATCGATCCAACAACAGGAGTCGATGGCAACAAATTATCCCCCGGGGACACAATTTTGTTTGGAAGCCTCGACTTCATCACCAACATGTTCGGCAACCTTGCCTTGGCCGGCATAGATCCAATTCCCCCAGCCGAGGAACCAGCCGACTCCGCGCCAATCGGCCCACAAGACGCCGCAGTCACCGTCACCGATCTACTGCGGCAAGCTTCTACTTCATTAAGCCTTGGGACAACTCTCTCCTTTGGTGTCCGACTGGCACTAGGCCTTGAGCCAGCCCGGGTCGGGCTAGGAAGGAGAGAGATCATCAATCTCCCACACGGGCTCAGCAATGCCGCAGATCTACATCTTACACGGTAGACCCGATCCGCTGCAATTCAGTTTGGACACGGCCCAGGGCCGTTTCAGATTTGATCTAGGGAGGTCGGAGTCGTTCTTACTCCGATGAACTACTCGAATTCCGACTCTAGGTCAGACAACGGCTCGAACACTAGTTCGGACTCCAGTCTGGCGAGTTTCTTTCTGCCCCCCGAGGTCTTCATGGCTTCAAACCCTCCACCAGAGGTACGCCAACTACAAGAGGAGCAACAAGAGGAGGCACGCCGACTACGGCAACAGGAGGAAGCCGACCGCGAGGCTCGCAACGACGAGCTATGCAAGGCTGGGCGAACCGCTCAGCAACAGATCCTCCAGACCAAAGTCGGTGACCACGACATCTTCGTCACGCCACAACAGAATGTCGTGGCCGCTGCAACCCTGCTGGACACACTCGAGCTCGGCCATGATCACCAGGCCACCCCGACTATCGCTAAGATCAAGGCCATTATTACAGCTGCTGCCTGTCAGCAGCCAACAGTCGGGCGACACACTTGTACCAACCAACCGGTCGGGTTCTCCGATAGCAAGCTTATCTACATCAGCATGACGCCGGGTGGCTGGCTCAAGTCAGCCACACGAGGAGTCGCGGCAAACATCACTCAGCAACACCAATAACAACGATCGGCGGCATCACCAGAACGACCGCTAGTTCAACCAAGACCTCCGAGTCTGCCTACAACACGACCTCCACCACAACATCAACGCTCGGCGCCGCGAACGCAAAGAGAATGAGCACCACCAAATGGAGGATGAGCACGAGCGTTTCGGTCTTCACCACGAGCGGTTTAACCGCCGCGGTCGGAGCCGGAGCCCTTATGAAGATGAAGGCATTCTAGCTTTCACCCACGAGCTACAGGACGTCGATTAGCCGTCGGGCTTCAAGCCTACGGGGATCAAGAAATATGACGGCAAAACCAACCCCAAATCCTGGCTCACCGTATATACTCTAACAATCCAAGATGATCAAGGACGAGGTCATCATTGCCGCCTTCCACAAGGGAGTAAAGGACGCCCCGTTCATCGTGAAGTTCACTCGGAAGCCTCTAGCCACCGTCAGGGCTCTCTTCGATATGGCAAACAAATACGCTGACTCAGCCAAGGTGGTCGCAGAGGCCGTCGACAAGAAGAAGGAGCCCCGGCAAAAGGCCAAAGCCGACAACGAGCCATCGCAAAACAAGACTGGCAGCCGCAAGCGGAAGTCGGACAACGAGGTGGCCAACATGGAGCGAACTCGGTTGCGGCAACCATGGAATAATGACTACTAGAAGGTCATGAACAGGCCATGCCCCTTCCACCCCAAAGGCAAGCACACGGCCAAAGACTGCTTCATGCTCAAGAAGTTTGCTTCCGAGCAGGCTTCATCATCTGGCGCTGACAAGGACAAAGATAAGCCAGATCAAGACCCGGCCGACGATTTTCAAGATCCCCAGGCCGAGCTAAACCACATCTTCGGAGGGCCGTCCGCGTATGAGTCCAAACGGAAGCAGAAGTGTCGATGTTTTACACCAGCAATATGAATATGGGGCTACTCGGCGGATGGAAACTCGGTGGATTGCAAAGGAACACAGAAGATTTTATACTAGTTCAGGCCCTCGATGTGAGGTAATACCCTACGTCTAGTTGTGGTGTTATTGCTTTGAGGAATTATGGTCGCGATTCTGATGAACCAACTCAATCTGCCCTCAGGGGGCGCCCTGCCCCCCCTTATATATTGGGGGACCGGGTTACAAGGTAGGAGTCCCAACCTGATTACAGCCAAGGGATCTCCTCTTAGAGATATAGTGCACCCAACTAGGACTGTGTTTTCCTTATCGTACAAGGCAAAGCCTGCCGAGTGTGGCTATATCCCTAATTACAAGGCTTGGCCCATCCTCTATCTGAGTGGCCCATATGCTTGTCATGATGTACCCGGGGCCCATGGCACCCACAAGAAGCTAACAGCACGCGACATCAACGCAATCTCTACAGTAGACGCCCCCTAATATTTGCGCTAGTCAGAGATGTCCATCACGTTCACCCGCGCAGATCATCCAGATCGGGTTTCACATCCGGGACGCTACCCACTCGTCCTGGACCCGGTCATGAAGAATATCAAATTGAAGAAGGCTCTCATAGACGGAGGCAGTGCGCTCAACATCCTCTTCGCCCAGACCCTGGATGAGATGAAGATTCCTCGTTCAGATCTGCGGCCGAGTACGGCGCCCTTCCACGGGATAATTCCCGGCCTGTCTTCAACACCACTCAGGCAGATAACCTTGCCGGTCACCTTCGGCACGCGGGATAACTTCTGCACAGAAAACATCTGGTTCGAGGTCACCGACTTCGAGACTACATACCACGCGATACTCGGACGGCCGGCGCTTGCCAAATTCATCGTGATACCGCACTATACCTACATGGTGCTCAAGATGCCAGGGCCAGCAGGAGTCCTCTCCCTCCGCGGTGATGTCAAGCAAGCCTTCACCTGCGATAAGGAGAGCTACGAACTGGCTCAATCACAAGAGGCAGCAGTCGGACACAACAACATTCGGCAAGTCATCGCAACTGAAGTCGAGGATAACCAAGTTCCAGCGAAAAAAGAAGTGAAGTTGGGAATTTCAGCGGACTCTGACACGAAGAAGATCCCCCTAGACCCTTCTGACCCCTCCAAGCCTACTCTAGTCAGGACCGGACTCGACCCCAAATAGGAAGACGCGCTCGTCACCTTCCCCCAAGCCAACAAGGATATCTTTGTGTGGAAACCGTCCGATATGCCGGGCGTATCAAGGGAGGTGATCGAGCACGCCCTCAACGTGAAGACAGACGCCAAGCCAATCAAGCAACGGCTGTGGCGCTTCGCTCAGGACCAGAAAGATGCTATTCGGGAGGAGATAACCAAGCTTCTCGCAGCCAGGTTCATCAAAGAGATCTATCACCCGGATTGGTTGGCAAACCCAATTCTAGTCCGGAAGAAAAACGGTAAATGGCACATGTGCGTCGACTACACCAATCTCAACAAGGCATGCCCCAAGGACCCATTTGGTCTACCACGAATAGATCAGGTGGTGGATTCGACTGCAGGGTGCGAACTTCTTAGCTTTCTCGACTGTTACTCGGGATACCACCAAATCAGCCTAAAGGAGGAGGACTGTTGAAAGACATCTTTCATCATGACGTTTGGAGCATACTGCTATATAACTATGCCATTCGGTTTGAAAAACGCTGGAGCAACGTATCAACGCGCAATTCAGCGGTGTCTGCACACTCAGATCGAGCGCAACGTGGAAGCCTACGTCGATGACGTGGTGATCAAGACCAAGTCCAAAGAAGACCTCATCGCTGACCTAGAAGAAACCTTCCAAAATCTTCGAAGATTCAAGATGAAGTTGAACCAGGAAAAGTGCGCCTGTGGTGTTCCGGCAAGTTACTCGGCTTCATCGTCTCGCATCGCGCCATCGAGGCCAACCCAGAGAAAGTCAACGCAATCATGAACATGGCACCCCCGACTAACCAGAAGGACATTCTGAAGCTGACAGGCTGCATGGTGGCACTCAGCCGGTTTATTTCCCGACTGGGCGAACGGGGCATGCCCTTTTTCAAGCTATTGAAGAAAACAGACAATTTCCAATGGACTCCTGAAGCCCAGCAAGCCTTTGAAGACTTCAAGCAATTTCTCACATCACCTCCTTTGTTGGCGTCACCCATGCCCCAAGAACCGCTAATGCTATATCTGGCGGCAACTACTCAGGTAGTCAGCACGGTCCTAGTGGTCGAGCGATGCGAACCGGGTCACATCCAAAAAGTTCAACAGCCAGTCTACTTTGTCAACGAGGTCCTTGCTGACTCAAAGATGAGATATCCGCAGGTCCAGAACCTACTCTATGGCCTACTCATCACTGTCCGGAAGCTGGTGCACTATTTTCAAGCACATCAAGTCATGGTGGTCACATCATATCCACTCGGGGATGCCCTACATAACCACGAGGCCACCGGCCGAATCGCCAAATGGGCGCTCGAGTTGATGGCGTTCAACATCACCTTCCAGCCACGGACAACTATTAAATCACAAGCTCTAGCCGACTTCGTCGCCGAGTGGACATAAGTTCAAATGGCTACATCAACAACGAAGCTAGAGTACTGGACAATGTACTTCGACGGTTCTCTACGGATCGGTGACGCCGGGGCCGGCGTCGTATTGACGTCCCCTACCGGCAAAAAACTCAAGTACGTTCTCCAAATCCACTTCTCGGCTTCCCACAATATCGCCAAGTATGCGGCGCTTATCCATGGGCTCCGCATTGCCATATCACTCGGCATCCGCCGACTGGTTGTGCGGGCCTACTCAGAGGCTATGCTACCAACCGAGTTAGAGTTCGGCTCTCCGCAAGTTTGGGCCTACTTAAAAGACACCTAAAATAATACCCGATTGGTTGAACTAGATCAGTTGGAAGAAGCAAGGGATACCGCAATAATCCAGTTGGCAAGGTATCATCAAGGCCTGTGTCGCTACCACAATCGCAATGTCCGTGGCCGCGCCTTTTTGGTCGGAGATCTCATTTTGAGAAAAATACAAAACACCAACGACAGGCATAAACTATCCCTAATTTGGGAAGGGCCGTTCATTATAGCCGAGGTTATACGGCCATCCGCCTGCCGACTGAAGACCGAAGACGGTGCCCTCGTCAGCAACTCATGGAATATAGAACAGCTACGTCCTTTCTATACCTGAGTTTTATACTTTTCCATGTGTACAGATTTCTCTGACTCACTACGCCGCTTGTTTCAACCAAGTTGGTGGCTGCATGTATTATATGTGCTTTGTCAATAATATACGAGCCTTCTTTACTTAAGTTATGAAGTTTTGCAACGACTTTGTTATGCTTGCCCGAGTACAGCTTTCTGCGGTGAACGCTTTTATTAAGTTTCTATAGACCAACTCGGCGCAGATTATATAGTCGGGTAAAGCTAATGAGAACTAAGTAATAATTCAGAGCTTGGCGGCATTGCACATATATTTACACATGTCTTTACAAAAATTCATATATATCGACTGCATGATGGACTGTTTTTACACACCCAGGTCTCGGGTGATCACCTCTACAGTCAGCCTCGCCTTGGTTATCAGCTCCAGCGCCTCCTCAGATGTCGTCTCCTCGGCGAATCCCTCTCCGATGGCTTCAATGTCTGTCCTGGGGTAGATGGACTTGGTCATCGCTAGGGTTTGGGCCACGCCGATGACAGTACGCTCATCCCAGTACCCCTTCAGGATACTCGGTGCTTCGTTAAGGCGCGCCTGCACTTGAGACACCGTGTTGGAGCTGGTTCCCACATGACGAGGATCCATCACGTCAAGGAGCCCCTTCATGGACTCGGCAAGGATCTCCCGTGACTCCTTGACGACTTTTATTTCCTCTGCAAAAGCCTGGAATTGGATTTGGGCATTGGCTCTAGCAGCTGCCTGGGTTCACCAGCAAGTAAACTTGTCAGGCAAACTGTAGACGAAGTACTTAATGGATTGGTTAAGATCATTGTCAGTGCAGAGACTTACTTTCGTAGTCGGCCTCCCACTTGGCTTTGGCCTTCTCCAGTTTGACCTTTTCCTTCTTGAGCTTAGCGTTGGCCCTCTTCAAGTCGTCCTTCTCTTTCTCAAGCTCGGCCATGGCCCTTGTCAGGTTAGACTTGTCCTTTTCGAGCCCGGCCTTGGCTTTCTCGGCCTCCTTCAGCTGGACTTCTCCCTCTGTTCGGGTCTTCAGCTCGGTTTCGAGGGCTACACATCAGAATAGTCAAGCACTCAGCATGGCAGTCAAGACACAACTAGGCAGTCGGAAAACGACACAGCTGGACAAATATACTAAGAGATCAGTCAGCGAGACTTACTTCCAATCTTCTTGGCTTGGTCCCAATTCTGGGTCCTAAGCTAATTAACGGCTTCCCTCAGCCAAGATTCTCTCTCCTGGCTGCACCCTTCCACTTCGGCTTTTAAAGCCCAGAGCTGGTCCAATTCTTGGAGCTGGGGGGCAACCCGGGTCAGGACCTCATTCATCATCTCCGAGCGGTCAACCAGCTTCTACTCGGGGAGAAACAGTGCGAGGCAAAGTGAAGCGTCAGGGCACTCGAGCAAGGAAGTGATGGCAACGGGGTGCCCGATCTTCCATTAGGCAAAGATAACTCTCGATTTGGTGGAAATTTGACACTCACGATCCGGCTTTTGATCACTAAGACCCGAACCCTGCAATCGCAGTACCATGTCTCCTCTCGTTATCAACCGTGTGCTGCCCGGTTGACCTCGCCATGAAGACTAATCCGTGCATGCAAATCGAAGAACACAAGCAAGAACAAGAAAGATTGCAACTCAATTGCAGATGAATGATTATACTCTCGAGTTGGGGTCTCACAAACCGATAAACGGCGAAACTGTTCAAGGACAGAATAATCTAAGCAAAACCCACCTCTAAACAACGACGGCTACTGTATATATATATGTTGGGATGTCCTAGGGTTATCCCTAGGGTGCACACCACTTGGGTTTAGCCCACGACACCATTACAAGGCCCAAGGCCCAAAATAGACTCGGACTGCTTCGATGATTCCGGACAGCTCAGGAGGAATTTTGATGTGGGACCAAAACTATCTGAAAGTAGAGTCCATAAGCTTTCCAACAAGTACTCATGGGTCCCGAAAATCCTTCTAGATCAGCGGCTAGGTCCGTTTGAAATTGATGCTATCAGGAGGCCCGAATCCGAATCCAAAACGTGCAAAACTTCATCTCTTACCTTCTATGGACCAAAAAGTGACGTGGTGATATAGGAGTAGACTTGGGTAAGGTCTTGGTTTGGTCCCCAATAAACTTCTTTTATCATCCATATGTTTCTTGCACTCGGTCTCTTTCCCTTCACCCAAGCAAGTATCTCTGCAAATGAGAACACACAAAACTCATGGTGCTGTAACGGCTATTCAAATATATAACACATAAATCTTATATAGAAAGCATGCACCTTTGGTTTATGAATATATAAGGTAGCTATGTTCATATCTGAGCTAGTGATGTCCTCATCATCCTCCCCTTCTTGATTTGAAACCGTCCACAGTTTCACCTTGTCATTAAGCTTGATGAACATATCTTTATCTTTCACAACATTGGGTGAAGTAGTGTTGTGCATATGGTTGGATTCTGAAATTTTTAAACATGGAGAACACTTTGTAGTGTTGTGCAGCTCACAATACTCTCCTTCTTACAAACCAACCTGCAACTCATTTAAACAACTAGAGGAACTAGATAGAGAATAATTTATACTCATGCGGTCCTCTAGACAAGACATATCATTATGAAAAGGAGGTATATTAAAATTTGAACAAATATATACTCTATGCACATTATATTCTTCTTTATTATCATAATTGCCAATAACATAAAAAATCACATAAGAAGGACATGGCAAATCAGATATAGCAAATAATTTCTTCTCTAAACAATTTAGTGGACAAAGATCATCAAATTGAATATAGCCCCAAGTATTTAAAGAAGATAGCAATCTAATCTCTTCATTCTCGCTAGCAAAGTGAACAACATGCCTAAAATCAGGACATGGTGGTTCAACAACATTACTAACATGTTCATTCACTAGTTGTGGCACGGATATAAGTGAAGCATTGCACAACTCTTCTTTATCACAAGAAATAGGAACCAAATCATTGTGTGACATAGGTAAGTTAACATATGATTCCACTGGAGATTGTCCTAAACTAACATGATTAGTGGACATATATAACACATCAAAATTGTCCATACCTTGAGTGAATGTAGCACCATTTCTGTTACCTTTGTTCTCATTTTCAAAAACTGTAGGTGCACTCTTAATTAAACCATCTTGAAACATGCATGGAACAATAGGTGGATCTTCTTTCTCTATGTCTTTCTTCTTTTCCTCATTACCTTGGCTCTTTTCAGATACCTACAAAATGTCAGTGCCCAAAGCAATATGTTTGTTTTGCAATAACTCAGGTTTAGGTGAAGGCATCAAAACATTAGTATTATTACATTTATTTCTCAAAACCTCATGGTTTTTAATCTTTTCCCTCTCAAGATCATCTTTTAAAATTTCAGCAGGGGACATAGGTAGCAACTTAAATTTCTTGCCATTATATGTAAAAGTGTATGTGTTGGTTCTACCATGGTGCACAACATCTCTATCATATTTCCAAGGTCTACCCAAAAGTAGAGAACATGCTTGCATTAGAACAACATCGAATATGGCACTATCATGATAATTGCTTGCTGAAAACTCCACTTTCACAATTTTACTTACCTTCAACTTACCACAAGAATTAAACCACTAGATGTAATAAGGCTGAGGTTGCGGTTGCGTCGGCAATCCAAGCTTCTCGACCATATCTAAACTTGCCAAGTTGCTACAGCTCTCGCTATCAATAATAACACGGCATGCTCGATTCATAACAAAAAACCTTGATTGAAACAAATTGTGGCATTGAGTTTGCTCTCCTTTCTCCATTTGAGAACTTAGCACTCGTTGTACCAAAGTACTCTCATTATCCTGCAAAAGGTTAGTCACAGAAGAAGGGACAACAAGGGGTCGCTTCTCTAAATGACACACTTTATTTTTGTAAGCAAAATTCTGAGATGGAGAAACAAATTTCTCTCGCATAAGCATTTTCATATCGTTCCAAGTTTGAGGCAATCTATCATGTGAAGACGTTATAAAATCTTCCGATACCACTTGATGCGCCTGGGTGCCCGATCTTCCGATAGGTTCGATTTGGCGATGTGAAGACGTTCTTAAATCTTGCCACCATATTAAAGCATGAGAAGTCAAGACACTAGCAGCATTCTTAATTTTTCGTTTATCACACAGATGACGATGAGAAAAAATTTTATCAATCGCAACTTCCCAACTCATGTATGCTTCAGCACCAAATCCATTATACGAAGGGGGAGATGACACAGTTTTACCTTCACTTGTCGAAGATGATATGGCAGCTATGGTAGGGCTCTCATCCAAATTCTTCATCTGCTTTTTGTCCTTGGTGTGAACTGTCATAGTTAGTGGAAGACGAGAAGAAACAGTAGCTGGCTGCTGATGTCATCTCAATTGTGCATATTTACTAAGGAGACCTTTCATGCTCTCAGCTATCGCTTGAAGGTCTTGTTGTATAGAGTCCATGCTATGTCATCACAATCCTGCCACTGTTAGTAGAAAATAGAAAACAACACAAAAGTTTTATCCCTATCAACTACTAGGTAGTGGACGGTGGAATCACACACTCTCAAGCAACCAAAAGCGTCTTACCGAACTCTTATGATATTCTTACCGATTGAAGCAGGTGGTACGACCGGAGAGGTGGGACATTGACAGCGGTGAGTGTTGCGATTACTTGGATCAAATCTGTACTGATAAGAAGTTTGTGGATCTCGGGAGACTCAAAAGTATGGTAGCAAGGATTAGCAAAAATTAATAACAGAATAGCAAAGCTGAATAAGTGTTCCAAATACTTGTAGCAGTCGCTGGCCGAGACACGTTCCTAGAACCAGCCTAACAAGCGAGAGTAAGAAACAAAGGACTTAGGACAACTCTCTCTCACCAAGTCTCTCGAATATCTTAAAAGATCAGCTCAGCAAGACTGCTCACTAAAAACAGCTCTCTATCCTTTTCTTTTTCTTTCTTTTTTTTCTTTTTTTTCTCTTCTCCTTTTTTTTCTTTTTTTTCTTTTTTTCTCTTCTAGGAATACAGCTAGTACACAAGAAGTAACCAATAAAATTGGCCACTCGATATAATGCACGGACAGACCCTAGAAAAACATGTAGAGGCGCTCTTAAAAGCGTGCAGGAACTTCGGAGCTTGAAAACTCAGTCTTGCAGGCCAAATTTCACGATTTTAGGTCGACCGCATCTAACAAAGTCAGGGACAACCAGATGTAAAATTTTCTGTAGATGTCCTTACATATAAAGTTTGCCCAATTCCGAGTCCGTATGCCAAAGTTATGGCTGTTTTAAGACAGGTAGCGCAAACTAGGGGCTTCGCGGCTCAACCCTGTTGCTTTGGCTAGAGTATAAGTGCCAATAGGTCAAGCGGGCTGACAAGGAGGCTAGCGGTGCAGGGCATTTACACAAGGCGGCTTGCGACCTATCTAAAAAGGCTTGCGAAAGCGGGTTAAAAGCTCAAGGCGGCTTGTAGTCCGAAACCAAGTAGAACTAGATCTCTCAAGGCAGGCTCTCGTGCAATGCAAAAGTTAGAACTAGAACCATGAACATGACTCTAAACCAACGACCACTAACTTGACCTAGGACACAGACTCAACAAAGCGAAACTGAAATAAATTTTGCAAAGGCACAAAGGGGTTTGGACAGGGAATAAACCTAAAACTACGAAGAACACGGTGGTAATAAATTTTTGTTTTTTTAGACTCTAGGTAAAAGAAACAAAGATGGATAAATGGGAACAGATAATACCTATCGGGCAACCTGTGCTCTAATACCACTTGATGGCAACGGGGTGCCTGATCTTCCGTTAGGCAAAGATAACTCTCGATTTGGTGGAAATTTGACACTCACGATCTGGCTTCTGATCACCAAGACCCAAACCCTGCAATCGCAGTACCACGTCTCCTCTCGTTATCAACAGTGCGTTGCCCGGTTGACCTCGCCACGAAGGCTAATCCCTGCATGCGAATCGAAGAACACAAGCAAGAACAAGAAAGATTGCAACTCCATTGCAGATGAATGATTATACTCTCGAGTTGGGGTCTCACAAACCGATAAACGGCGAAACTGTTCAAGGGCAGAATAATCTAAGCAAAACCCACCTCTAAACAATAACGGCTACTGTATATATATATGTTGGGACGTCCTAGGGTTTTCCCTAGGGCGCACACCACTTGGGTTTAGCCCACGACACCGTTACAAGGCCCAAGGCCCAAAACAGACTCGGACTTAAAGAGGTACGTGTCTTGTTCGATGATTTCGGGATACAAGCTCAGGAGGAATTTTGATGTGGACCAAAACCATGCTGAAAGTAGACTCCATAAGCTTTCCAACAAGTACTCATGGTCCCGAAAATACCTGATCAGCGCCTAGGTCCATTTTGAACCGTATTGATACTGTCATGAGCCCCGAATCCGAATCAAAACGTGCAGAGAACTTTATCTCTCTTACCTTCTATGGCCCTGACGTCCGCTGATGTACGGGTGATGTAGAGTAGACTCCTGCGGTACCACCCTCGCTTGGTTTGCCCAATCAACTTCTTTAATCACCATCCATATATGTTTTCTGCGCTCGGTCTCTTTCCCCCTTTCACCCAAGCAAGTATCTCTGCAAACGAGAACACACAAACTCATCGTAGGAGTAACGCTGTTCAAATAATATATTCACACATAAATCTTATATTAGAAAAGCAGGCACATTGGTGTGATGAATATATAAGTAGCTATGTTCATATCTGAACTAGTGATGTCCTCTCATCAGGAAGAAAAACCAATATTCCCAATAGCGACGAGATCATACCTTAGAATTCCGCTTGGACGCGTGAATCCATGCGGCACGAAGCAAGTCTCACTCCTTCTCGCCCAACCTTCGGTCATGCTTATAACTCCTCGCAGTTCCGTCGGGGCCGTCCAGCAGAATGCCCGGAACTTGCGAGGAGGGCGGGGCTGCGAGCCTGGGGAGGTCCGGCCTTTTCACAAGCAGTGACGACAATTTGACGATGACAACAATGGACGACAATGACGGTCGACCGACAGACGGGGACGCGCGACGTGGTCCGCCCTCACCTCGTAGGCTCTTTGGGGCCTCAGGGGTTGGCTCAGACTGGAGCAACAGCCTCGACAACCGCCCCTTGGTCAGCTGGCGGCTCGCGGCCCTGTTAGTCAGACGAGTCTCAGTTTCTGCAGTAGACCTCACCGGAACTTAGCAAGTGTGCTTTGCCGCACTAGCTCGGGCTGGGCTGGTTGACGACGGGGTAGCGCAGAGCGTCTCCTTGACCCCTCAAACTGCTCCAGACTCGCTTCCTACATAATGAGTCAGACCATCAATATGCTAACCTCGCGAACAGATTCTACACCCACCCCAGAGCAAAGCCTACCTGCTTGGAGAACCTTAAGCCGCTGACAGTCCGGTAATCCAGAGGAGCACTGCGCAGCTGGGAGAGAGCGCCAGCATGCAGTGGTGGTGCGAGCTCTGTCCTGTCGCCGCCGCTCATGGTGTGCCGGCTAGGTCCAGGTGCTCCCAACGAAAGAAAGGTGGCGCCACAGTTCTGGCGCCTTATGTTATCTTAGGGCATGGCACGACGGTTGGTGCTTTGGACTTCGGTACTCGGCGGAACTCGTATTGGGGCTCGATGATGATAAGCTCGTGATTGTTCTATCCCCAGCCTGGGACTCAGCGGCCTATGGGGCTGTTCGGCAATTGTGTCTTGTTTTATTTTTTCAGCCGCCGGTGCGGCATCTGCGTCATCTAGTAGACCTTCTTTCGTTGCCTTGATCTACAGAGCGGTCTGCTTCCCCGCTCTCTTGAGTTCAGGCCACACACCATAGCGAATAGGACTTCTTGGCCTCTTCTTGAACTTAATGGCCGAAAGAGTTCAGGAGTCGTTATCGAACTCCTCACATGACTACAAGCAGTTCAACCATACATATTACACATTCTAGAGACAATTTGGGCACATATCTACAAGTATTCATCACAAGTGAACAACAAGACAGTATCAGCAAGAATTACCTTTAGGCGTGGCCTCTTCCGGCTATAAGCCGCCACAGATCGTAGTCAGCCGGTCTGTGTCTTCAGTTTTGATCACCCTCATTGGCAAAGAAATCCAATAGGATGGTGGTCACTTTGTATTGTCCATCAGTCAGCATGTTCCTGGCTGGATCACCTTTGCCCTTGTAGTCCAGCCGAAGAGACATCTCAACTTCGTGGCCTGATGCACCGAGTCAGAATTGTCTGGCCACCCATGGACTAGTTAACCCGGCTCGCTTCAGCTTATCAATCCTGTCAACTAGTATATCGACTTGCCCCATTTCTTCAGAGGTGGGCAAAGACGACCACTTGGCAATGACCACCGGGGGCAAACCCACGAAAGGGGGAAGGCTTCGCTCCAGATCAGAACAATAAAACCATTCCTTATGCTAGCCTTTGAGAGAAGATTTTAGAGGATATTGATATAGGGTCTTCTTCATCTCGTTCCTAAGTTGGATACCGGCCCCCCCAATTACATGGAGGGCTGGGGCTTGATATGGAACAATATCTAAAGAGATTCAAATGGGGTTCCACACCCAGGAAGCATTCACAGAGAGACACAAAAAGGGAGATTTGTAGAATCAAGTTGGGATTCAGATTCACCAAGTCAAGTTCGTAAAAAGCGAGAAGCTGGCGGAAGAACTCGGAAGAAGGAAGAGAAAGACCCCAATGGAAAAAAGAGGCAAAATGTCACGGTCTCACCCTCCTGGGGCTCCGAAACCGTTACCCCTTCAGCCGGATGCCAGTTGATGACATCGTGGCTCTGCAACCTCAACTGCTTCTCCAAGCGCTCTAGCTTGGACCGACCGCAATCCAAAGTCGCCACCCTTATCGTCACCTCCGGGATCTCAGATCCTCTCAGCCCATGCTGGGGTGAGGAGATTTGGGAAAAGGCTACTGGGGGCTTGGAATGGATGAGCAGGACACGGAATCGCCTGAGTTTTAGTGGGGAGAGTGAACAATGCGCGAACCCTAGTGAAGCGGGAGGCGAAATTTCGGCACGGAAGCTGGCGAGTTCCTATAGACTGACTCGGTGTAGACTATATAGTCGGGTAAAACTAATGACAACTGTAGTAACAATTCAGAGCTTGGCGGCATTGCAATATATTTAACATGTCTTTACAAAATCCACAATACACTAATGGCCGTTTGAAGTTGACGCTGTCTCCCAGCCCGAAACTGAATCGGTCTCGGAAATAAGAATTTACTTGCACTTGTTGTCTCCACTTTAATATTTGGCTTCTTGAGCTATTCTCGCATGGTCTTCTCCCAGGTTCCTAATAATACGAATAAAATCATTACAAGAATTAAATTAGCAATGCCATTCATAGAAATATTTTCATGTAAGCTTAGGAACGCATTCACCTGGCAATTAAGTTGACGGGCACGTGCGTGAGTAATTAGTCCTTGGCCTATGGAGATTTGTGAGTGTGTATCGAAAGAATGATGTCTCATCATCTCCCCTCTTGATTTGGAGTCGTCCTCAACTCAAGGTTATCTTCTTCATACCCAAGTAAGGCTTCAATATCAGCAACATTGAACACATCACTCACACCAGTAATCTGGCAGGCAAATCAATCTTGCATGCATTGTCATTGATCTTCACAGAAACTTTAAAAGGACCAGTAGCTCGTAGACATTAATTTGACTTAGCGCCATAGTAGGAAACCATCCTTTCTTAAGAAGCTGTAACCAAACAAGATCACCAGGTTCAAAAATAAGCTCCTTTCTACCTTGAGCTAACCAGCAAGTTTATACTTTGCATTCATACGCTCAATATTGTCTTGTGGTCTCATATAACATAAGCACAAATTCAGCCTGTGTCTTAGCATCAAAATTTCACTTTCTTCTGAACCAATGGTAAAGGCAATAAATCAATTGGAGCACGAGGTTAAAGCCATATACCACCTGGAATGGGCTCATCTTTGTGGTGGAGTGCAACGAAACGGGGTTTAGGGCGAACCTCCACATGTGGAAGACATTCTTCCCACATTTTCAAATTATTACTTCAAAACAGCCCGCAACATCGTTGACAAGTACGATTCACAAGCACCTCCGTTCATTGTCCATCGGTTTGGGAAAAGAGTTGGCAAGTTGTAGTAAAATAGTAACTTCGTCCCCAATTTCCTCCACAACGTTCATCCAAAAATGACTCAAGAACTTAGTCAGAATATCCGATCTGAAACAATTGTATTGGGCACACACAGTTAGCACGAACGAACATACCTGAAAAACAATTAGCACTTGGGTAGCATCGCGCTCTTATAAAGAGTAAAATGTGCCATTTGGAAAATCTTCAACAAAACCAAAGACCTATCCCTCCCCCTCTTTGTCCTAGGCAATCCTAAAACAAAAGCCATAGAAATGTCTTCCAAGCAGAGCACCGTATGGTAACAGGTAGAGGCATATAAAGCCATGTGGATTAAACGGTGACTCTGCCCTTGTTACAATGCTGCATTCGTGCACTGTATATATCACGTCACCGCATTTTCGGCCAAACAGAATTGAGTGCCAGCCATCCTTCCTATTCTTCACCCCAAATGTCATCAATCCACCTCCATGCACTTCCTACAAAAACAAAACATGAACAGAGCTTGCAGGAACACATAATTTGTTAGCTCCATACAACAATCCTTCATTCAACACATATTTATGCAAGTTCTCCCTTCTTGACAGTGATCATAAGCTTCTTTAAAGCCAAATCAGTAGCAAATAATTCTTTTATGTCTCCAATCAAAAATTTTATGATCAAGTTGAGATAACATAGTATATGTGCTAGATAAAGCATCAGCAATCACATTGTCTTTGCCTTTCTTATGCTTAATGATATATGGAAACGACTCAATAAATTCTACCCATTTAGCATGTCATTTATTCAATTTAGCTTGACTTCGAATATGTTTCAAAGACTCATGATCATAATGTATGATAAATTCCTTTGGCCATAGATAATGTTGCCAAGTCTCTAATGTTCAAACCAAAGCATACAATTCTTTATCATAGGTTGAATAGTTCAAACTAGGTCCTGACAACTTCTCACTAAAATATGCAACTGCCTTACCTTCTTGAATAAGCACACCTTCAATCCCAATCCCACTTGCATCACATTCAAGCTCAAAAACCTTACCAAAGTCAAGGAGTTGGAGTAGTGGGGCATGAGTCAACTTCTCTTTAAGCAAATTGAAGGCGTCTTCATGTGCTTGTCCCCATCGAAAAGGAACACCTTTCTTTGTGAGCTCATTCATGGGTGCGGCAATGGTGCTGAAATCTCTCACAAAGCGACGGTAGAATCTAGCTAGCCCAAGAAAGCTCCGCACCTGTGTAACTGATGTAGGAGTTGGCCAACTCTTGATCGCTTCTATCTTGGTCTCATCAACTTCAATTCCCTGTGGAGTCACAACATAACCAAGAAAAGAAACTCGTTCCATGCAAAAAGAGCACTTCGCGAGGTTACCGAACAAACTTGCATGTCTCAAAGCATTAAAAACAGCACGTAAATGTTCCTTATGTTCATCTAAAGACTTGCTGTAAATAAGTATATCATCAAAGTAAACCACCACAAATCTACCAATGAAAGTGCGTAAAACTTCATGCATGAGTCGCATAAAGTACTAGGAGCATTAGTCAAACCAAAAGGCATTACTAACCACTTATATAAACCAAATTTTGTTTTAAGCATGGTCTTCCATTCATCACCCAATTTCATTCTAATTTGGTGGTATCCACTACGCAAGTCTACTTTAGAGAACACAATAGAGCCACTCAATTCATCAAGCATATCATCTAACCTAGGAATAGGATGGCGATACCTAATAGTTATATTATTGATGGCTCTACAATCAACACACATACGCCATGTTCCATCTTTCTTAGGTACCAAAATAACAGGAACAACACAATGTGGAGGCCATGGGCCCCGGGTACCTCATTACCAGTATATGGGCCACTTGGATAGAGGATGGGCCGAACCATGTAATTAGAGATAAGATAGCTCCCGGTAGGCTTTGCCTTGTATAACGAGGAAACATAGTCTTAGTCGGATAGGTCTCTATCTCTAAGAAGGAAATCCCTTGGCCGTATCCGGCTGGGATCCTTATCATGTACCTCTACCTCTCGGTTGCACTAGCTGACTCGGCAAGGACATGGCTGACAGGCCTCCCAAAGCGGTCGATCGGTTCCTGGGGAGAACTCAGGGAGCGGTTCATCGCGAATTTTCAGGGGACCTACGAGAGACCGTCTTCAGAGCACGATCTTTATCAGCTGCACCAGAAGAAGAACAAGTCTCTGTGAGGCTTCATCAAGAGGTTTTCCGAGAAGCGTAACAAGATCCCAACGATCCGCGATGAGGCTGTCATTGCCACCTTCCGCAAGGGAGTAAAGGATGCCCCATTTATCGCGAAGTTCACCCGGAAACCACCGCCGTCTGCCCAGGCTCTGTTCGACATGGCCAATAAATACGCTGACTCGGCTGAAGCGGTCGCAGAGGCCCTCGATGAGAAGAAGGAGTCCCGACAGAAGGACCAAAAAGCGAAAACCAAAAACAAGACGTCTCAGAACAAGTCTGGCAGCCGCAAACGGAAGTCGGACAACGAGGTGGCCAACATGGAGCGCACTCGGTCGCGGCCCCAGCGGAATAACGACTACCAGAAAGTCATGAGTGGGCCATGCCCCTTCCATCCCAAGGGCAAGCACACGGCCAAAGACTGCTACATGCTCAAGAAGTTTGCCTCCGAGCAGGCTTCATCATCTGGCGCCGACAAGGACAAAGACAAGCCAGATCAGGGTCCGGCCGACGATTTCGAAGATCCTCAGGCCGAGCTCAACCACATCTTCGGGGGGCCACTCGCGTACGAGTCCAAGCGCAAACAGAAGCTTTCAACGCGCGACATCAACACGGTCTCTACAATGGACACCCCCCAGTACCTGCGCTGGTCAGAGATGGCCATTACCTTCAATCGCGCAGATCACCCAGATCGGGTTTCCCACCCGGGACGCTATCCACTCGTCCTGGACCCGGTCGTCAGAAACATCAGGCTGAAGAAAACCCTCATCAATGGAGGTAGCGCGCTCAATATCCTGTTCGCCAAGACTTTGGATGAGATGAAGATTCCTCGTTCAGAACTACGGCCGAGCACCGCGCCCTTCCACGGGATAATTCCTGGCCTGTCATCAACTCCACTCGGGTAGATAACCTTGCCGGTAACCTTTGGCACGCGGGATAACTTCCGCATGAAAAACGTCTGTTTCGAGGTGGCCGACTTCGAGACCGCGTACCACGCGATACTCGGACGACCAGCACTCGCCAAATTCATGGCGATACCGCACTATACATACATGGTGCTCAAGATGCCTGGACCAGCAGGAGTCCTCTCCCTCCGCAGCGACATCAAGCAAGCCTTCACCTGCGACAAGGAGAGCTGTGAACTGGCTCAATCACAAGAGGCGGCAGTCGGGCACCACAGCATTCGGCAAGCCATCACAACTGAAGTAGAGCAAGATCAAGTTCCGGTGAAAAAAGCAGCGAAGTCGGGAATTTCAGCGGACTCTGACACGAAGAAGATCCCCCTGGACCCTTCCGACCCCTCCAAGACTGTTCTAGTCGGGACCGGACTCGACCCCAAATAGGAAGACACGCTCATCACCTTCCTACAAGCCAATAAAGATATCTTCGCATGGAAACCGTCCGACATGCTGGGCGTACCAAGGGAGGTGATCGAGCACGCCCTCAATGTGAAGATAGACGCCAAGCCAGTCAAGCAACGGCTGCGGCGCTTCACTCAAGACCGCAAGGATGCTATTCGGGAGGAGATCACCAAGCTCCTCGCAGCCGGGTTCATCAAGGAGGTCTATCACCCGGATTGGCTGGCTAACCCAGTTCTGGTCTAGAAGAAAAACGGTAAATGGCGCATGTGCGTCGACTACACCGATCTCAATAAGGCGTGCCCCAAGGACCCATTTGGTCTTCCCAGGATAGATCAGGTGGTCGATTCCATGGCAGGGTGCGACCTACTCAGCTTTCTCGACTGCTACTCGAGATACCACCAAATTAGCCTGAGGGAGGAAGACTGCTTAAAGACATCTTTCATCACGCCGTTTAGAGCGTACTGCTATATCACAATGCCATTCGGTTTGAAGAATGTTGGAGCAACCTATCAACGGGCCATTCAGTGGTGTCTGCACACTCAGATCGGGTGCAACGTGGAAGCCTACGTCGATGACGTGGTGATCAAGACCAAGTCCAAAGAAGACCTCATCGCTGACCTGGAAGAAACCTTCCAAAACCTTCGAAGATTAAAGATGAAGTTGAACCCGGAAAAATGCGCCTTCAGAGTGCCATCTGGAAAGTTACTCAGCTTCATCGTCTCGCATCGTGGCATCGAGGCCAACCCAGAGAAAGTCAACGCCATCAGGAACATGGCACCCCCGACTAACCTCAAAAACGTCCAGAAGCTGACAGGCTGCATGGTGGCACTCAGCCGGTTTATTTCCCGACTGAGCGAACGGGGCATGCCCTTCTTCAAGCTGCTCAAAAAGGCAAACAATTTCCAATGGACTCCGGAAGCCCAGCAAGCCTTCGAAGACTTCAAACAATTCCTTACATCACCCCCCGTGCTGGCGTCACCCATCCCCCAAGAACCGCTGATGCTATACCTGGCGGCAACCACTCAGGTAGTCAGCACAGTATTGGTGGTCGAGCGATCCGAACAGGGTCATATTCAGAAAATACAACGGCCAGTCTACCTTGTCAGCGAGGTCCTTGCCGACTCCAAAACGAGATATCCGCAAGTCCAGAAGCTGCTATATGGCCTACTCATCACAGTCCGGAAGCTGGTGCATTATTTTCAAGCACATCAAGTCCCGGTGGTTACATCGTTTCCACTCGGGGATGTCCTTCATAATCGTGAGGCCACCGGCCGAATCGCCAAATGGGCACTCGAGTTGATGGCGTTCGACATCACTTTTTAGCCACGGACAACAATTAAATCGCAAGCTCTAGCCGACTTCGTGGCCGAGTGGACAGAAGTTCAACTGCCAACACCAACAGCAAAGCTAGAGTACTGGACAATGTACTTCAATGGTTCTCTACGGATCAATGGCGCTGGGGCCGGAGTCATATTGACGTCCCCCACCGGCGAAAAACTGAAGTACGTTCTACAAATCCACTTCCCGGCTTCCCACAACGTCGCCGAGTACGAGGCACTTATTCACGGGCTCCGCATCGCTATATCACTCGGCATACATCGACTGGTTGTGCGCGGGGATTCTCAACTCGTGGTAAACCAAGTCATTAAAGACTGGACTTGTCTTGACGATACCATGGCGGCATACTGTCAGGAGGTCCGCAAGCTGGAAAACAAGTTCGACGGGATTGAAATCACACTTGTCCTGCGCCAATACAACGACGCGGCAGACGAGCTGGCAAACATGGGATCCAAGCGAGAAGCAGTTCCGACTGGAATTTTTGTTGAGCAACTTATGGAGCCATCAGTCAAGAAGAAACTGGCGCCGGAGCAGTCGGGAGGCGAACCTACCCCGGCCATAGACGAGGTGCTGCACATATGTCAAGACTGGTGGACTCCTATTGTCAAATTTCTCCTAGACGATGAACTCCCAGAAGATCGCGGTCAAGCCGAGCAGATCAAGCGTCGAAGCAAAAGCTTCCTACTAGTCGGAGAAGACCTGTACCGAAGGAGCGCATCTGGTGTCCTCATGCACTGCGTCACCACCGAGGAGGGCAAGCAGATTCTGCATTCAATTCACTCGGGCATATGTGGCAACCATGCCGCATCCAGGACGTTAGTCGGAGAGGCTTACCGGCAGGGATTTTTCTGGCCCACAGCAGTAACAGATGCCAAGGACATTGTTCGCAAGTGCGAGGGTTGCCAGTTCTATGCAAGACAAACAAATCTCCCAGCCCAGGAACTCCAAACTATCCCTATCTCCTGGCCATTCGCAGTATGGGGGCTCGACATGGTCGGGCCTTTCAAGAAAGCGCCAGGAGGGTTTACACATTTATTCGTCGCGGTGGATAAGTACACCAAGTGGATTGAGGCTAAACCCGTTGCAACAATTACAGCAGCACAAGCAAAGGACTTCATCATGAGTATACTATACCAGTTCGGGGTCCCTAGCCACATCATCACCGACAATGGTACTCAGTTCACGGGCGGCGTATTCCAAGACTTCTGCGAAGATTTCGGCATCAAGATCTGCTACGCATCTGTGGCACACCCATGGAGCAATGGGCAGGTTGAACGAGCCAACGGCCTAGTCTTACAAGGCATCAAGGCCAAAATATTCAACCGACTACAACCATATGCGGGCCGGTGGGTACAAGAACACCCGTCTGTTCTGTGGTCTCTCGGAACCACGGTTAGTCGAGCAACAGGGCAATCCCATTTCTTCCTGGTCTACGGTGCCGAGGCTATGCTACCGACAGAGTTACAGTTCGGCTCTCCGCGAGTCCGGGCTTACTCAGAAGACATCTCCAACAATACCCGACTGGTCGAGTTAGATCAGTTGGAAGAAGCAAGAGACATCGCAACAATCCAGTCGGCAAGGTATCTTCAACGCCTATGTCGCTACCACAATCGCAATGTCCGTGGCCGCGCCTTTTTGGTCGGGGATCTTGTTCTAAGGAAAATACAAACCACCAAAGACAGGCATAAATTATCCCCAATCTGGGAAGGGCCGTTCATTATAGTCGAGGTTACGCGGCCGGGTGCCTACCGACTAAAGACTGAAGACGGCGTCCTCATTAGCAACTCATGGAACATAGAACAGCTACATCCTTTCTATACCTGAGTTTTATAATTTTCATGTGTACAGTTTCTCTGACTCACTACGCCGCTTGTATCAACCGAGTAGTGAGTCGGGGGCTGCATGTATATATGTGTTCTGTCAATAACATACGAGCTTATCCTACTTCAGTTATGAAGTCTTACTATGACTGTCACGTTTGCTCGAGTACAGCTTCTTACTTTGAACGTTTTTATTAAGTTCTGACAGACTAACTCAGCACAGACTACACGGTCAAGTAAAGCTAGTGACGACTCAGTAGCAAGCTTGGCGGCATTACACACATATTTAGACATGTTCTTTCACAAAAGTTTATACATACAGACTACATAACGTGTTGCCCTTATAGACCCAGGTCTCGAGTAATTATTTCAGCAGTCGGCTTCGCCCAGGCAATCAGCTCCGGGGCCTCCTCTAGCGTCGTCTCCTCGGCAAACCCCTCCCCGATGGCTTCAATATATGCCCTTGGGTACATGGACTTGGTCATCGCCAGTGTCTGGGCCACGCCAGCAACAACATGCTTATCCGAGTACTTTTTCAAGGCACTCGGTGCATCCTCAAGACGCGCCTCTATCTGGGGGATCCTGCTGCAACTGGTTCTCACAAGGCGGGGATCTATGAGGTCAAGGAGCCCTTTCACGGACCCGACGAGGGCCTCCCGTGACTTCCTGATCACTCTTATCTCCTTTGTATAAAACTGATACTGGGCCTGGACATTGGCCCTCATGCCTGCCCAGGTCCGCCGGCAAGTAAACTTGTCAGATTCGGTTACAGACGGAACGACTAACGGATTGGCTAAGACCACGGTCAAGTTGAGGACTTACTTTCGTAGTCGGCCTCCCACCCGGCCACGGTCTTCTCTAGTTTGGCTTTTTCCTTACCGAGCTTGACAACGGCCTCTTTCAGCTCGGCCTTCTCCCGATCAAGCTCGGTGTTGGCCTTTGTCAGGTCAGCCTTGACCTTCTCAAGCTCGGCCTTGGCTTCTTCGGCCTGCTTCAGCTGCGATTCCCTCTCTGTTCGGGTCTTCAACTCTGCTTCGAGGGCTGCACGACAGATTAGCCAAGAGCTCAACCGTGCAGTCATGACATAACTGGGCAGCCGGGAACAACACAGCTGGATGAATACGTCGATGGTTCAGTCAGGAAGACGCATTCGGGGGGTTTACCTCTGATCTTTCTGGCTAGGGCCCAAGTCTCCTCCCTGAGCTGGTCAGCGCCACTCTTCAGCCAGGCTTCCCTCCCCGCGTGACGCTCCTCCATCTCGGCCTTCAATGCCCGGAGCTGCTCCAACTCCGCGAGGTGGGGAGCCATTTCGACGAGGATCTCCGTCATCGCCTCATTGCGGTCGACAAGCTTCTGCTCAGGATAAGAGACAAATCAAGGATGGAATCAGACGTCAAAACAAGAAGATCGCCAAGACTCTGCCACAAGAATCATACCCCAACTCCCTTGGACCCACTGATAGCGGCGCGAAGCAAGCTTTCGCGTTCCCTCCTCGCGATGACTTCATCAAGCCTGAAGCTCTTCACGGTCCCGTCAGGCGCTGTCCATGTGAATGTCCGGGGCATCACACGCGGAGGAGCTTCAATCCGAGGCAGGTTCGGGATCTCTGGCGGCGGCGACGATGACGACGAAGACCACAACGGTGATGGGGTCTCGGCCTCCACAACGCCGTCCCCCGTGGCCTCGGGGACTGGCTCAGGGGCTCCGACGGCGGCCTCCGCAACGGGCGACGCTTCAGGAGTTGGGGCCTCAGCCTCAGCAACCGCCTTTTGGTCGGGTGGCGGCGGCGACCGTGCAGTCGGGATCACCTCGGTCTCCGTGACCGGGCTGGCCACCGGTTCAGTGGGCGTGTTCGCGGCCGCCGGCTCGGCTGGGGCAGGCTCTTCAAGGGGAGCGGTCGGATTGGTCTCCTTGAGATCGATATCGGCCCGCTTCCTGCATGACGAAACACGACATCAAAACACTACTCCAACACGCAAGAATTTCAGAAGATCCGGAGCAGCGCACCTCTTGGAGAACTTCAGCTTCCTGCCGGGCGACTCGGGTCCCGGCGGAGCGCTAGCTCCGGTGGTCGGCCCGGTTGGCGTTATAGTCGGTGGTGGTGCATCAGCCCGAGTCGGCCCCGATTCCAGTGTGGTTGGCTTGGGCGCCTCCATCCTTAGCAGCATTTGCTCCGGGCGGCCCCTCGACGGCGCTGTTGCCAGGCTCGACAATGTTAGGCTCAAACCCGCAGGTCTCAACGTGGGACTTGATCGCCTGGGCGCCGCGGCGACAATGTCCTTTATCTTCAGGCTTCCTGCCACGGCGCACGGCGTCATGGCCCCCTCGCCCCGATACAGGATCGGCTTTTTCCCGGCTCTCTTGGAGTCGGGCTGGGCGGCGGCGGGGCTCCTCAGCCTCTTCTTTGATGCAACGGCTGACAACGGGCGGGAGTCTTCATCGAACTCCACGCACCACTACAAGAAATTCAACAAGATACATCATATATTGCCAGGGGATCAGACATCCAAGTCCACAGACATGCGCTACAAAGGAAAGACAGATGTTACCTCGGAGCGGGGCCAGCTGCGCCTGTAAGACGCAATGCGTCTCTTCTTGTCTTTGGTTTCGATTACCCTGCTGGAGAAGTATCCAAACAGGGTCTCTGTCACCTTCTGCTCATTGGCCGACTCCTGGCTGACCCGGTCAGGATCATGTCATCCCTGGTAATCCCAGCCAAACGTGCTCCTTAGCTTCAGGGGCTGGAAGCACCGAGTCAGGAACCGCCTTGCTACCTAGGGTCCAGTTAGGCTTCTTGAAGTTATCCAGCTTTATCAGCAGTTGATGCACTTGACCCATTTCCTCATAGGTTGGGTCTACCGACCAATTCGGCAAAACTACCGGCAGCGAGCTGGTGAATGGCCACAAGGAGGGAGCCAGATCTGCGCAATAGAACCACTCCTTGTGCCAGCCCTTCAAGGAGGATTTCAAGGGAAGATCAAGATATGAGTTTTTCCTATCACTCCTCAACTGAAGACCAGCCCCCCCAATTACGCTAATGTTATTTTTGGAGGGCTGGGGTTTAATGTGGAAAAAATGCCTAAAGAAGTTGAAATGGGGTTCCACGCCCAAATAACACTCGCACAGAGTAACAAAGATGGAGATTTGAAGAATCGAGTTGGGATTCAAATGCACCAACTCTAGCTTATAGAAGTCAAGAACGCGACAGAAGAAATCAGAAGATGGAAGGCACAAGCCCCGATCGAAAAAAGAGGCGAAAACTATTGTTTCACCAGGTTGGGGATTTGGGACCGACTCACCCTTAGCCGACCGCCAGTGAATCACCTCTTGGCTGGGCAACTTCAGTTGACTCTCCAGCAGCTTCAGCTTCACCGAGCCGCAATCCGAAATCGGCCAAGAACTTCCCGGCGCACCCGCAAGATCCGAAGCTTTTGGCATGACTAGAGGCGGTGGGATTTGGGGAAAAGCAAATCGGGGGCTTGGAACAAACGAAGAGGATTGGAATCGCCCGAGTTTGGGTGGGGAATAGCAGCAGCTAACCCTAGCCGGGCGTGAAGCGAAAAGTTGGGCGCGAAGGTGGAAGATGAAGCGATTGGCTGATTTGGGGAAGATGAAGGAATCTTTTTCTCTCTCCCTGCTTTTATAGAGCCGATGCTGACTAGATGGGCTTGGGCCCACACAGTCAGTGCTGGGCCATCAAAATATGAGTTCCTACAGTATCATGCTCCATGTGGGCCGCCCGCAGGCTGAGTTGAAATTATAGCGCTGATGCTACCAACAGGAGCCAATGAGGTAAACAGATATGCTTCATGAGAGCCTTATTGCTAAACATGTATGTTTGGGTATCTGTTTTATCCACCAGTCTCGAGGATATATCCTTACAAGGATCACAAGCTGGTCTTCATAAAAATTAGGGATACAGGTATCTTTCTCGAGTACACCTAACCACGCCGTGGATTTATTTTCATACAGTGGTACTCGGCCTACATGCGTGGCCACCAGTTGCCATGAGCAACATTATACCCGCTGACATGATGCGGAAGAGTCTAACTTTCGAGTAGTGCACTACTCGGGAGAGACTATAAATATCTTTTCCCGCTGACATGATACGGAGGAGTCTAACTTTTGAGTGGGACGCCACTCGGAAAAGACTATAAACCCCCTTTTCCAGCTAACATGACGCTGAAGAGTCCCATATACGAGTAGCATCCTACTCGGCAAGACTATAAACACATATTCCGACTGACATGAAGTCGAAGAGTCCTACATACGAGTAGTCCCCTACTCGGCAAGACTATAAAGTTTATTCCGGTTAACATGATACCGAAGAGTCTCATATACCAGTAGTAATCTACTCAGGAAAGACTTCTAGGTTAAAGATCTTTGACTTTATGTTTAATTGTCTTCACAATTAAGCACAAAGTCAGGGGCTACACCTAATAGGTGCGCCTATTCGGCGCACACTATTCATATATCTACATGAAGCCCTTCATAGCCTCGCTGCCAGCTGATATGAAGCAGGACTCGGAAAGAAGACTTACTCGGACAAAGAGTACTCGGGAGCATTGCACTCGGGCTATCTTCACCGTGGAGGACGAGCACTCGGTATCAGCTATAACTCAACTCTGAAGGTCTTAGGGGCTACTGTGGAGGCCATGGGCCCTGGGTACCTCATTACCAGTATATGGGCCACTCGGATAGAGGATGGGCCGAACCATGTAATTAGAGATAAGATAGCACCCGGCAGGCTTTGCCTTGTATAACGAGGAAACATAGTCTTAGTCGGATAGGTCTCTATCTCTAAGAAGGAAATCCCTTGGCCATATCCGGCTGGGATCCTTATCATGTACCCCTGTCCCCTAGTATATAAAGAGGGGGGCGCCCCTCAGGGCAAGAAGAAAAAAGATCATCGATCATCAAACACCTCAGAGGAATAACACCTCAACTGGACGTAGGGTATTACCTCACATCGAGGGCCTGAACCTGTATAAACCTTCTCTGTGTTCCTCTGCAATTCACCGAATTCACCTTCGCCAAGTAGCCCCATAGTTTTATTGCCGGTGCAGAGCATCGACACACAAGGACTAAGGCTTTCACGTACATACCCTTTGTCAAGCAAATCTTGCACTTGACGCTGAATTTCCTTAGTCACTTCGGGGTTGGTCCTATATGGCGCGCGGTTTGGCAAAGCGGCTCCCGGGATTAAATCAAATTGATGCTTAATTCCTCTCATAGGTGGCAGCCCCAGGGGTATCTCACTTGGAAATACATCAACAAACTCTTGCAAAAGGTTAGTAATAGCACGTGGCAAAGGAGGCAAGTCCTCAAGTGTAAAGAAAGTTTCCTTGCAAACCAAAGCATAGCAAATAGATTCATTAACATTTAACTCAGAAATCTCAGATTTAGTAGCTAACATGGAAGCTCCTTTCAACTTAAGTGTGTCTCTCCTAGCAGGTGGCTCTTTTTTCTCCTTTTTAGGTGGAAACACATCTTTAGCTACTTGCTGATTTTCAGACTTAGATTTATTTTCAGCACACGCTATATCGTCCTTCAAAATTTCAGCAAGGGTCATTGGTAGCAACTCAATCTTTTTGCCATTATGTGTGAAAGTGTACGTGTTAGTTCTACCACGGTGCAACACATCTCTATCATATTCCCAAGGCCTACCCAAAAGCAAAGAACATGCTTGCATAGGCACGACATCAAAATTTGCACTATCATGGTAATTTCCAATAGAAAATTGCACTCTCACAACTTTACTTACCTTCAACTTACCACAAGAGTTGAACCATTGGATGTAGTAAGGCCGTGGATGTGGTTGTGTAGGCAAACCTAGCTTGTCAACCAAATCTGAACTAGCAAGGTTGCTACAACTTCCGCTATCAATGACAACACGGCATGCTCTATTATGAACCATGAACCTTGATTGGAACAAATTGTGGCGCTGATTTTGCTCCACCTTCTCCATTTGAGCACTTAGCACCCGTTGTGCTACAATGCTCAAGTACTTGCTTGTATCTTCCGCACCTATGTGCTCCACATCCTTATCGCTCTCATCTTCATCACCTGCATTGTTAGTGCCATGTGCTAATTCATCATCAACATCACTAGCACTAGTGTATCACCATCATCTGTAGCAATGAGAAATATCTGATTTGGGCAATCACGTTGCACATGGCCCATCCCTTTGCACTTGAAGCATTGGATATCCCTCGTTCTTCCTGTAGAAGCAACCGATGATGCCCTTTTTGTGGGTGCCTGCATGCGAACAGATTTACTCACCTCAGTAGCTCGTGAAGATGGCGCTACTGGCGCCCTATTGGTGGAGGGCGTAGAACTCCCAATAGGGACACTTTTGCCTTGCCCAATGGAAGGCCTCGATGTAGACGTGCTTCCCCAATTGTTCCATCTCAATGGCTGCCTTCCCTGCAATTCTTGTTCAGCTAATATAGCTAGATGGAACAATCGGTTAAGAGAATTATATTCTTTATATTAAATTCCTGAATTTCACGTCTCAACCCCCCATAAAATCAAGCCATCTTATCCTCCTCATCCTCCTCTACCTCACAACGCAACATTCCTATTTGTAGCTCCTGAAAGTAATCTTCTACAGATTTTTCTCCTTGGTCTAAGCATTGCAACTTATTTCTCAAATCACGTTTGAAAGATGGAGGAATAAACCTACTCCGCATAGCTCGCTTCAACCTTTCCCATGTGTTAGGTTCTAGGCCAGTTTTAACTAGTTTATTCCACCAGATAATAGCAAAGTCCTTAAACTCACTAGTTGCTTGCCTAACCCTATGAATTTCAGGAACTAAATGGAGATGTAGGGTTTGTGGGGGTGCGGCGGATGGATTACGAACTGGTCTCAAACACAATCTAAGCCAGCAACCAAACTCGACCTAGGACACAAACTCAACACTACGGACTCTGAAACAGAATTATGCAAAAAGGCTAAACGTGGTTGTAGGACAGGGAAAAGAACCTACGACTACCAATTTTGTTTTTGTGGCTTTTCTGGACTCTAGGTATAGGAAACAAATATTGAAACAGGATGAAAAAAATGATACCTAACGGGCAACCTTCGCTCCGATACCACATGATGGCAACGGGGTGCCCGATCTTCCGTTAGGTAAGGATAACTCTCGATTTGGTGGAGAATTGACACTCACGATCTGGTTTCTAATCACCAAGACCCGAACCCTGCAATCGCTGCACCACGTCTCCTCTTGTTACCAACCGTGCGCTGCCCGGTTGACCTCACCACGAAGGCTAATCCCTGCAAGCAAATCGAAGAACACAAGCAAGAACAAGAAAGATTGCAACTCACTTACAGATGAATGATTATACTCTCGAAGTTGGGGTCTCACAAACTGATAAACGGCAAAATTGTTCTAAGACAGAAAAATCTAAGCAAAAACCCGTCTAAACAGTGATAGCTACTGAATATATATGAGTTAGGACGTCCTAGGGTGAGGGTTTTCCTGTGAGGGGCGTACTCCTCATGGGTTTAGCCCACGACACAAAACAAAGCCCAAAGGCCCAAACTGACTCAGATGGGAAAAATAATGTAAATTGTTTCGGTGATTCTAGACAGCTCAGGAGGAATTTTGGTGTGAAACCAAAGCCATCTGAAATTAGACTTTATAAGCTTTCCAACAAGTACTTGTAGGCCCTGTAAGTCCTTCTGGATCAAAAGTTATGGCCGTTTGAAGTTGACGCTGTCTCCCAGCCCAAAGCTGAATCGGTCTCGGAAATAAGAATTTACTTTCACTTGTTGTTTCCACTTTAATATTTGGCTTCTTGAGCTATTCTCCATGGTCTTCTCCTAGGTTCCTAATAACAATAAAATCATCACAAGAATTAAATAGCATGCCATTCGCAGAAATATTTCCATGTAAGCTTAGGAACGCATTCACCTGGCAATTAAGTTGACGGGCACGTGCGCAAGTAATTGGTCCTTGGACCTGTGGAGGTTGTAAGTGTGTATCGAAAGAAACGATGTCCTCATCACACCGACTGCATCATATACTATTCTTACATACCTAGGTCTCGGGTGATCATCTCCGCAGTCGGCCTCGCCTTGGCTATCAGCTCCAGCTCCTCCTCAGGTGTCATCTCCTCAGCAAACCCCTCCCCGATGGCTTCAATATCTGCCCTTGGGTACATGGACTTGGTCATCGCTAGGGTCTAGGCCACGCTGACAATAGTACGCTCATCCGAGTACCTCTTCAGGACACTCGATGCGTCGTTAAGGCACGCCTGCACCTGAGACACCGTGTTGGAGCTGGTTCCCACATAGCGAGGATCCATCACGTCAAGGAGCCCTTTCACGGACTTGGCAAGGATCTCTCGTGACTCCTTGACGACCTTTATTTTCTCTGCAAAAGCCTGAAACTGGATTTGGGCATTGGCTCTAGCAGCTACCCGGGTTCACCGACAAGCAAACTTGTGAGGCAAAACTACAGATGGGGTAATTAATGGATTGGTTAAGATCAATGTCAGGGCAGAGACTTACTTTTGTAGTTCGCTTCCCACTTGGCTATGGTCTTCTCCAGTTCAACTTTTTCCTTCTCGAGCTTGGCGTTGGCCTTCTTCAACTCAGCCTTCTCTTGCTCAAGCTCAGCATTGGCCCTTGTCTGGTCGGCTTTGTCTTTTTCAAGCCTGGCCTTGGCTCTCTCGGCCTCCTTCAGCTAGATTTCTCCCTCTCTTTGGGTCTTCAGCTCGGCTTCGAGGGCTATATGACAGATTAGTCAAGAACTCAATTTTGCAGTCAAGACACAACTGGGCAGTCGGGAACAACACAGCTGGAGAAATATACTAAGGATTTGGTCAGGAAGGGGTATTCTGGAGGCTTACCTCTCATCTTCTTGGCTTGGTCCCAATTCTCGTCCCTGAGCTAGGTGACGGCGTCCTTCAGCCAAGTTTCCCTCCCTTGATGGTGCTCCTCCAATATGGTCTTTAAGGCCCGGAGCTGGTCCAATTCTTGGAGTTGGGGGGCAACCCGGGTCAGGACCTCGTGCATCTTTTCCGAGCAATCAACAAGCTTCTGCTCGGGGAGAAACAAGTCGAAGCAGAGTCAAGCGTCAAGGAAGACTACCAAGATTCCAATACAATGGAAATCATACCTAAATCCCCTAGGACGTGGCGATTGTGGCACGAAGCAAGTCTTCACGCTCCTTTTTCACCGCAGCCTCATCATGCTTGTAAATCCTTGCGGTTCCGTCGGGCGCCGTCTAGCAGAATGTCCGCGAGAACTTGTGGGGAGGAGCTTTGTGCCTGGGGAGGTCTGGTCTGTTCGGAGGAGACGACAGCGACGAGGACGACAATGAAGGCGACAAGGACGGTGACGGGGTCCTGGCCCCCAACTCGGCAACTTTCGAGGCCTCGGGGGCCAGCTCAGGGGCTGGAGCAGCAGCTTCAACGGTCACCCCTTGGTCGGTGTGACATCCTGGCCCAATTAGGATATGGCCCATATGGCCCATGAGTGTTGTGTGCACTTGATTAGTACCACCTTGCTAGTTGAGCAAGAGTTGAACCAACTTATAAGGCCTTGTCCCTCCAACCATAGCACTTCCGGGTTAACCCTTTTACACGAAGCGAGGACGAAAGTGTAAGTGGGGTGCTATGTGTAAGTGGGCCTGTCCGTCATATGGGCTAGGCTGCGTGGTTCTGGAGGGCAGGCTGTTACAAATGGTATCAGAGCCGACCCTCGCGGTTGCGCGTACGGGTTAGTGTGCGGGCATATGGCGCATGACGCATGTGGGCTCTATGTGAGGCACATGGCATGAATTAGGGTGTGAGCCCTCTATGTAATATATATAACTCTGCTGCTCATTTATCCATAATTAGAGTACTTGTGATGTTTATCAATTGCTTGCGATGAAAGTGTGAGACTAGTCGCTTTCCTGGGGACTAGCCGAACATGAGTATGAATTTAGAAATGATGAGATGCATGGACGTTGATTCAACCATAGACCATGTCCCCAGAAGTGTGTATCGTGTTTGGTCACCACCTTCGTGTGGTTTGACGGGCACAATTCGCTGTTTGAGACTGGTGTATCAACTCTCCAAATATCTCTTTATTTCTGAATTTGGCGCGTTGAATTTGTATTGTGAGTGGGTAAAGATTATGGCAAGGCTGCGATGAGGATGGATGGTTACCGCATTTATTCGGTTTTTATTCGAGACCCCATCCATCTAGATCATCTAGATATTTCGCGTTGTCATAATAATTACTCTCCATAATGCACTTCCGGGGTGCCCACACCATCCATCCTCATCGCAGCCTTGCCATAATCTTTACCCACTCACAATACAAATCCAACACGCTGAATTCAGAAATAAAGAGATATTTGGAGAGTTGATTTACCAGTCCCAAACGGCGAAGTATGCCCGTCAAACCACACGAAGGTGGCGACCAAACACGATACACACTTCTGGGGACATGGTCTACGGTTGAACCAACATCCATGCATCTCATCATTTCTAAATTCATACTCATGTTCAGCTAGTCCCTAGGAAAGTGACTAACTTCACACTTTCATCGTAAGCAATTGATAAACATCACAATTACTCTAAATATGGATAAACGAGCAGCAGAGTTATATATATTACATAGAGGGCTCACACCCTAATTCATCACAAAGTGACACAAAAGATAGCAGTGGAAAATATAAACATCAAGGATAAAACCAGTGGTGCCATTACCAAACCACAGGGCAACCGACTGGGGATAGAACTTAACTTCAACTGCACATTATCCTCGCCACCCTCGGCGGGATAAAGTAGATCACATCAATATCGTCGATATCCTCACCTAAAAGATGCAGCATGAGTACACAAGTACTCAGCTAGACTTATACAATAATAATAGAACAAAGGAGTAATGCTAGTCTCTACATCAAGGAGTATGGCTATGTTGATCTGGTTTTACATAAAGCTGATTTTATTGAGCAAGTAATACATTTAAAACATAAGCATTTGTGAAATTGCTCAATCTGAAAATTTAGGACAGCAAGCTTATAGTTCTGAAATGTAAGTAAACATGAGCACAAACCATGCTCTAATCATTCTCCATGGGCCACCATTGCCCAAACAATTATGCTACACAAGCATATCATCTTTCATGACTAAACCAAGTCATATTTAACATTGAAGCCTCTCATATAAACCCATCCATCTATGACTATCCCAAGTCATGATATAACAACATAATTCCATCACCACATATCCCAAGTTTGATGCTAACATAGTTAAGGAACACATCAAGAGGTCGTCCGTAATCGTGGACACGACTATTCGAATAGTTCTTACTCTGATTAGAGGTGTACATCTTTACCCACACGATGTGATAGAAGCCAAACGGCTACACTCTAGTTTGATCCGTACATATCGGTACCCACACTCTACACATTGAGTGCGGACTGGAGGTCACAACAAAACCTTTTACACACTTAGCCCCAACCACCTAAACCATGTCTGGGCCCCCGACGACTTAGTCGTGCGTGTGTGATGACTAAGGCGGGCTCACCGTCGCGGGAGGCATCTTCGGCCAAAGCCAGGCGCGCTCGAGGCCCTCCAAAGGAAATCCCTCCTCACGACTGACGGACGGGCGTAGATGGCCACAGCCTCCCGTGCTACTGAGTTAAGCCGTCCCATTCCTGGCGTGTGGAAGTACGTAGGATGCTTGAATAGACGTCAACCTGTTCGGTCCTTAACGACCCAGACAGAGCTACGTGCATCGGGAAAACACCATCCCGTCATCGCCCTATCATCCGTCCAAGTCAAACATATTATTAATTATAAATCAGAAGTTATTCTTTTTAGATTTTAACCCATCCATTCGCATTAAACTAGTTTTGAACCGATAGCTCCGTCTATCGGATTTCTAAGTCTAGAAATAAGCATGGCTAAGCATTCAGTAAAATAAAAGTATCCCAAAGTCCTTAACCAGTGGTGACAAGGTAACAACATGGAGTCAATAACTAAGGAATGGAAATGCATGCAATTGGGTAATGTAAACTCTACCCGTTTTTCCCATTTTAACCAGACTGAAACATGCATATAGATATTTCCTTCACAAACAAATCAATTTATGAAAAATATAGGTTCAATATGCTTAGATGCTTACCTTCCTGCAGCGATGGTTCACACTCAACTTCTGGGTTAGCTTCCTCGTACTCCGAATTGTCTGAATCTACCGATAAAAGCGAATATGCAAATAAGAATCAATTATATATGCTTATGCAAAAATGATCAATAAAATCTGAGATAAATACAGTAGGTAGGGCATGTCTTAACAAGATTTTAGGAGAAAAAACCAAGTCATTTGCATCTCTGGATTGGGAAATACAAAAATAACAAGGTAGAAAGGCTGAAAGTGGCAGTTTTGTAATTATTTATATTGTAACCTTAAGTTATTATATTTGTCTGACATTTTCTATTAAGATTTCAAGAAGGCATGCATTTTTATATAAAAAGAGCATAACCCACTGGTTCCAACAAAATTTGGTTCACTGAAATTTGATTAAAAATGATTTAGTTATGAATTTTACAAGTTTATCAAAAAGAAAGGTTAGAAAATACTTAGACCTATTTTGAGAGATAGTTTTGGTCAAATACAAATTATCCACAGTAAAGGCTACAATTTTCTGAGTTAAACAAAAGTGGTTTCACATTTTTAATAGTTAGGATGAATTTTCTAGAAATTTATAAACATCTAGGTTATAAAGATGTATATAATAGATGTTTCCATTTTTAGAGAAAAATCCCACATAGAAGTTCTCACTTTTTATTTTACAAAATTAAAGAGAACATTTCTATGAATCCATAGAAAATTTGGTTCAACTCAAAAGGAGTTATAATGTATTTTATAGAAATTTTCCATGTTCCTAGGCACAAAATGAGTTACTTTTGCTTCATATTATTTTATGGATATTTTCTGTACAGAAGTGGTATTATTTTATTTCACCGTATTAAAGCTCACAAAATTACAAAACTAACAAAATTGGTTTTACTCAAAAAGGAGCTAAAATGTCAAAGTTAGGGATTTACAAAGTTTAACTATTTTTCTGTTGGAAAAAAATATTTCCCCTTAATCACTTTTCTAATTCTTCTTCTTTTCTTATTTCCCTTCCAGCCCTGGCCCACCTGTTTGTGGCACAGAACAGAGGAGGCCGAGGACTGGCTTGCCGCCGGCTCTATTCGCCGGCGCCGGCGGCGAACGGGGCGCGACTGCGGTCGCGTCCAAAAGAGAAAAGAAAGAGGGAGGTGAGGTGAACACGTCGGTGGTGGTCTTGTGGCCTACGGTGGCCGGAATCTCGCTGGCGGCGAGCTCCAGCGGCGGATGCTCTCGGGCGTAAGGTGCATATAGCCTTGCGGCTATTATTTCGAGAGAGTGAGGTATGCAGAAGTGCTTAGGGGTTCCCAGGAAGCTCACCAAGCGATTACTCGAGGCGGAGGAACACTGGACAGCGGCGGCGAAGGTGAGGATAGTCCGGCGGCAGTGAACTTCCACGGGTTCATGGCGGCAGCTCACTCCGGTTGATCTAAGCCCAAGGTAAGGTGTCTAGCAGGTTAGAGACTACACAGGGATGGTTCGTGAGCCATGAATCGGACTGAGGCCTACCAGAGAGAGGGAACTCGACAGCAGCAACACAGATCGGCGCCGGGGAAGACGGAGGTCAATCTCGAGCTTCATTACACCATCTCCCGATTCCTTCTGCTGGTGGTCTCCTAGAGGTCCAGCGATGATGCTGGCGCAGTGTCTTGGCCGGCGGTGTACTGGATCGGCCGGAATGATGACGACGTCGCGGCAGCAGTCTAGCGGGACAGAGAACGAGGACAGCGGCGGCACGGCGACTCCAACCAGCAAGCCTAGGGCCATGAAGTGTGAAAATGGAACGATTAGAAGATTGAGATCATGTTCCCGAGGCTTAGAAGGGATGGAGCTCACCAGAGCTAGCTCGAACTCGGTCGAACACTCTCAGCAGCGGGGAGGATGAGGCTACCGCCGGTGATCCTTGGGGTCTCCATCGGTTTCCTCGGTGGGAACGTGGAGAAGAGAGGGAGGGAAGATAGTTGGCGAAGTCTGGGGTGGAATGGCTGAAGTTTCCTAGAATGGAGCTGGTCTAGGTGCTCTGTAGGCTGAAAGAGGGGGAGGAATAGGGTGCTGACACGTCATGGCATGCAGCTGCTGAGTTGCTCCAACTCCACAGTGTCCTTGGTGGGTCCCACATGTAAGAGAATAATTTTCACACACTTTTGGCTAGGTTTAGTCTATGACTTGTGGGTCCAAATAGTTAATTCCTAGGTGACAGTGAGGACTGTGGTAGAATTTTGGGGTGAAACACTCTGTCCCATGCTGTAGTAAGGCTTACAAGTGGGCCAGGTCTTGTGGGGTCCACCTAGAAGTGAGAAATGAGAGGAGAATTCTCTAGAGACTGTTGTGAGCTGTATGGACAGCTGTCTTGCATCTGTGATTTCAGTAGGTTAATAAGGGATATAAATTATGGGAAAATTATTGGAGGTAGAGAAAGATGTGTTTAACCTGCTGAACAATTTTCAGGGTTAGAAGTGGTCTGGCTTGTCTTTGGTGAAAATGCAAATTAGGCATAATGGTCCAGTTTTTCTGCAGTGTAATTTATGTCCCTAGGGCTTTGCTCTTATTATTTTATGTGATTTATTTGGGAATTAAATTGAGCCAAAATTACTGGTGGTAGGGTTCTTGTTGACACACCTGTTGGTAGAATTTCACTACCTAATTAATCTTCATTTCTATTTGGTGAATTTTAGAAGTATACCCATTCATTTTTAGCTAGCTCCCTAGTGTAGCTGATTTGAGGGATTTTATTGAAGTACTCAATGAAGTGATAAAATCATGTAAAATTTAAAGTGGATCAATCATGTGGGATAGTGTTTACAGGAATTTTTCTATGATTTTATGTGCAACCAATCATCTTTAGAAAATCCTTAGGCTATATAAAAGCATAGGTCAAGGAAAAAGGACACAGGCTGAAACTTGTCAGAATTTTTAAGGGGTCTAAACTAATGAAATAAATTCTGGAAAAATTATATTGATTCATGATAAATAAGCTAGTATTTGAATAAATTATTTTCCTCATATGTTTCTGTTCAACTTGATGCTCTTTTAGGAGTTGGTCTAATTTTGCCGATTAGGGTTTAATATTGCCAACTTAAATTTCCATGAAGTGAAAATGCCAGAATTTTAAATTGTGCATTCTGATGACAGTAGGGCGTAACACTAATTACCTGAAATTAGATTTAGGGCTGTGACAGGCTCTACAACGGGAGTAGCCGGAGCGGTCTCCTTGAGATCAATATCGGCCCGCTTCCTGTGTAACGAGTCAGACTTCAAGACACTACCATGACACACAAGATTTTCTGAAGTGCCAGAGCAACCTACCTCTTGGAGAACTTAAGCTTTTGCCCGGGAGATCCAGATCCCGGCGGTGGGCATCAGAAGGACTTCTCGGTCTCTTCTTTGATTTCCAGGCCAACAATTTTCGGGAGTCGTCATCGAACTCCTCACATGACTGCAAGCAGTTCAACAATACAAGTTATACACCGTGGAGCCAATCCGGGCACATATCTGGAAGCATTCACCTCAGATGAGCTACAAGATAACATCAGCAAAGGTTACCTTCGGGCGCGGCCTTTTCTTGCTGTAAGCCACCACGGACCGATCTATGTCCTCGGTTTCGACCACCCCGCTGGTGAAGAAATCCACTAGGATGTCGATCACCTTATACTTGTCTATCAGGTCGGAGAATTCCCAGCTGGGATCACCTTTGCCCCTGTAGTCCCAGCTGAAGTGGCATCTCAGCTTTAGCGGCCTGAGGCCCCGAGTCAAGAAGCGTCTGGCCACCCATGGACCAGTCAACCCGGCTTTCTTCAGCTTGCTAATCCGGCTGACTAGAGTGTTAACTTGCCCCATTTCTTCAGAGGTGGGCAGAGATGACCACTTGGCGATAATCACCGGGGGCAAACCCATAAAAGGGGGAAGGCATGGCTCAAGATCGGAACAGTAAAACCATTCCTTATGCCAGCCCTTGAGAGAACATTTCAAAGGAATATCTAAATAGATCTTCTTCATCTTGTTCCTAAGTTGGACTCCAGCCCCTCCCCAATCACTTGGATTTTATTCTTGGAGGGTTGGGACTTGATATGGAACAAATACCTGAATAGATTCAGATGGGGTTCCACACCCAAGAAGCACTCACAAAGAGTCATGAAAATGGAGATCTGAAGAATCGAGTTGGGATTCAAATTCACCAACTCGAGCTCGTAAAAAGAAAGGGGCTGGCGGAGGAACTCGGAAGAGGGAAGAGAAAGACCCCGGTGGAAAAAAGAGGCAAAAACGACGGTCTCACTGTCCTAGGGCTCTGGAGCCGATTCATCTTTAGCCGGACACCAGTGGATAATCTCCTGGCTCTGCAACTTCAGCTGCTTCTCCAAAAGCTTCAACTTCGCCGACCCTGAATCCGATGCCCTCGGCATGGTTGGGGTTGAGAAGATTTGGGAGAAATGCTACTGGAGGTTTGGAGTGGACAAGGAAGAGCGGAATCGCCTGAGTTCTGGTGGGGAAGAGCAAGCAATAGCGAACCCTAGCAGAGCGACAGGCGAAATTTTGGCGCAGAAGCAGAAGATGAAACGATTGGTGGATTGGAGCAGATGAAGGAATCTTTTCTCTCTCTCCCCCCTTTTATAGAGCCGTTTCCGACTTGTGGGCTTGGGCTCGCAAAGTCGGTGTTGGGCCACCAAGATATGAGTTTCTACAGTAGCACGCTCAATATGGGCCGCTCGCAGGTTGGGTTAAAATTACAGTGCTGATGCTACCAACAGGAACCGATGAGGTAAACAGATATGCTTCATGAAGGCCTAATTGCTAAACACATGTGTTTGGGTATCTATCTTATCCACCAGGTATTGAGGATATATCCTTATAAGGATCACAAGCTGGTCTTCATTAAAATTGGGGATGCAGGTATCTTTCTCAAGTACACCTGACCACACAATGGATTTAATTTCATAAAGTGGTACTCGGCCTACATGCTACGCCAACAGTTGCCATGAGCAATATTATTCCAGCCAACATGATGCTGAAGAGTCTAACTTTCGAGTAGTGCACTACTCGGAAGAGATTATAAACCTTCTTTCCAGCTGACATGACGCTGAGGAGTCTAGCTTCCAAGTGGGACGCCACTCGGGAAAGACTATAAACCCCCTTTTCCAGCTGACATGAAGCTAAAGAGTCCCATATACGAGTGGCATGCTACTTGGTGTTAACGCCAAAATTTGGTAAGGCCCTATGTCAGATTCGGTCAAAGGAGAGCGTCACAGTCAACTAACGGAGATTGATCCAGAAGGGACCGAATCCAGGGAGGGGCCGTGAAGACCGCAATATGGCAGTTATTTATCGTGTCTACTATTTAGGCAGTATTAGTTTTTATCTTTAGCAGGCTTGATCTCATGTCCAATCAGGTCCTGTTAGTGTTTCCTTTTGTAATTAGGGAATCTTGTGCCGTGTCCTACCAAGACTGTATTAACTCGGGGTATATATACGTATGCCTGGGTACCTTGTAAATTATCACTCGATCAATACAAATTCGGCGCATCGCCACCCTTCTGACGGGATCCTGCTTCTCGAGCCGGGCTGCATCGGTTAGGTCCGAACTCCTGCGAGAGGGTAAGTCTCGTCACCCCGGTTACCTATCGGCTAGGACTTCCTCGGTTAGGTCCGATATTCTAGTCGGTTTATGGTAGTCGGCTTACCACGATATATTTAGTTTATCTATGGCTGCATCAGTTCAGTTTGATCTCATAGATTGATTAGGTGTATCACATCACGCGTGCATAGTTTTCATCGGTTTACTGGGAATAGTTTATCGTCAGTTTGTGCTGCATCGGTTGGGTCCGACCTACTAAACTGAGCGATAAGTTGTTCCTGCTAGGCCGATGGTTCCTGTGCAAGCGTCTTATCGGAGTGTATAGCCGATAAATTACCATATACATCACAATTGCATTAGATCTATCGGCCTGTCGAGATCTCGTTATTATCAGTCTGTGCTGCAACGGTTGGGTTCGATCTACTAGACTGAATAATAACGTTATTCTTAATACGCTGATGGGTTTTATGCGATGTTGTTATCGGAGTGCTTAGCCGATAAGTTATCTCTTTGAATATAGCCGATTATACTGCTTGCTTTGTTATATATTCTTGCCTGCGTTATTGTTACGATCGGCTAAGGGCTAGCCGATTGATTTTTTCTACCGATCCGAGTGCAAGCACAAGCGGGTTCCCGGGCACGACCTCAGGTAAGGACCCGGGCACGGGCACGAACAGCGGATGAAGACCCCGGGAGCCGATATGAGCAAGGGCCCGGGCGCGGGCGTGGGCAGTATTTTTCACAATATCAGTAACTCTAAACTATGATCGGCTGGAGTTTATTTACTTATGCATTCTGCCTGTTTATTTCACCAAGTTTATAGCCGGTTTTTGAGCATCCCTTCGATGATCGGCTAGCACCATATTTGTTTATTATTATGCTATTGCCCCTGCCATCATCGGCTTTCAGCCGATGTATAAGTGCTGCAGCACTTATTGGCTATCGGCCGATGAGATGAGTCCAAGCCGGCTTCCAGCCGATTGGCTCATGAACTTGATATTTTCTGTCCTTGTCAATTGCAGGGTCAAATTGATTGGCACGCCTACGAACCTCAAGATTTTAGGACCTGCACTGGAGTGAAGCAAATCTCCCAAGCCTTCGCGTGTCTCCCAGACGCCGGACGGCCCCCTGCGGGTTTTCGCCGTCAACACGTTTTTGGCACGCCTGGTGGGACATGAGATTTCAACGAAGTTTCAACGCAAAGTTTTCAACAATCAGACCTGCAACATGGTCGGGAAGGAAGTCAAAGCGGACAACATAATTCCGGTCAGCTTGGAAGATTTAACAGAAGAAAAAAAACAACAAATTGAGCAAACTATGGCCAACTTTCAGAAGCTGTGCTTAGAGTCCTTCAGCATGACGAGGCAAGGGCCGATTCAAAAATCCCAGTTTCCAAAGCCAGTATTGGTTGGAGAATCGAGCCGTACGCCACCTGAGAGTCCACCGGTAAAACCCTTACAAGAGATGGTGAATGAAGCAGTTCATCACGCGCTCATTAATCAGTCTGGAATTCTGGTGAACACACTTCATAATCTTATAAAGAAGACTGTGGATGGAACAATTATTCAAGAGCCTGCTCGGGATCCTGTTTACCTCCCACCAAAGGTTGAACCAACTCAGATTGCTTACAACATCAGCAGAGATATACCAGAACACATGTTTACACAGAACCAGGCTGGGGGGCAACAGGATATTCCTGCTGGGTACCATCAGTCTTCTTACTATGGAGGATATCAACAAAATTACCCAGGAGGTGGGGCCGATCCAGGTACTTACCAAAGGGAATATAATAGACAGAATAGGCAACAAACTCCACCCGTGCAGTATCAACAAGACAACCTGAGGGAAGAAGATCTATCAACTAAGGTTGCTGAAATAGTGAGGGAGCAGTTCGGGATCAAGCCCAAGGAACAAACATTCATGTATCGGCACCCATATCCTGAGTGGTTCGACAGAGTTCCATTACCACACCGATACAGTGTCCTGGATTTTTCTAAATTCTTAGGGCAGGACAACACGTCTACAGTGGAACATGTCAGCCGATTCCTGGCACAGTGCGGGGAGGATCCGGCTGAAGAGGCCCTGAGGGTTAGGTTTTTTCCCTTATCACTATCGGGATCGGCCTTTACATGGTTTTCTTCATTACCACCGAATTCTGTTCGGGGGTGGGCCGATCTAGAGAAACAGTTTCACAAATATTTCTTTGCGGGAATTCATGAGTTGAGACTGTCAGATTTGACATCGGTTAAGCAACGTCCAGATGAAACAGTATCGGAATATGTTCAGCGGTTTCGGGATATCAGAAACCGATGTTATAGTTTAAAGCTGAGCGATGGGCATCTGGCCGATCTGGCTTTCCAGGGTCTCTTGGCGCCGATTAAGGAGAGATTTTCTTCGCAAGAGTTCGAGTCCTTGGCGCACCTGGTGCAGAAGATATCGGCTCATGAAAGCCGATTTCAAGAGGCAAAAAGGGATAAGTACCAGAGAAGGGTTGCTCAAGTTCAGGTTTATTCATCAAGCTCAGACGATGAGGAATCCAATGCTGAGGTTGGATTGGTGGAGTGGGCCAGGAATAAGAAATCAGTATCATGTCCATGGGTCAAGGATATCGGCAGGGAGGAGCGGTATGATTTTGATATTAGTAAAGCCGATAAAATCTTTGACTTACTGTTACAAGAGAAGCAGATACAACTGCCGCCAAATCACGTGATTCCTTCAGCCGAAGAACTAAAGAAGAAAAGATATTGCAAGTGGCACAATACTATATCGCATCATACTAATGAGTGCAAGGTTTTTCGGCAACAAATTCAGTCGGCTGTCGAGCAGGGAAGAATCAAATTCGAAGACAAGAAGCCGATGAAGATCGATGGGCATCCGTTTCCCGTAAATATGGTCTATGCGGGATCGTCGTCAAGGGATCAGGCCGATGGAGCAAGACGTCAAAAGTATAAATCAAGGGTTACTTCATCGGACATGATAGAAAAATATTCAAGATATGAGGAGCAGAGGGATGAACCAGAGAGATATAATCCGCATTGGGATTGCCCGTTCTTCCGGTTCTGCTGGGATCAAGTGATGAGACTGCCATCAGTTGAAAATTGCCCCGAGTGCAGCAGTGCAGGGAATCGGCATGATCGCCAACAGGGGTTTTTGCGGGATCGGTCGCTTGGGAAAAGAGCATCGGTTCATAGCTGATTAGGGCTAATCCATGAAGAGTTCTTTGAAGAGGATGAAGAGGAAGTACGTGAAGAACAAGTCCAGAATCCTCAATGGTGCCCTAGTGGGATATTCACGAAAAATCAGAAGAGGAGGGCACAGCGTTTACGACACCGAGAGCAATAGGAAGAACAGAGACAAGATCAGGAAAAGGCCGATCATCGTCACAAGAGAACTAAACAAGTATGGCGCGTGAAGAAAAAGGACGATGAAGCTGATCAATCGGCCCTAGCAAATATGGTGTTCTTTTTACCCCGGGAATACAAAGCGCTTTCGTCGGATGGAGAAGGTGATGAGGAGATTTTTGCTCAACTGACGTTGCAACCCGATCAGGCCATATTTGATAAGCCTGAAGAGTCAGAGCATCGGCACCTAAAGCCGTTGTATATCAAGGGCTATGTGAATGGGAAGCTGATGACAAAGATGTTGGTTGATGGAGGAGCAGCAGTCAATCTCATGCCAGTGGAGTTGATCTAATCAAGACAAATATGGTGCTAAAAGACTTCGGTGGGAATTCATCAGAGGCGAAAGGTGTATTGAATGTGGAGTTGACAGTGGGGAATAAGACATTACCCACCACGTTTTTCGTCATCGATGGAAAGGGGTCGTACAGTTTGCTTCTCGGCAGGGACTAGATTCATGCAAACTGTTGTGTGCCTTCGACAATGCATCAATGTCTGATACAATGGCAGGGAGATCAAGTCGAAGTAGTTCTAGCAGATCGGTCAACTAATATTGCCATGACCGATCTACCAGTCGGGAAGCCGATGGTGTTGACTGCTTATCCGGGAAAATATGGGAAGGAGATTATCTCAAAGTCACCAGCCAAGGAATACAGCCGATTCAGCAAGTCGGCTCTAAATTGTTACTCTGATGGGCTCCATTGAAGACTTTGAGGGGAAACTGGGGCAAGGATTTACGTCGGCTGATGATTTGGAGGAGATCGACATAGGACCAGGAGATAGGCCAAGGCCGACATATATAAGCAAAAAACTAAGTCCTGAACTTCGAGAAGAATTGATCGTACTGTTAAAGGAGTATCAGGATTGTTTTGCCTGGGAGTACCATGAGATGCCAGGATTGAGCCGATCAATTGTTGAACATCGGCTACCCATTAAACCAGGATATCGGCCATTCAAACAGGCTCCAAGAAGATTCAAGGCAGAATTATATGAGCCGATCAAAGCAGAGATCACAAGGTTATATGACGCCAAGTTCATAAGGCCATGCCGATATGCTGAGTGGGTTTCTAATATCGTCTCGGTGGAAAAGAAGAACGGAAAATTGAGAATATGTATTGATTTCCGGGATCTGAATAAAGCTACCCCCAAAGATGAATACCCAATGCCGATAGCGGATTTGTTGGTGGATGCAGCCTCAGGCCACAAGATTATCAGCTTCATGGACGGCAATGCAGGATACAATCAAATTTTTATGGCTGAAGAAGATATACATAAGACTGCGTTTCGGTGTCCAGGAGCTATCGGCTTGTATGAGTGGGTAGTAATGACTTTTGGATTGAAAAGTGCCGGTGCGACTTATCAAAGAGCGATGAATTATATATTTCATGATCTCATCGGCTTGTTGGTAGAGATTTATATTGATGATGTGGTGGTTAAGTCTAAAAGTGAGGAAAGCCATACAGCTGATCTGCGAAAAGTGCTGAAGAGGGCCAAGCAATACGGACTAAGGATGAATCCCAACAAGTGCGCTTTTGGTGTATCGGATGGGCAATTTTTGGGTTTTATGGTTCATGAGCGAGGGATTGAAGTTAGTCAGCGAAGCATCAGAGCCATTAAGAATACAGAGCCACCAAGCAATAAGACGGAGTTGCAATCATTGATCGGCAAGATTAATTTTGTGAGAAGGTTTATATCAAATTTATCAGGGAGGATTGAATCGTTCACTCCGTTGTTGAAGTTGAAGGCCGATCAAGAATTTGTATGGGGGGCAGCACAGCAGAAGGCATTTGACGGGATCAAGAATTATCTGAGTTCCCCACCTGTTTTGATTCCGCCGCAGAAGGGAGTGCCGTTCAGGTTGTACTTGTCAGCCGATGAGAAATCCATCGGGTCTGTTTTAATTCAAGAATTTGAAGGTAAAGAGCGAGTTGTATTTTATTTGAGCAGAAGGCTTTTGGATGCTGAAACAAGATATCCTGCGGTGGAGAAGTTATGCCTGTGCTTATATTTCTCGTGTACAAAGTTAAGGCATTACATCCTATCGGCTGAGTGTACAGTAGTTTGCCAGGCCGATGTGGTCAAATATATGTTGTCGGCTCTAGTCTTGAAAGGGCGAGTTGGTAAATGGATTTTTTGCCTTGACAGAGCGTCGACTTAAGATATGAATCGGCTAAAGCAATCAAACACAAGCAGTGGCGATTTCATTGTACAACACAGAGGGGCTCACGAAGACTATGTGGAGCCGATCCCATGGACTTTGTTTTTCGATGGATTGGTTTGTAAGCATGGATCTGGTATCGGCTTAGTTATCGTATCGCCTCGAGGGGCAAGTTTTGAGTTTGCTTTTACAATTAAGCCTTATCGGACTAACAATCAGGCGGAATACGAGGCGGTGCTAAAAGGACTTCAACTCTTAAAGGAAATCGGGGCCGATGTCATAGAAATAATTGGCGATTCTTTATTAGTGGTCAAACAGTTGTCTGGAGAATATGAGTGCAGAGATGATGTTTTGAGGTCATATTATGAGGAATGTACGGATTTGTTAAAGGATTTCAAGATGTTATCAGTAGATCATATTCCCAGGGAGCAGAATTTAGAAGCCAATGATCTTGCACAGATTGCTTCAGGGTATCGGCTAAATAGGCAGGTTGAGGTTGAGATAGCCGATATTGATATCCAGAACAAGGCCGATGACTGGAGACAGGAGATAATTGATTACTTGCAAAATCCGTCGCGATTGGTTTCCAGGAAAATTCGGTATAAAGCTACTAAGTATGTGCTACTTGATGGGGAGCTGTATTATCGGACTTTTGAGGGAGTTCTGCTTAGGTGCCTGGATTTGGAAGAAGCCAAAGTGGTTATGTGTGAAGTGCATGAAGGCGTCTGTGGGACTCACCAATCGGCTCATAATATGAAGTGGTTGCTGAGAAAAGTAGGATATCTTTGGCCGACAATGCTGGAAGATTGCTTCAGGTATTATAAAGGGTGTCAAGATTGTCAGAAATTTGGAAATGTACAGCGAGCACCAGCATCGGCTATGAATCCTATCATCAAGCCATGGCCGTTCAGAGGTTGGGGAATTGATATGATTGGCCAGGTTTTTCCTCCATCAAGTAAAGGACATAAGTTCATATTGGCGGCGACAGATTATTTTACCAAGTGGGTAGAGGCGATCCCTTTCAAGAAAGTTACGTCCAAGGAGGCGATCGAATTTGTGAAGGAGCATATTATTTATCGGTTTGGGATTCCTCAGACGATAACCACTGATCAAGGGTCTATCTTCGTATCTGATGAATTTCAACAGTTTGCTGCCAGTATGGGAATCAAGCTATTAAATTCATCGCCTTATTATGCTCAGGCTAATGGACAAGCAGAGGCTTCTAACAAGAGTTTGATCAAGTTGATTAAGTGGAAAATTGATGAGCAGCCACGGCGATGGCATACTACACTAGCCGATTCACTATGGGCCTATCGGATGGCATGTCATGGATCTACTCGGGTGCTGCCGTATCAGTTGGTGTATGGGCATGAGGCAGTTTTACCATGGGAGACTAACATCGGCTCTAGGAGGATTTCTTTGCAGAATCAGTTGACGGCTGATGATTATTATAACTTAATGACAGATGAACTTGAAGATTTGGCTCAGAATTGGTTAAGGGCGTTGGAAAGAATCAAGGAAAATAAGGCTAAGGCAGCTTGGCATTACAACAAGAAGGTGGTGACTAAGTCGTTTGCCGAGGAGATCTTGTGTGAAGTTGATTTTGCCGATCGGGTCCAGAGATAATAAGTTTGGAAAATGGTCGCCTAATTGGGAAGGGCCCTATCGGATTAATCGCTGTGTGCCTGGTAACGCCTAATCCTGGTAACGAAGGATTTATTATTGTAAATACTTAAACGCTTAAAATACTCCGACAAAACCCCTGGAATATAAAAGCATCCAAGTATTTATTTAAAGATTTAAACTCGGGATTTTTAATATTGAAAATTTCAAAATTTTATTCAAACTCTTTTCTCAAACAAAAATTTTCTAGTGTATTCTTGTATTTCCATTTACCCGCGATAATTTTTAATTAAGACGATTTTCAGGGCGTTACACCGATGGAGGTTGATATAGGATCGGCCGACCACTGTTGCTCATTGTTGGGGGCTCGACGTCAGCAGCCTACGAGATTAAGTGTGAGAGATGATCGGAAATGATAGTTAAAGCGTATAGATGTTACCTCTGCGTCAGATTCGACATAGTCGGCATCAAGACGAGAACAGTAAGTGGGTGGCCGCTAGGCTGAATTATATGTTTTTTCCATTCTGACCACCATCGGACAAAAAGCTTGGTGTTGGCGGTGTAGATGCACACCTCGGTGGCGGCGCCTAGAAGGAGGGGGTCCGTCAAAGTCCACATCCGGTCATATTCCAGGGCGCTGCTGACCGGCCTCGAGTTGAGTTTGTCGATGAAGAATAGGCCGATCGGAAGCTGACCAAGGCCGAACTGGTGGGAGCCGACCGATGGGTGGTAAAACTCGTAAGAAGGCTGCGATCGGCCCAGAGAAAAGCCAGTTGGCAGCAGACGAGGGGAAATAGCCGATAGGAATATGGCCTTGGACTCATCATTATCCAGAGCTTTGAGTGGGTCAAAGTTAGAAGGCATCTCGAATGATGATGCGTCATTATATGCAAACCAGAGAGTGGCTTCCCTGGTGAAACCATAGTAAAACCCCTTGAACCACTGACTAAGTTCAGCGGGGGTTATCTTGCCGCCAGAAAGGGCCGATGCAGCTTCGCCCATGGAAACGCATCGGCGGTAAACGGGATCTTGGTCTTCTGTGTAATCGGCTGGGAAGGATTGCTTGAGAAGAGAAGTCTCAGGGACGGCCTTGGAGGTGTAGATATTGAGCCAGAGCTGTACAAACCACCAAGGACCCCCGATGTGGCCGACGGGTTGGCCGGCCGATAGCTTGGTAGCCACTTGGTGAAGTAGATGATAAGTGGCGCCAAGGAGGAGTTGACCCAAGGGGATCTGTTTCCGATCAACCAAGCACTCTGCCAAGCACTGCATGTTGATCGTTGGACTGAGGGTTGCGCCACCAAAAACAAACCGCTCCAGCCATAAGTTTAGAAAAGCAACATGTTCCCGGTCATCAACCGATCCAGTTCCCTTATTGTGAATAGATATGTACCTGGACCAGCCGCCGATGTTCTTTGCTTGGAGCCGATGAGTAGGTTTGAAGCGGAGCTTGAAGGGGTCGATGTAGCTTGTCGTGTCTAGACAGGTGAGCATGGTCACATCCAGCAAAGTGGGGGTCATCGGCCCATGCCCGAACAGGAAGGCATTGAGGGCATCGGACCAAAAATATGAGGCTGATGCGAGCAGGGGTTCGTTTCTTTCCATATCGGCCAGAGAGAGATTGATGCAGTGGCCGATATGAGATTCTTCCCAGTAGGTTCGCTTCGCAGCCGACACCCTGGTGTACCAGTCTCTCCACCTAGGCAGTTTGCTTGGCCACGACCTGAAGCTGTTGGTCCAATCGCCGACTCGCATGGCCGAGTTCTTGAAAGGAATACGCTGGGTCTCGGCGCATATGAAATCGGTGGGGTCTTCGCTACCCATGGGGCCGTGGTAGAAAAAGTTTGGATAATCGGCGGCCGGGATCAAGATCTGGTCTCTAAGATGCTACAGTAAACAAGAACATAACGAAGAACAGATGAAGGGCGTGGCGGATTGGATGCGTCTAGGCCGCAAAATCGGAGAAATAATCAATTAGGAAGATTACCTCAGGAACTACAGATGCCGATGCCATCGCAAGAAAGGAAGAAGATGCAGAAATCTACGGCTGAAGAAGAAGGTTGCGACGGTTCGTCTGGATTTGCTAGAGCTTGTTGAAGGTTTGGAAGATGAAGCGGTGGTGCTCTGGTGATGTGAAAGCGTAAAAAAGGGCTAGGAAGACGAAGCGTTTTATAGAGATATGATGACCGGGCGGGAATCTAGGCCGTTGGCACTGTTTCAAACAATTAAGGCAAGTGGGCTACCTTGGGCCGCCTCGGTTTGGAAGAGATCTGAAGGCCCAAAACGAAAGAATTTCGAAGTCCTATAGAAGAACTCTGAAATTGGGGGGCATGTGTTAACGCCAAAATTTGGTAAGGCCCTATGTGTTAACGCCAAAATTTGGTACGATTCGCGTCGGACTTGGTTAAGGAAAGAAGTGATATCAGCCGTTGGGAGCTAATCCAGAAGAAGCCGGATTCGGGAAGGAATCGTGAAGACCACGCTATGGCAGTTAATTATCTTATCTATTAGATAGTTTTATCTTTTAGGAAACCTGATCTCTTGTCCGATCAGGTCTGTTAGTTTTCCTTTTCTAGTTAGGAAAGTCTTGTTACGTGTCCTATAAGGACTTTTGTAATTCGGGGTATATATACGTATGCCCGGGGACCTTGTAAACTATCAATCGATCAATTAAACTTCGGCGCATCGCCAACCTTTCGACGGGTTCTTGCTTCTCGAGCGGGGCTGCATCGGTTAGGTCCGAACTCCTGCGAGAGGGTAAGACTCGTCACCCCTTACCCAGGTGTATCTGCCCTGTCTACGGCTGCATCGGTTCGGTCCGACCTCTTAGGCTGGTCAGGTATATCACATCACGCGTGCATAGTTTTTATCAGTTTATCGGGGGTAGTTTATCATCAGTTTGTGCTGCATCGGTTGGGTCCGACCTACTAAACTGCTAGCGATAAATTATTCCTGTTAGGCTGATATCCTTTGTGCAAGCGTCTTATCGGAATGTATAGCCGGTAAGTTATTTTCATCACAGTTGCATTAGGTCTATCGGTTCGTTGAGGTTCCTTTACTATTATCGATCTGTGCTGCATCAGTTAGGTTTGAACTACTAGATCGATAATAATAGATTTACCCTTGCCGAGCCGATCGTATTATGCGACGTTCTATCGGAGTGCTTAGCCGATAGGTTATCTTTTATAAAGCCGACTGTATTATCCATACTGTTTGTCCTCTATATTATCATCGGTTTCCTAGCCGATGCATATGTGTTTCCTCGGCAGTCGGCTGGCTTACTATCTTGCTTATCTATTTTATCATCGGCTCCTAGCCGATGCACATGTTATACTGACAGTTATTTATCTGTTATTAGCGCTATCGGTTTCCCAGCCGATACATAGGTGCCATCGGCCATCGGCTACAAGAAGCCTACATCAGCCCGTATCGGCCGATAGCCGATGTGCAGTTGCTGCTGGCAGTCGGACGCGAGCACGAGCAAAGACTCGGACACGGGCAAGGATTCGACTACGAGCGAGACCGGGCGCGAGTACAGGCGAGGGCCCGGGCACGAGCATAGCGGCGATCGGCTGGAAGGGATCCGTATCGGCTTGCTGGCCGATTGGATCAGTAATCTAATTTCTTCATCTCCTTGTCAATTGCGAGGTCAAATTGACTGGCACGCCCGCGAACCTCAAGACTTTAGGACCTGCACTGGAGCTAAGCAGATCTCCCAGGCTTCGTTATGTTTCAATCGCATCAAACCAGATCGTCAATAAGCCTCTTGGCACACCCGGCGGTTTTTGGTGCGAACAGTTGCTGCTGGCAGTCGGACGCGAGCACGAGCAAAGACTCGGACACGGGCAAGGATTCGACTACGAGCGAGACCCGGGCGCGAGTACAGGCGAGGGCCCGGGCACGAGCATAGCGGCGATCGGCTGGAAGGGATCCGTATCGGCTTGCTGGCCGATTGGATCAGTAATCTAATTTCTTCATCTCCTTGTCAATTGCGAGGTCAAATTGACTGGCACGCCCGCGAACCTCAAGACTTTAGGACCTGCACTGGAGCTAAGCAGATCTCCCAGGCCTTCGTATGTTCAATCGCATCAAACCAGATCGTCAATAAGCCTCTTGGCACACCCGGCGGTTTTTGGTGCGAACACTATGTCAGATTCGGTCAACAAAGGAGAGCGTCACAGTCAACTAACGGAGATTGATCCAGAAGGGACCGAATCCAGGGAGGGGCCGTGAAGACCGCAATATGGCAGTTATTTACCGTGTCTACTATTTAGGCAGTATTAGTTTTTATCTTTAGCAGGCTTGATCTCGTGTCCAATTAGGTCCTGTTAGTGTTTCCTTTTGTAATTAGGGAATCTTGTGCCGTGTCCTACCAGGACTGTATTAACTCGGGGTATATATACGTATGCCCGGGTACCTTGTAAATTATCACTCGATCAATACAAATTCGGCGCATCGCCACCCTTCCGACGGGATCCTGCTTCTCGAGCCGGGCTACATCGGTTAGGTCCGAACTCCTGCGAGAGGGTAAGTCACGTCACCCCGGCTACCTATCGGCTAGGACTTCCTCGGTTAGGTCCGATATTCTAGTCGGTTTATGGTAGTCGGCTTACCACGATATATTTAGTTTATCTATGGCTGCATCAGTTCAGTTTGATCTCATAGATTGATTAGGTGTATCATATCACGCGTGTATAGTTTTCATCGGTTTACTGGGAATAGTTTATCGTCAGTTTGTGCTGCATCGGTTGGGTCCGACCTACTAAACTGAGCGATAAGTTGTTCCTGCTAGGCCGATGGTTCCTGTGCAAGCGTCTTATCGGAGTGTATAGCCGATAAATTACCATATACATCACAATTGCATTAGATCTATCGGCCTGTCGAGATCTCGTTTTTATCAGTCTGGGCTGCAACGGTTGGGTCCGATCTACTAGACTGAATAATAACGTTATTCTTAATTCGCTGATGGGTTTTATGCGATGTTGTTATCGGAGTGCTTAGCCGATAAGTTATCTCTTTGAATATAGCCGATTATACTGCTGCTCTTTGTTATAATTCTTGCCTGCGTTACTGTTACGATCGGCTAAGGGCTAGCGATTGATTTTTTCTACGATCCGAGTGCAAGCACAAGCGGGTTCCCGGGCACGACCTCAGGTAAGACTGGGCACGGGCACGAACAGCGGCATGAAGACCCCGGGAGCCGATAATGAGCAAGGCCGGGCGCGGCTGGCAGTATTACGTGGGCAGTTCACAATATCAGTAACTCTAAACTATGATCGCTGGAGTTTATTTACTTATGCATTCTGCCTGTTTATTTCACCAAGCTTTATAGCCGGTTTTTGCAGCATCCCTTCGATGATCGGCTAGCACCATATTGTTTATTATTATGCTATTGCCCCTGCCATCATCGGCTTTCAGCCGATGTATAAGTGCTGCAGCACTTATTGGCTATCGGCCGATGAGATGAGTCCAAGCCGGCTTCCAGCCGATTGGCTCATGAACTTGATATTTTCTGTCCTTGTCAATTGTAGGGTCAAATTGACTGGCACGCCTACGAACCTCAAGATTTTAGGACCTGCACTGGAGTGAAGCAAATCTCCCAGGCCTTTGTGTGTCTCCCAGACGCCGGACGGCCCCCGGCGGGTTTTCGGCGTCAACACTTGGTAAGACTATAAATCATATTCCGGTTGACATCATACCAAAGAGTCTCATATACCCAGTAGCAAGTATATCTACTCGGGAAAGACTACAAGGTTAAAGATCTTTGACTTTATGTTTAATTGTCTTCATAATTAAGCACAAAGTCGGGGGCTACACCAAATAGGTGCACCTATTCGGCACGCACTATTCATATATCTACATGAAGCCCTTCATAGCCTCTCTGCCAGCTTTGACATGAAACAGGACTCAGGAAGAAGAAGCACTCAAACAAAGAGTACTCGGGAGCAATGCACTCGGGCAATCTTCACTGTGGAGGATGAGCACTCGGGCATCAGCTGTGACTCATACTATGAAGGTCTCAGGGCTACTTTGGAGCCATGGGCCCGGTACCTCATCACAAGCATATGGGCCACTCGGATAGAGGATGGGCCGAGACTTGTAATTAGAGATATAGTAGCACCCAGCAGACTTTGCCTTGTACAATAAGGAATATACAGTCCTAGTTGGGTAGATTGTATCTCTAAGAGGAGATCCCTTGGCCGTATCTAGCTAGGACTCCTACCTTGTACCCCTGTCCCCCAGTATATAAGGGGAGGCAGGGTGCCCCCTGAGGGCAGAAGAACAACATACGAGCTCATAGAAGCAGACGCAAATCCTCAAAGGAATAACACCATAATTGGACATAGGGTATTACCTCACATCGAGGGCCTGAACCAGTATAAACCTCTCCCTATTCCTTTGCAATCCATCGAGTTTCCATCCGCTGAGTAGCCCCATATTCATATTGTCGGTGTAAAACATCGACAGGCAAGAGATCATAGATCAACACAAATCCTCAAAGGAATAACACCACAACTGGACGTAGGGTATTACCTCACATCGATGGCCCGAACCAGCATAAAATCTCTCTGTGTTCCTTTGCAATCCACCGAGTTTCCATCCGCCGAGTAGCCCCATATTCATATAGCCAGTGTAAAACATCGACAAGGCTCTTCTTCGTTCTTTATGAAACCAAACCCTTTGATCACTTCATCAAAATGAATATTCCAACTCCGAGACACCTGCTTTAATCCATAAATGGATCTTTGCAGCTTGCATATCTTTCTAGCTGATTGTGGATTGACAAAACCCGTGGGCTGTGTCATGTACACATCCACACTCAGATTTCCATTAAGGAAAGCTGTTTTGACATCCATTTGCCATATTTCATAGTCGAAATATGCAACAATCGCTAGAATGATCCGAATAGACTTTAGTATTGCGACGGGCAAAAAAGTTTCACAATAATCAACACCTTGAATTTGTTTGAAACCTTTGGCCACCAATCATGCCTTCTAGATGTGAACATTTCCATCCATGTCTATCTTTTTCTTGAAAACCCATTTGCACTCAATGGTTTTAACACCATCAGGTGGATCAACCAAGTTCCAAACTTGATTACTATGCATGGATTCAATTTCGGATCTCATGGCTTCAAGCCATTTCTTAGAGTCTGGTCCCACCATTGCTTCTTCATAGGTCTTAGGCTCATCGTTGTCTAACAATAATATGTCCCTTTGTTGAGTAATCAAGAACATGTACCTCTCAGGTGCACGACGTGACCTCTCTGACCTACCTGGTGCCGGTGTGTCTACAACAGGTCCTTCAACACTTTGTTCATCCTACTGTGGTTCTGTAGGAGCTAAAACATTTTCAGGTGTTTCTCAAATTTATTTGAGTTGCACCGTTCTACCACTATCCCTTCTTGAGAGAAACTCTTTCTCTAAGAAGACACCATGTCGGGCGACAAACACTTGGCCTTCATGTTGATTATAGAAGTAATATCCTTTTGTTTCCTTAGGATACCCGACAAAGAAGCATTTATCAGACTTAGGAGTGAGCTTATCAGATTGCAAACGTTTTACATATGCCTCACATCCCCAAATCTTAAGGAAAGACAAGCTAGGACGTTGTCCTGTCCACATCTCATATGGTGTCTTTTCTACTGACTTTGATGGAACTCTGTTTAGTGTGAACGCAGTTGTTTCAAGAGCGTATCCCCAAAAGGACAATGGAAGATCATTTTGGCTCATCATGGATCGCACCATATCTAATAAGGTGCGATTTCTCCGTTCAGATCCCCATTCCATTGAGGTGTTCCTGGTGGAGTCAACTGTGGAACAATTCCACAATCCTTCAGATGATTGCCAAACTCATGGATCAAATACTCGCCTCCACGATCAGATCGTAGAAACTTGATTGTTTTACCTAAATGATTTTGTACTTCATTTTGGAATTCCTTGAACTTTTCAAAGGATTCAGACTTATGTTTTATTAGGTACACATATCCATATGTACTGAATTCATCAGGAAAAGTTATGAAGTACTGAAAACCACATCTCGTTGTTGAGCTCATTGGTCCACATACATCAGTATGTATGAGTGCCAATAAGTCCACTTGCCCTTTCACCTTGACGGTGAAAGTTTGCGCTTGTCATCTTGCCAAGTAAACAAGATTCACATGTCTCAAATGATTCAAAATCAAATGAGTGTAGAAGACCATCTCTATGGAGCCTCTTGCATGCGTTTCTCCATATTATGTGACCAAGTGACAATGCCAAATAAACGTGGGATTCAATTCATTTAGGACGTTGCCTCTTTTGTATTAATGTTATAGACCGTGCCCCTTTCAAGATTTTGAACGTATATACCCATTCACAATAGAGAAAGTATTGAATCAATTAGAACATATCTTTGAAATAAAGAGAAACAACCATTGTCCACAGATCTAAAGTCATAACCTTCTGCTTGCAAATATGAAGCAGAAATAAGTTCTTAGAAAGAGATGGAACATCAATAACAATTATTCAATTCCAAAACTAATCTGAAGGTAAAGACAATGGCATGGTGCCAACAGCCACCGCAGCAACTCTTGCTCCATTGCCAACGTGAAGAATCCACTTCACTCCTTCTCAAACTTCTACTTCTTTGTTAGCCCCTGCAACGATTTGCATATGTGAGCAACTGAATCCAGTATCAATTACCCAAAAATCAGTAGATGAAGTAGCAAAGATTGGATCTCTATAACATTTATATACCTGAAGTGGAAGTCATCAACTTCCCTTCTTCTTGAGATTCTCCAAGTACTTTGGGCAGTTCCTCTTCCAATGTCCTGATTCCTTGCAGTAAAAGCAAACTGCAATCAGGAGCAGTGCCCTTCTTGTTCTTGCTTGGCCTTGGATCTGCTTTCGCGATCTCATCGAGAGTTAACTTTCTCTTGACCGCGCATTTCTTAACATTGGGCTTGCCCTTGCCTTTCTACATCATCATCGCATGACTGGTGCTTTTCTTAATGGTTTCCTCGGCAGTTTTAAGCATCCCATGCAACTCAGCCAAGGTCTTGTCCATGTTGTCCATGTGATAGTTCCATATGAATGGTTGAAAACTTGGAGGGAGTAACTGGAGAATCACATCAGTAGCCAACTCTTGGCTAAGGGGAAAACCAAGCTTTTTCAGACTCTCAATGTAGCCAATCATCTTAATCACATGAGGGCTAATATGATTCCCTTCCACAAGCCTGCATGCAAACAAGGACTTTGAAGTGTTGAACCTCTCAGCCCTTGCTTGGTTCTCAAACATACCATGCAACCCCACAATGATATTGTAAGCATTTGTGTTCTCATATTGCTTCTGAAGCTCAGAGGACATTGTGGCAAGCATGAGACAGCTCACATCAAGGGAATCATTCGTGTGCTTCTCATAAGCTCTCCGTGCAACCACAGAAGCATTATTAGGCATGTTCTCGGGAAAAGGAGTCTCAAGGACATACTCCTTGCGCTCTTGCTTGAGAACAATTCTCAAGTTGCGATACCAATCCATAAATTTCGTTCCATTGAGTTTTTCTTTCTCAAGAACAGATCGCAAATTAAAAGAACTGGACGCTGCGTTAGCTGACATGATCTACAGCACAAGAATATGCAAAGTTTAGCACTATATTTATGTTCATCTTTTATTAAACTATTTAACAAAAGAATCCCACTATGTGCTTTGCAACAAAACTCCCTCTACGTTACATAGTGGGTCAAGATCCTCATTTCACTAATTCCTAGTGAGCTTTGGCATCACGGCTAGAAAACTGGTGACATGGGTAAGCAACACCTTGCTAATCACATCCCTATGTGACCCTTGCTTGTTGGGTGGCATCACTATGCCCCAGCCCCAACCTGTGCCCCAAGATCCAAAACTGTTCTGATGACCTTGTTAAGTAAACCAAATGCTTCCACATGTAGATGTCCAGCATCTACCTCAAATAATGATGATAACCGACTGCATCCTACTTTGGTAGGCCTACAATATGGTGATCATTATCTTTTGGTGCAACATATGGAAGGGCATAAACACCTAATTTTTATTGTGAGGGACTCTATCCTACCATAGCAACATATCACATATATAATTGCATAAGAGTAAGATAGAAAACATCACAGATAAACACATACATCTGTGAATTAGTATGGCCCAAAAGTATGGTGATCCCCATCTCCATGTACGTGTAGATGATCTTCGTCCTCTACATCTCTTCTTTGGGTCACCATGCTTGAAAACTTGTAACCTCAAGTCCAGGCTACTACCTATAATAGCTAGCAATTGAAGATTACAAGGATGGATTCAAGCACTAATGTAACAGCCCTAGGCTCATAACCAGGTATTTAGAAGTTCATTTGTTGTCCTTTAGATTTCATATTTACTATATTGCAATTTGATCATATGCGATAACAAAATTAACTCTAATCGGCAAAATTGGAACCACTTCTATTTGAGCAATTGCTTGAACAGAAGTATACATGTTTAATGGTTTATTAAAATATTAGTTTATTTGTCATCGCTAAATATAAATTTTGTGGATTTTTTTTTTACTCTCTGTTTTGGCCTCCTAAAAATTAAAACCAACTTTCAGTCTAACAAATTTCATCTTTTCACCAGATTTAAAATACTTGGAATTTATGTGTGAAACCTTGAAAAATGGAACCTATAAACCAACCCCTATCACCACACCAAATTCCTGAATTGTTGAACAAGTGTTACCTAGTCAAATAGAATTTACCAAGAGAGGGAGAGAAAAATAAATCCTGGAAATTGCAAGAATGAATCTATACTCAGTTTTTCACCCACCTGTCTCACCCTCATAGACAACCACGACTTGGGCCCATTTGTCACTGACCTTGGGTGCCTCCTTAGCCCCACAACACACCCATGGGCGTGCTCCCACCTCAGGACTTAAGGGGGGGGGGGGGCAGAGAAAACCCCTTCTTCTTCCTACCCTTTCATCTTCACTGCTTGTTCTTTCTTTTCTTCCTCAAGCTGAGCTCTCATCTCACTTCTCCTCCCCAAATCCCATCCAATAGCCCAAGATCAATCCCTGCATGTTAGACCACAACAATCCCCATCATCCAAGCTTTCCATCCATCCCAACATCTTGCACATGCATGGAGAGTTGAGAGAGATCGAGATGGAATAAGAGAGTGGTGGTTTCAGCCTGCAGGGCAGCAGCAGCAGTATTTTGTTTTCCTCCATTTGGTGAGCTTCCTTTTCATCCATGGTGCCTCTTTTGAATTCCCTCCATGTTGAACATCTATAGCAACGTTCTATAGGTTGTCCACTCCATTGCTGCAGCTAGAAGGTGGCTGCAACTCACCCCGAGTTCATCTCTTTTGATTTCGGTTGAAGCAGCCCTAGGCAACGTCTCTTGACATCAGCCCGAGGCCTTGCTCCGTCTCTTGCCATCAGCCCGAGGCCTTAGCATCGCACGACCCTACGTCCAGGTTGCTGCCATGTGAGCGAAGTCCGGTGGAAGTTGGAGAAAAGGGGAGTGAAAATAGAAATCGATTTCTGAGATAGCTTTTGAGCTGAAAGAGGTATGAACTTTAAAAATCCGTAACTAATCCATATAAACTCCGAATTCAGTGAACCAAATTCCTATAGATTCATAAAACAGAGCTCTTCAATGTTGTAAAATAAAAATGACCAACTTTTGTACTGATTTTCCCAGTAAAAATATAAATAGCTATATGTATCCCTTGCGTGGTCTAGCTCTTAATAAATTCGTAAGAAATTGTTGGTAAAAGCTAAAATTGTGAAACCATTTTTTTTGAGCTTATATTTTAGTACTCTTTGCTGTTGTGGTGTTGTTTTTGACAAAAATACCTCTTAAATCATGTTTAGGAGTTTATTTAGCATTCCTATGTTTTTAACTTGTAAAACCCATATATAAATAATGGCAACACATATAGCTGTGAAATAATTTTTCATAGGACCTGTGAATGATGTACTTCCCACTAAAAATAATCATACTTGTAAAAACTTGGTTTGAGTTGCAAGTTGCTTGTAATGCTCTAAAGTAGACTTAATTATTTGCAGAACTGCCATTTTCAGCACCTGAGAGCTTGTCATTTTCATATCTCCCAAACCATAAGTGATAATCTGGTGATTCTTTCACCTAAATTCAAGTTAAAATATGATCTACCCACTGTAATTATTTCATAATTTATTGATCATTTTGCATGTGCATGTTTATTTGGCTCTTATTCGCATATTGCTTCTTTTCGATAGATTCGGAGATTCCGGAGAGTAACGAGCCATATCCAGAGGAGGATAGTGACTACCCTCAGCAGCAAGGCAAGCACCTAAGCATATAGGACCTATGCTTTCTCTAAAAATGATTTGGTTGCAATCTATACGTATATATATGCATGCATTGCCTAGATATTAATATTGTCGGTTTGTGGTGTATGGGTAGAACCTATTTATGCATTCAGTTCTTGTGATATTGCTGTCCTTATACCCTATTACCACTGGTTGGGATTACTTGGGATGTCTTATTCATTAATGCTTAGCCATGCTTAGTGCTAATAGAACTATAGGGATGGACAGTGCTATTAATTGTGGTATATAGACAACTTACATTATTGGGCATAAAACTTGAGCACTTACACTAAATAATGGTTGATGAAATATGTTGGACTTGGACGGGTGATAGGGCGATGATGGGAGGTTGGTTTCCCCTGATGCAAGTAGCCCCGTCTAGGTCGTTAAGGACCGAACTTTTTGACATCTAATCAAGCACCCTACGTACTTACCACATGCCTTATTTGGGACCGGCTTGTTCTTACTAGTTCTACTGTGATCATTTATACCACGTTGGAGAGTCGTGAGGCAGGTAGCCTTTGGAGGGCCTCGGGTGCCTAGGTTTGGCCGGGGGTGCCTCCCGCGTGGCGCGCCCGCCTTGGTCACATCACGCACGCACGTGACTGAGTCGTCGGGAACCCCAGCGTGGTATAGGTGGTTGGGGTGGGGCTAAGAAAGGGCATGTAATGAGCTTGAATCACTTGTGTACCGCACTCGACGGGGTGTGTAGCATTTGATGCTTGTTCATTTCGTGTGGGTCCAGTTGTACACCTCTGATCAGAGTATAATCTATTCGAATAGCCGCGTCCTCGGTTATGGACAATGCTTGATGTGTTAGTCAGTTATGTTAGCATCAAATGTGGATTATTATGGATGGGATTTTTGTTTGATGGTGGGGTTGGCATGTTGTGCCATGTTGGTATGGACTTTGGTAGTCCATGGTTGATGATGAGGGCGCCGTTTGGGCTCTTTTGCTTATACATTTCAGAATTATATACTTGCTGTCCATAAATTAAAATGATGCTAGATTTGCTCGTCCTTGCTTATTTTACTCATTAATTGCTCAATAAAATTAGCTTTATGCAAATGTTGAACCTAGAGACCCACTATAGGCTAGAAAGCTTGCATACTTCTCTCTCCCTTATGTGTATATAATTTTGGGTAAGACTTGCGAGTACAATCTTGTACTTAACCCGGCGCCGCTGTTTCAGGTGAGGATACCGGTTATGAGTTATGCTTCTTGTGTGGTCATTGCTCTGCCGAGGGCGGCGAGGGTGATGAGTGATCTCTTGCAGCTTGGCTCTTGCCCGGTTGGTTTGCCCTAGTGGGGTTGTGGCACCACCGGTTTTATCTTTTGCTTATGAGCTCTGTCTGAGACTTTCGCTGCTATATTTATGTGTTGTATGTTGGGACCTCGGACCCTATTATGTATCATGTACCTCGCTGCACTTTATCCCTATTATGGTACTTGCTATGTTTATTAATCGCTTGCGATGAAAGTGTGAGGCTAGTCGCATTCCTGGGGACTAGCTAAGCACGAGTATGAATTTTGATCAATTGAGATGTTGTAGAGCTCTCGCAATTTGAGTCTAGTCTCCTGAGATGTGTACCACATCTGGTCGCCGCCTTCGTGTGGTTTGACGGGCATGTCTCAGGCTGAAGTTGACTGGCATGCGGAGTCCGAACAATATCTCCTTTGCTCATTGTTCGGCATTATGGATTTTATACCGAATGTTGTAATTTTGTGATCATGGGCACATTGAGGTATGAGTGGCTATTTATGCGTGTATGGATCCCACTCATCCAAAATTATGTGGCGGTCACAAAATGCATTGGACGGTATAATTTCCGGGTGCCCACAGCGGTTGGTATCAGAGCAATGCCGACTGTAGGCTAGAGCTAAGTTGGCAATTTGAAAATGATCTGCAAAATATTCAACTTGAGTCGATTGTGAAAATCTTAGGATGTGTGAATCCTTTTTTACTCCTCATCTCATTCTGGAATTTTTTCTCACCTTATTTTCAGATTTTCACTCATCTTGATCTAATTGGGTTGCAAAATAAATCTATTACTTCTCTTACTCAAATATTAGACCGATAATGTAACCGGTAAGTTGAGGCAATTGAAATTCACTTTCAGTTTGTAAATGCAACTAAAATGTACAATTTTCACTCTAAAATGGTGCCTTGCTGTTACTTATGTTATTCTTAGCCTCCCCACAAATTTTGAAAAATTATAAACTTGTTTTAGACCTCCAAACTATCGATTGGTTAAAATCTGGAATTTTTGGAACAGTCTGTAGCTAAAAATATCTATAGGAAAAATTACTCACTGTTTTACCCTGATAATTTTTATGGAGTTGGGCAACTACTCCAGGCACTCACACAAAAAATTTTCAAAATTTTATTACTTCTGTAGCTCTTTCAAAAAAAAAAATTGTAAGTGACTGCTGTTCGATAACCTGAGAAATTTCAGAACCTTGTTTCGGAAGAAGTAAAATATACCAACTCAAAAATTCGACCAAATAGATTGCAAAAGTGTACTCCCAGCTGAGAGACGCTCGATAGAAATGTGTCACATAGCTGTAGTGGCCAAGTTGTACTGTTGGTTTATTTGGACTTTCTCGTTCCATGCGATTGATACGCTTTTGACCCGCTATGTTGATCGTGTTTGGAAAACTATGTTGGTTTATTGCTTCTTGCTCAGGCTTTAGCATTGGATAAGCCTGTTTTGGTTGTTAATGGTTCTTCTTTGGTGCATCATATCATGCTAACATAACATGTCACATTGGTGTATAATTGGATTGTGCATTTGTATTGTGCATTCATATTAAGTCTGTAATTTTAGACTTGGATTACCTTGTGCGATACGTGCTAACTTTTAGATCATTGTTATTCCTTAATTTTCTTATCACTAACCATCGTTGATATCCTTGATCCATAGGATGTCTCGCCGTCACACTCGCTCCCATGATCGGGATAGTCCGGAGGGTTCTCGTCGCAACCAAGAGGGGTCACCACCTCCTCCTCCTACCATGGCTGAAGTTCTCATGGCCGTGGAACGCAACCGTGAGGCTCAGAATGCTGTCCTTCAGCAAATCGCAGCAAGCGCAGCCGCTACGGCCGCCCACATTGCCCAAGGTGCGGGCGGTGGTGCACACCAAGTCGCCGGGGGACTCGCTGAATTTCAGCGTACTCAACCTCCGGTGTTCACTCACTCCGATGATCCACTTGATGCTGATGATTGGCTTCGCACCATCGAGCGGAAGCTCACTCTCATTCGCTGCCCGATGCCGAGAAGACCAACCTGGCAGCCGAGCAACTCCATGGCGCAGCCGGTGATTGGTGGGAGAACTTTCTCGCCATGCAACCCGCCGGCCGTGTCGTCACTTGGGCTCAATTTCGTGATGCTTTTCGTGCTGCCCATGTGCCAAAGGGTATTATGGACCTCAAACAACGTGAGTTCCTATCTCTCACTCAAGGCAACAAGTCCGTCATGGAGTATCTGCGCGAGTTCAACCACTTAGCTCGCTATGCTCCGGACGATGTCAACACCGACACCCGCAAGCAAAATCGGTTTATCAACGGGCTGTCGGCGGAGATGCAACTCGAGCTCGCTGCACACTCTTTTCTAGACTTCCAGGACCTCGTCAATAGGTCCGTGGTTGTGGAAAGCAAGATGAAGAACCTCGAGGCCGAGCGCAAGCGCAAGAGGGCTGCGCAGATTTCAGCCGCGGGTGGTTCACAAAAACCCCGTGGTTGGCAGCCGCACCCTCCGCGTTATCAAGCTCCACCACCTCCTCGTCCACAAGGATTCGTGCCACGCCCTCCTCAGCAGCGTGTCATGCCTCCCGTGGGCGGAAATCAGCAAGCTATTCGCCCGCCGTTCGCTCCAACAACTGCTTCAATTGCGGGCAAGCGGGCCACTACATCAACCAATGCCCGTACCCTCGTCGTGCACCACCTCAGGGACCAAGACCAGCAGCACCGCGTCCTAATCCACCTCCCAGATCAGCACCTCAGGGTCAGCAGAATCAGAGAAGGGGCCGTGTGAATCATGTTACCATCGAGGAAGCAGAACAAGCACCAGATGTTCTTGTCGGTACGCTACTTGTTCATTCACACCCAGCTAGCGTATTATTTGATTCAGGAGCTACACACTCGTTCGTCACCAAAAGTTTTGCATCAGATCATAGGCTTCCCATTAGTAGATTGCACCCACCTCTAATTGTTACATCACCTGGTTCAGAGATGAGAGCTGAATTCATTAGTCGGGGCACAAAGATAAATGTACAAGGGGTAGAGTTCACTGCTGATCTTATCATACTCCACACAAAGGGTTTAGATGTCATTCTAGGTATGGATTGGCTGCACAAAAATCATGGGGTCATCGATTGTGGCCGTCGTCTCATTGCCCTCAAAAACAATATCGGTGAATCGATTTTTCTTGCTCTTGATGATCATTCCCCACAACTCCATGCTCTTTCGGGTGCTAAAACCATTGACATAGCTTCTGTACCAGTGGTGTGTGAGTACCCCGATGTCTTTCCCGAGGAACTACCGGGAATGCCGCCGGATCGGGAAGTTGAGTTTGTTATAGACTTGCTGCCCGGAACGGCTCCCATCTCAAAAAGACCATACCGTATGCCTCCAAATGAGTTAGAAGAATTGAAAAAGCAACTCACGGAGCTGCAAGCAAAAGGTTTCATTAGGCCGAGCTCCTCACCTTGGGGATGTCCAGCTCTCTTTGTAAAGAAGAAAGACCTTAGCTTGCGGATGTGTGTTGATTATCGTCCGTTGAATGAAGTCACTGTCAAGAACAAGTACCCATTGCCCCGAATTGATGATCTCTTTGACCAACTCACCGGCGCTCATGTGTTCTCCAAAATTGATTTAAGGTTGGGTTACCATCAAATAAAAATCAGATCGGAGGACATCCCAAAAACAGCCTTCTCTACCCGTTATGGTCTATATGAGTACACCGTCATGTCCTTTGGTTTGACCAATGCACCGGCATACTTCATGAGCTTGATGAATTCGGTTTTTATGGAGTATCTTGATCAGTTTGTGGTCATTTTTATTGATGACATCCTCATCTACTCCAAATCTGAAGAAGAACATGAGAAGCACCTCCGTCTTGTGTTGGAAAAATTACGCGAACACCGTTTGTATGCCAAGTTTAGCAAATGTGAGTTTTGGTTAAAAGAAGTTGGATTTCTTGGCCATGTATTATCTGAAGGTGGAGTTGCTGTAGATCCAAGTAATGTTCAAAAGGTGTTAAATTGGGGACAACCCAAAAATCCATCCGACATCCGGAGTTTTCTTGGTCTAGCCGGCTACTACCGTCGGTTTATCGAGAATTTCTCCAAAATTGCTAAGCCTTTGACCCAGCTATTGAAGAAGAATGAGAAGTATGTGTGGTCAGCTGAGTGTGAAGCAAGTTTCCAAACTTTGAAAGAAAAGTTAACCACCACTCCCGTTCTTGTTCTACCCGATATCCACAAAAGCTTCGATATCTATTGTGATGCCTCTCGTCAAGGACTCGGTTGTGTTCTTATGCAAGAAGGCCGAGTTGTGGCATATGCATCTCGTCAATTGAGACCTCATGAAGTGAACTATCCAACCCATGACCTTGAATTAGCCGCTGTTGTTCATGCACTAAAAATATGGCGGCACTATCTTATCGGTAACCGTTGCGAAATCTACACCGACCACAAAAGTTTGAAATATATCTTCTCCCAATCAGATCTGAACCTAAGGCAAAGAAGGTGGTTAGAACTCATAAAGGATTATGACATGGGTCTACATTATCACCCGGGGAAGGCCAATGTTGTTGCCGATGCGTTGAGCCGAAAACCGCAATGCAATTGCTTGTCGGTAAAACCCCGATCGGAGACCTTATGTTCGGAAATTCATAAACTTGGTTTAGAAATGGTACCACATGGTTCCCTTGCTGCCCTAGAAGTGAAACCTACTCTCTATGACCAGATCAAAGAGGCCCAAAAGGATGACAAAGGTATGGCTCGAATCCGAGCTAAAATGGCCGAAGGCAAGGCTCAATGTTTTACCCAAGATTCGGATGGTGTTTTATGGTTCGGGAAGCGCTTGGTTGTGCCTAACCATCGCAAACTGAAACAAATAATCCTTAGTGAAGCCCACAACTCTCCATTCTCAATCCATCCGGGTAGTACCAAGATGTACCAAGACCTAAAGCAAAAATTATGGTGGACCCGTATGAAGCGGGAGGTTGCACGGTATGTTGCCGAGTGCGACACTTGCCGAAGGGTGAAAGCCGAACATCTAAGACCAGCGGGCACTCTCCAACCACTCCCTATTCCCATATGGAAGTGGGAAGAAATTGGAATGGATTTTATCACCGGTCTACCCACCTCCCAGAAAGGCAACGACTGCATTTGGGTAATTGTCGATCGACTCACAAAATCGGCTCATTTTCTACCCGTTCATTTCCACGTCAAAAGTTAGTCATTTGGCGGAGTTGTATCTCGCTCGCATTGTATGCCTTCATGGAGCGCCAACAAAAATTATATCGGACCGTGGACCACAATTCACCTCTCATTTTTGGAAGTGTCTACACAAGGCTATGGGAACCAAACTCTCTTTTAGCACCGCGTATCACCCACAAACTGGAGGCCAAACCGAAAGGGTAAATCAAATCTTGGAGGATATGTTAAGAGCTTGTGTCCTTGATTATGGAGCAAAGTGGGAAAAATGTCTCCCGTACGCCGAATTCTCCTACAACAATAGCTATCAAGCTAGCCTTCAAATGTCTCCTTTTGAAGCTTGTATGGAAGAAGATGTAGGACACCTCTCAACTGGTCCGAGTCCGGAGAGAGACCGTTCTTTGGTCCGGACTTGGTCAAGGAAGCCGAAGAGCAAGTGCGATTAATTCGGGAGCGTTTGCAAACCGCTCAATCTAGGCAAAAGAGCTATGCCGACCGTCGTCGACGTGAGCTTGCCTTCAATGTTGGTGACCATGTGTACCTCAAAGTCACTCCATTCAAGTCCACACACCGGTTTGGAGTGAAAGGAAAATTGGCACCTCGCTATATCGGTCCATTTCGCATTCTTGCTAAGCGGGGGGCTGTTGCTTACAAGCTGGACCTTCACCATCACTCTCAGCTTTTCACAATGTTTTCCATGTCTCACAACTGAAGCAATGCCTCCGGGTTCCAACCGAAGAAACAAAGGTTGAAAATCTTGACCTACAACCCGATCTTTCTTATAGCGAGTATCCAATTCGCATCCTCGACCAAATGGAGCGTGTCACTCGCAATCGCTCAATTCCATTCCTCAAAGTTCAGTGGAGTAACCACACCGAGGATGAAGCCACTTGGGAACGTGAGGATCATCTCCGAAATAACTATCCTTCCTTCTTCACCGACGCGTCGCAATCTCGAGGACGAGATTGTTTTTAAGGGGGGGAGACTGTAACAGCCCTAGGCTCATAACCAGGTATTTAGAAGTGCATTTGTTGTCCTTTAGATTTCATATTTACTATATTGCAATTTGATCATATGCGATAACAAAATTAACTCTAATCGGCAAAATTGGAACCACTTCTATTTGAGCAATTGCTTGAACAGAAGTATACATGTTTAATGTTTTATTAAAATATTAGTTTATTTGTCATCACTAAATATAAATTTTGTGGAATTTTTACTCTCTGTTTTGGCCTCCTAAAAATTAAAACCAACTTTCAGTCTAACAAATTTCATCTTTTCACCAGATTTAAAATACTTGGAATTTATGTGTGAAACCTTGAAAAATGGAACCTATAAACCAACACCTATCACCACACCAAATTCCTGAATTGTTGAACAAGTGTTGCCTAGTCAAATTGAATTTACCAAGAGAGGGAGAGAAAAATAAATCCTGGAAATTGCAAGAATGAATCTATACTCAGTTTTTCACCCACCTGTCTCACCCTCATAGACAACCACGACTTGGGCCCATTTGTCACTGACCTTGGGTGCCTCCTTAGCCCCACAACACACCCATGGGCGTGCTCCCACCTCAGGACTTAAGGGGGGGGGGGGCAGAGAAAACCCCTTCTTCTTCCTACCCTTTCATCTTCACTGCTTGTTCTTTCTTTTCTTCCTCAAGCTGAGCTCTCATCTCACTTCTCCTCCCCAAATCCCATCCAATAGCCCAAGATCAATCCCTGCATGTTAGACCACAACAATCCCCATCATCCAAGCTTTCCATCCATCCCAACATCTTGCACATGCATGGAGAGTTGAGAGAGATCGAGATGGAATAAGAGAGTGGTGGTTTCAGCCTGCAGGGCAGCAGCAGCAGTATTTTGTTTTCCTCCATTTGGTGAGCTTCCTTTTCATCCATGGTGCCTCTTTTGAATTCCCTCCATGTTGAACATCTATAGCAACGTTCTATAGGTTGTCCACTCCATTGCTGCAGCTAGAAGGTGGCTGCAACTCACCCCGAGTTCATCTCTTTTGATTTCGGTTGAAGCAGCCATAGGCAACGTCTCTTGACATCAGCCCGAGGCCTTGCTCCGTCTCTTGCCATCAGCCCGAGGCCTTAGCATCGCACGACCCTACGTCCAGGTTGCTGCCATGTGAGCGAAGTCCGGTGGAAGTTGGAGAAAAGGGGAGTGAAAATAGAAATCGATTTCTGAGATAGCTTTTGAGCTGAAAGAGGTATGAACTTTAAAAATCCGTAACTAATCCATATAAACTCCGAATTCAGTGAACCAAATTCCTATAGATTCATAAAACAGAGCTCTTCAATGTTGTAAAATAAAAATGACCAACTTTTGTACTGATTTTCCCAGTAAAAATATAAATAGCTATATGTATCCCTTGCGTGGTCTAGCTCTTAATAAATTCGTAAGAAATTGTTGGTAAAAGCTAAAATTGTGAAACCATTTTTTGTTGAGCTTATATTTTAGTACTCTTTGCTGTTGTGGTGTTGTTTTTGACAAAAATACCTCTTAAATCATGTTTAGGAGTTTATTTAGCATTCCTATGTTTTTAACTTGTAAAACCCATATATAAATAATGGCAACACATATAGCTGTGAAATAATTTCTCATAGGACCTGTGAATGATGTACTTCCCACTAAAAATAATCATACTTGTAAAAACTTGGTTTGAGTTGCAAGTTGCTTGTAATGCTCTAAAGTAGACTTAATTATTTGCAGAACTGCCATTTTCAGCACCTGAGAGCTTGTCATTTTCATATCTCCCAAACCATAAGTGATAATCTGGTGATTCTTTCACCTAAATTCAAGTTAAAATATGATCTACCCACTGTAATTATTTCATAATTTATTGATCATTTTGCATGTGCATGTTTATTTGGCTCTTATTCGCATATTGCTTCTTTTCGATAGATTCGGAGATTCCGGAGAGTAACGAGCCATATCCAGAGGATAGTGACTACCCTCAGCAGCAAGGCAAGCACCTAAGCATATAGGACCTATGCTTTCTCTAAAAATGATTTGGTTGCAATCTATACGTATATATATGCATGCATTGCCTAGATATTAATATTGTCGGTTTGTGGTGTATGGGTAGAACCTATTTATGCATTCAGTTCTTGTGATATTGCTGTCCTTATACCCTATTACCACTGGTTGGGATTACTTGGGATGTCTTATTCATTAATGCTTAGCCATGCTTAGTGCTAATAGAACTATAGGGATGGACAGTGCTATTAATTGTGGTATATAGACAACTTACATTATTGGGCATAAAACTTGAGCACTTACACTAAATAATGGTTGATGAAATATGTTGGACTTGGACGGGTGATAGGGCGATGATGGGAGGTTGGTTTCCCCTGATGCAAGTAGCCCCGTCTAGGTCGTTAAGGACCGAACTTTTTGACATCTAATCAAGCACCCTACGTACTTACCACATGCCTTATTTGGGACCGGCTTGTTCTTACTAGTTCTACTGTGATCATTTATACCACGTTGGAGAGTCGTGAGGCAGGTAGCCTTTGGAGGGCCTCGGGTGCCTAGGTTTGGCCGGGGGTGCCTCCCGCGTGGCGCGCCCGCCTTGGTCACATCACGCACGCACGTGACTGAGTCGTCGGGAACCCCAGCGTGGTATAGGTGGTTGGGGTGGGGCTAAGAAAGGGCATGTAATGAGCTTGAATCACTTGTGTACCGCACTCGACGGGGTGTGTAGCATTTGATGCTTGTTCATTTCGTGTGGGTCCAGTTGTACACCTCTGATCAGAGTATAATCTATTCGAATAGCCGCGTCCTCGGTTATGGACAATGCTTGATGTGTTAGTCAGTTATGTTAGCATCAAATGTGGATTATTATGGATGGGATTTTTGTTTGATGGTGGGGTTGGCATGTTGTGCCATGTTGGTATGGACTTTGGTAGTCCATGGTTGATGATGAGGGCGCCGTTTGGGCTCTTTTGCCTATACATTTCAGAATTATATACTTGCTGTCCATAAATTAAAATGATGCTAGATTTGCTTGTCCTTGCTTATTTTACTCATTAATTGCTCAATAAAATTAGCTTTATGCAAATGTTGAACCTAGAGACCCACTATAGGCTAGAAAGCTTGCATACTTCTCTCTCCCTTATGTGTATATAATTTTGGGTAAGACTTGCGAGTACAATCTTGTACTTAACCCGGCGCCGCTGTTTCAGGTGAGGATACCGGTTATGAGTTATGCTTCTTGTGTGGTCATTGCTCTACCGAGGGTGGCGAGGGTGATGAGTGATCTCTTGCAGCTTGGCTCTTGCCCGGTTGGTTTGCCCTAGTGGGGTTGTGGCACCACCGGTTTTATCTTTTGCTTATGAGCTCTGTCTGAGACTTTCGCTGCTATATTTATGTGTTGTATGTTGGGACCTCGGACCCTATTATGTATCATGTACCTCGCTGCACTTTATCCCTATTATGGTACTTGCTATGTTTATTAATCGCTTGCGATGAAAGTGTGAGGCTAGTCGCATTCCTGGGGACTAGCTAAGCACGAGTATGAATTTTGATCAATTGAGATGTTGTAGAGCTCTCGCAATTTGAGTCTAGTCTCCTGAGATGTGTACCACATCTGGTCGCCGCCTTCGTGTGGTTTGACGGGCATGTCTCAGGCTAAAGTTGACTGGCATGCGGAGTCCGAACAATATCTCCTTTGCTCATTGTTCGGCATTATGGATTTTATACCGAATGTTGTAATTTTGTGATCATGGCACATTGAGGTATGATGGCTATTTATGCGTGTATGGATCCCACTCATCCAAAATTATGTGGCGGTCACAAAATGCATTGGACGGTATAATTTCCGGGTGCCCACAGGTTTGCCGAAGAGACGACGCCCGAGGAGGCGCTGGAGCTGATTGCCCAGGCGAAGCCGACTGCTGAAATAATTACCCGAGACCTGGGTCTGTAAGGGCAACATGTTATGTAGTCGGTATGTATACACTTTTGTGAAGAAACATGTGTAAATATATGTGCGACGCCACCAAGCTTATGTACTCAGTCATCATTAGCTTTACTCGACCGTGTGGTCCGTGCCGAGTTATTCTATTAGAAACTTAATAAAATTGTTCAAAGTAAGAAGCTGGAGTCGGGCGAACGAGACAATTGTACTAAAGCTTCGTGACTGAGTAGGACGAGCTTGTATATTATTGACAGCACATATATACATGCAGCCCCCGACTCACTACTCGGTTGATGCAAGCGGCGTAGTGAGTCAGAGAAACTGTACACATGAAAAAGTATAAAACTCAGGTATAGAAAGGACGTAGCTGTTCTATGTTCCATGAGTTGTTGATGAGGACACCGTCTTTAGTCTTTAGTCGGTAGGCGCCTGGCCGCATGACCTCGGCTATAATGAACGGCCCTTCCCAGATTGGGGATAATTTATGCCTGTCTTTGGTGGTTTGTATTTTCCTCAGAACGAGATCCCCGACCAAAAAGGCGTGGCCACGGACATTGCGATTGTGGTAGCGACGTAGGCCTTGAAGATACCTTGCCGACTGGATTGTTGCGGTGTCTCTTGCTTCTTCCAACTGATCTAACTCGACCAGTCGGGTATTGTTTGAGTCATCTTCTAAGTAAGCCCGGGCTCGCGGAGAGCCGAACTGTATCTCTGTCGGTAGCATAGCCTCGGCACCATAGACTAGGAAGAAAGGGGATTGCCCTGTTGCCCGACTAACCGTGGTTCTGAGAGACCAGAGAACGGATGGGAGTTCTTGTACCCACCGACCCGCATATCGTTGTAGTCGGTCGAATATTCTGGCCTTGATGCCTTGTAAGACCATGCCGTTGGCTCGTTCGACCTGCCCGTTTCTCCGCGGGTGTGCCACAGATGTGTAGCAGATCTTGATGCCGAAATCTTCGCAGAAGTCTTGGAATACGCTGCCCGTGAACTGAGTACCGTTGTCGGTGATGATGCGGTTAGGGACCCCAAACTGGTATAGTATACTCATGATGAAGTCCTTTGCTCGTGCCGCTGTAATTGTTGCAACGGGTTTAGCCTCAATCCACTTGGTGAATTTATCCACCGCGACGAATAGATGTGTAAACCCTCCTGGCGCTTTCTTGAAAGGGCCGACCATGTCGAGCCCCCATACTGCGAATGGCCAGGAAATAGGGATAGTTTGGAGTTCTTGGGCTGGGAGATTTGTTTGTCTTGCGTAGAACTAGCAACCCTCGCACTTGCGAATGATGTCTTTGGTGTCTATTACTGCTGTGGGCCAGAAAAATCCCTGCCGGTAAGCGTTTTCGACTAACGTCCTGGATGCGGCATGGTTGCCACATATGCCCGAGTGAATCAAATGCAGAATCTGCTTGCCCTCCTTGGTGGTGACGCAGCGCATGAGGACACCGGATGCGCTCCTTCGATACAGGTCTTCTTCGACTAGTAGGAAGCTTTTGCTTCGACGCTTGATCTGCTCGACTTGACCATGCTCTTCTGGGACTTCGTCGTCTAGGAGGAATTTGACAACAGGAGTCCTACAGTCTTGACATATGTGCAGCACCTCGTCTGTGGCCGGGGTAGGCTCACCTCCCGACTGCTCCGGCGCCGGTTTCTTCTTAACTGATGGCTCCATAAGTTGCTCGACAAAGATTCCAGTCAGAACTGCTTCTCGCTTGGATCCCATGTTTGCCAGCTCGTCTGCCACGTCGTTGTATTGACGCAGGACCTGTGTGATTTCCAGCCCGTCGAACTTGTTTTCCAGCTTGTGGACCTCCTAACAGTATGCCGCCATGGTATCGTCGAGACAAGTCCAGTCTTTCATGACTTGGTTTACCATGAGTTGAGAATCCCCGCGCACAACCAGTCGAGGTATGCCGAGTGATATAGCGATGCGGAGCCCGTGGACAAGTGCCTCGTACTCGGCGATGTTGTGGGAAGCCAGGAAGTGGATTTGTAGAACGTACTTCAGTTTTTCGCTAGTGGGGGACGTCAATATGACTCCGGCCTCGGTGCCGTCGATCCGTAGAGAACCATCGAAGTACATTGTCCAGTACTCTAGCTTTGCTATTGGTGTTGGCAGTTGAACTTCTGTCCACTCGACCACGAAGTCGGCTAGAGCTTGAGATTTAATTGCTGTCCGTGGCTGAAAGGTGATGTCGAACGCGATCAATTTGAGTGCCCATTTAGCAATTCGGCCGGTGGCCTCGCGGTTATGAAGGACATCCCCGAGTGGAAACGCTGTGACCACCGTGACTTGATGTGCTTGAAAATAATGCACCAGCTTCCGGACTGTGATGAGTAGGCCATATAGCAGCTTCTGGACCTGTGGATATCTCGTTTTGGAGTCAGCAAGGACCTCACTGACAAAGTAGACTGGCCGTTGTATTTTCTGAATATGACCCTGTTCGGATCGCTCGACCACCAATACCGTGCTGACTACCTGAATGGTTGCCGCTAGATATAGCATTAGCGGTTCTTGGGGCATGGGTGACGCCAGCACGGGAGGTGATGTGAGGAATTATTTGAAGTCTTCGAAGGCTTGCTGGGCTTCCGGAGTCCATTGGAAGTTGTCCGCCTTGTCGAGGAGCTTGAAGGAGGGCATACCCCGTTCGCCCAGTTGGGAAATAAACCGGCTGAGTGCCACCATGCAGCCTGTCAGCTTTTGGACGTCTTTGAGGTTAGTCGGGGGTGCCATGTTCCTGATGGCGTTGACTTTCTCCGGGTTAGCCTTGATGCCGCGATGTGAGACGATGAAACCGAGTAAACTTTCCGGATGGCACACTGAAGGCACATTTTTCCGGGTTCAACTTCATCTTGAATCTTCGAAGGTTTTGGAAGGTTTCTTTCAAGTCAGCGATGAGGTCTTCTTTGGACTTGGTCCTGATCACCACGTCGTCGACGTAGGCTTCCACGTTGTGCCCGATCTGGGTGTGCAGACATCGCTGAATGGCCCGTTGAGAGGTTGCTCCAGCATTCTTCAGACCGGACGGCATTGTGATGTAGAAGTACACTCCAAACGGTGTGATGAAAGATGTCTTTAAGCAGTCTTCCTCCCTCAGGCTGATTTGATGGTATCCCGAGTAACAGTCGAGAAAGCTGAGTAGGTCGCACCCGGCCGTGGAATCAACTACCTGATCTATCCTGGGAAGACCAAATGGGTCCTTGGGGCACGCCTTGTTGAGATCGATGTAGTCGACACACATGCGCCATTTACTGTTTTTCTTCCGGACCAGGACTGGGTTTGCTAGCCAATCCGGGTGATAGACCTCCTTGATGAACCCGGCTGCGAGGAGCTTGGTGATCTCCTCCCGAATAGCATCCTTGCGGTCTTGGGCGAAGCGCCGCAGCCTTTGCTTGACTGGCTTGGCGTCTGTCTTCACATTGAGGGCTGCTCGATCACCCTCCCTTGGTACGCCGGCATGTCAGACGGTTTCCATGCGAGGATATCTTTATTGGCTTGTAGGAAGGTGACAACCGCGTCTTCCTATTTGGGGTCGAGTTCGGTCCCGACTAGAGCAGTCTTGGAGGGGTCAGAAGGGTCCAGGGGGATCTTCTTCGTGTCAGAGTCCGCTGAAATTCCCGACTTCGCTGCTTTTTTCGCCGGAACTTGATCTTGCTCGACTTTAGTTGTGACGGCTTGCCGAATGCTATCGCACCGACTGCCGCCTCTTGTGATTGAGCCAATTCGCAGCTCTCCTTGTGCTTGATGTTGCTGCGGAGGGAGAGGACTCCTGCTGGCCTAGGCATCTTGAGCACCATGTACGTATAGTGCGGTATCGCCATGAATTTGGCGAGTGCCGGTCGTCCGAGTATCGCGTGGTACGCGGTCTCGAAGTCGGCCACCTCGAAATAGACGTTTTTCGTGCGGAAGTTATCCCGCGTGCCGAAGTTACCGGAAAGGTTATCTGCCCGAGTGGAGTTGATGACAGGCCGGGAATTATCCCGTGGAAGGGCGCAGTGCTCGGCCGTAGTTCTGAACGAGGAATCTTCATCTCGTCCAAAGTCTTGGCGAACAGGATATTGAGCATGCTACCTCCGTCGATGAGGGTTTTCTTCAGCCTGATGTTTCTGACGATCGGGTCCAGGACGAGTGGATCGTGTCCCGGGTGGGAAACCCGATCTGGGTGATCTGCGCGATTGAAGGTGATGGCCATCTCTGACCAGTACAGATACTGGGGATTGTCCGTCGTGGAGACCATGTTGATGTCGCGCGCTGTTAGCTTTTGTTTGCGCTTGGGCTCGTATGCGGATGGCCCTCTGAAGATGTGGTTGAGCTTGGGCCGAGGATCTTGGAAATCGTCGGTCGGGCCCTGATCTGGCTTGTCTTTGTCCTTGTCGGTGCCAGATGATGAAGCCTACTCGGAGGCAAACTTCTTGAGCATGTAGCTGTCTTTGGCTGCGTGCTTGCCCTTGGGGTGGAAGGGGCATGGCCCGCTCATGACTTTCTGGTAGTCGTTATTCTGCTGGGGCCACGACCGAGTGCGCTCCATGTTGGCCACCTCGTTGTCTGACTTCCGTTTACGGCTGCCAGACTTGTTTTGAGACGGCTCGTTGTCAGTTTTCGCCTTTTGGTCCTTCTGTCGGGACTCCTTCTCGTCGAGGGCCTCTGTGACCGCTTCAGTCGAGTCGGCGTATTTATTGGCCATGTCGAGTCGAGCGGTGGTTTCCGAGTGAACTTTGCGATGAATGGTGCGTCCTTTACTCCCTTGCGGAAGGCGATGATGACAGCCTCGTCGCGGATCGTTGGGATCTTGTTGCGCTTCTCGGAAGACCTCTTGATGAAGTCTCGCAGAGACTCATTCTTCTTCTGGTGCAGCTGATAAAGATCGTGCTCTGAAGACGGTCACTCCTAGGTCCCCTAAAAATTCGCGATGAACCGCTCCCTGAGTTCTCCCCAGGAACCAATCGACCGCTTCGGGAGGCCTGTCAGCCATGTCCTCGCCGAGTTGGCTAGCGCAACCAGGAGGTAGTTAGCCATGGCTTTGTTGTCACCCCCAGCAGCTCGAACTGCTAGGGTATATACGGTGATCCAGGACTCGGGATTTGTCTTGCTATCATACTTTTCGATCCCCGTGGGCTTGAAGCCAGTCGGCCAGTGGACGTCTTGCAGCTCCCGAGTGAAAGCTGGGATCCCTTCGTCTTCGTGGGTGCTCAGGCTTCGACCACGGCGGTTAAACCACTCGTGATGGAGGCCAAAGCGCTCGTTTTTGTCTTCGAGTCGGCAGCGCTCATCCTCTTGCTGCTCGCGGCGCCGGGCGCTGATAGTATGGCGAAGGTCATGCTGTATGCGCTCTCGGAGGTCTTGATTAGGCTGGCGATCATACTGGTGACGGCGCCGGTTGTTGTTATTAGTATTGCCGAGTGTAGTTTGCCTAGACTCTTCGTGTGGCCGACTTGAGCCGTCGGTCCGACGCCAAGCTGATGTGGACGAGCCCACTGCTGGAGATCCCGACCTGTTAGCCGGTACTAGGGTGTCGCCCGACTGCTGTTCTTGTTGTTGGCAGGCAGCAGCCGTGATCATCGCCTTGATCTTGGCGATGGTTGGGGTGGCCTGGTGGTCAGGCCCGAGCTGGAGCGTGTCCAGCAAAGTTGCGGCGGCCACAATGTTCTGTTGCGGCATGACGAAGACGTCGTGATCACTGACTTTAGTTTGGAGAATCTGCTACTGGGCCACTCGCCCAGCTCTGCGCAGCCCGTCGTTGCGAGCCTCGCGATTAGCTTCCTCCTGTAGTTGCAGTCGGCACGCCTCCTCCTGCTACTCCTCTTGTAGTCGGCGCACCTCGGAGGGTGGTGTTGAAGCCATGAAGATCTCGCGGGGGAGGAGAAAACTCACCAGATTGTAGTCTGAACTGGCGTTCGAACCGTTATCCGACTTGGAGTCAGACTCTGAGTAGTTTATCAGAGTGAGAACTACCCCAACCTCTCTAGATCCAATCTAAAACAGCGCTTGGCCGTGTCCGAACTGAATCATAGGAGATCAGGTTTGTTGTGCGGAGTGTAAATCCACAATGTCGCCGAGTCCGTGTGGGAGATTGACGATATCTCCCCTTCTCGGCCCGACCCGGGCTGGCTCAAGGCCTAGCGTGAGTCGAATGCCGAAGGAGAGAATTGTCCCTACGCTTGGCGATGTGAAGGACTGCCGCAGTAAGTCGTGGAAAGAGATCGCAGCGTCCTATGGGCCGACTGGCGCTACGTTGGCTGGCTCCTCGGCCGGCTGGATTAGATCTGTTCCGGCCAAGGTAAGGTTGCCGGTCTGGTCGGCAACGAAATCGAGGCTTCCGAAAGAAATCTTGTCTCCAGGGGAGAATTTGTTGCCGTTGACTCCGCTTGTTGGATCCATCGGATTCGTTGATGAAGAAATCGCCAGGACCCCTACCTAGCGCGCCAACTATCGATGCTCTGCACCGGCAATAAAACTATGGGGCTACTCGGCGAAGGTGAATTCGGTGGATTGCAGAGGAACACAGGGAAGGTTTATACTGGTTTAGGCCCTCGATGTGAGGTAATACCCTACGTCCAATTGAGGTGTTATTCCTCTGAGGTGTTTGATGATCGATGATCTTGTCTCCTACCCTGAGGGGCGCCCTGCCTCCCATTATATACTAGGGGACAAGGGTACATGATAAGGATCCTAGCCGGATACGGCCAAGGGATTTCCTTCTTAGAGATAGAGACCTATCCGACTAAGACTATGTTTCCTCGTTATACAAGGCAAAGCCTGCTGGGTGCTATCTTATCTCTAATTACATGGTTTGGCCCATCCTCTATCCGAGTGGCCCATATACTGGTAATGAGGTACCCAGGGCCCATGGCCTCCACAGTGACTCTCTGCGAATGTTTCTTGGGTGTGGAACCCCACTTCAACTTCTTTAGGCATTTGTTCCACATTAACCCCAGCCCTCCAAAGAGTAACATCCAAGTGATCGGGGGGCTGGTCTTCAATTGAGGATCGAGAGGAAGAAGACATACATCGATCTCCCCCTGAAATCTTCCTTGAAAGGTTGGCACAAGGAGTGGTTCTATTGTTCAGGTCTGACACCCTCCTTGCGTCCATTCACCAGCTTGCCACCAGTGGTTTCACTAAATTGGTCAGCAGATCCAACCTTTGAGGAGATGGGCCAAGTGCATCAATTGTTGGCGAAATTGGACATCTTCAAGAAAGCCAGCCTGACCGGACCTTGGGTGGCTAGGCGTTTTCTGACTCGGCACATCCATCCACTAATGCTGAGAGGTGCGTTTGGCTAGGATTACCTGGGAAAATATGACCCCGACCGAGTCAGCCACGAATCGGCTAATGAGCAGAAAGTGACCGAAACCCTGTTTGGTTATTTCTCCAGCGGGGTGGTCGAGACCGAGGACGAGAAACGACGCATCGCATCTTATAGCCACAATCGGCCCCGTCCCTAGGTAACCCTCGTCTTTCTTCTGTAATGAATGCCAGTGGACTTGTATATATGATTGCCCAGCATTGTGTGATATACTTTGTTAAATCATCTCTAGTGGTGCGAGGAGTTTGATGATGACTCCCACCCGTTGTCGGCCTCCAAGTCAAAGAAGAGGCCGAGGAGTCCTTCTGCTGCCCAACCCGATTCGAAGAGAGCGGGGAAAAGACCAGTCACGTATCGGGCCAAGAAGGCCATGACGCCAAGTGCCACGGCAGGAAACCTGAGGATAGGGGACACAGCCGGCGCGGCACCCAAGCCATCAAGTCCCAGGCCAGGACCAGCGCAGCTGAGCTCGACACGGTCGAGCCCGTCAAAAGTGCCACCGAGTACACGGTCAGGGCAAGCGCCGCTGAGTACCCAAGTGCCCGAACCGGCCATGGTATTGTCGAGACATGCCCAATCTTTTATTACTTGGTTTACCATGAGCTGGGAGTCCCTGCACACAACCAGTCGACGTATGCCGAGTGATATAGCGATGCGGAGCCTGTGGATAAGTGCTTCATACTCGGCGATGTTGTGGGAAGCCGGGAAGTGGATTTGTAGAACATACTTGAGTTTTTCGCCGGTGGGGGACGTCAGTACGACGCTAGCCCCGGTGCCACCGATCCATAGAGAACCGTCAAAGTACATTGTCCAGTACTCTAGCTTTTCTGTTGATGTGGGTAGGTGAACTTCTGTCCACTCGGCCACGAAGTCTGCTAGGGCTTGTGATTTGATTGCTGTCCGTGGCTGAAAGGTGATGTCGAACGCCATCAACTCGAGTGCCCATTTAGTGATTCGGCCGGTGGCCTCGTGGTTGTGTAGGATGTCCTTGAGTGGAAACAATGTGACCACCCTGACTTGATGTGCTTGAAAGTAATGCACCAGCTTCCGGACAGTAGAGTAGCTTTTGGACCTACGGATATCTCGTTTTTGAGTCGGCAAGAACCTCGCTGACAAAGTAAACTGGCCATTGTATTTTTTGGATGTGACCCGGTTCGGGTTGCTCAACCACTAGCACTGTGCTGACTACCTGAGTAGTTGCCGCCAAATATAGCATTAGCGGTTCTTGGGGCATGGGTGACGCCAACACGGGGGGTGATGTGAGAAATTTCTTGAAGTCTTCGAAGGCTTGTTGGGCTTCGGGAGTCCACTGGAAGTCATTGGCTTTCTTCAACAATTTGAAAAAGGGCATACCTCGTTCGCCTAGTCGGGAAATAAACCGGCTAAGTGCCGCCATGTAGCCTGTCAGCTTCTGGACGTCCTTCTAGTTAGTCGGGGGAGCCATGTTCATTATTGCATTGACTTTCTTAGGGTTGGCCTCAATGCCGCGATGTGAGACGATGAAGCCGAGTAGCTTGCCGGATGGCACACCAAAGTCGCATTTTTTCGGATTCAACTTCATCTTGAATCTTCGAAGATTGAGGAAGGTTTCTTCCAAGTCAGCGATGAGGTCTTCTTTGGACTTAGTCTTGATTACCACGTCGTCGACATAGGCTTCCACGTTGCACCCAATCTAAGTGTGTAGACACCGTTGAATTGCCCATTGATACGTTGCTCTAGCGTTTTTCAAACCGAACGGCATGGTGATGTAGCAGTACGCTCTAAACGGCGTGATAAAAGATGTCTTGAGACAGTCCTCCTATTTTAAGCTGATTTGGTGGTATCCCAAGTATCAGTCGAGAAAGCTGAGAAGGTCACACCCTGCAGTTGAGTCCACCACCTGGTCTATTCTTGGTAAACCAAACAGGTCCTTGGGGCACGCCTTGTTGAGATCAGTGTAGTCGACGCACATGCACCATTTACCGTTTTTCTTCCGGACTAGGACTGGGTTTGCCAGCCAATCTGGGTGGTAGACCTCTTTGATGAACTTGGCTGGAAGAAGCTTTGTAATCTCCTCCCGGATAGCATCCTTTCGGCCTTGAGCGAAGCAGTGCAGCCGTTGTTTGACTGGCTTGGCGTCTGTCTTCACGTTTAGGGTGTGCACAATCACCTCCCTTGGTACGCCCGGCATGTCGGACGGTTTCCACGCGAAGATATCCTTGTTGGCTTGGAGAAAGGTGACGAGCGCGTCTTCCTAATTGGGGTCGAGTCCGGTCCCGACTAGGGCAGTCTTGGAGGGGTCGGAAGGGTCTAGGGGGATCTTCTTTGTGTCCGAGTCAGCTGAAATTCCTAACTTTGCTGCTTTCTTGGCCAGAACTGGGTCTTGCTCGACTTCTACTATGATGGCTTGCCGGATGTTGTCACGCCTGACTGCCGCCTCTTGTGATTGAGCCAATTCGCAACTCTCCTTGTCACAGGTGAAGGCTTGCTTGACATCGCTACGCAGGGAGAGGACTCCTACTGGCCCTAACATCTTGAGGACCATATACGTATAGTGCGGTACCGCCATGAATCTGGCGAGCGCTGGTCGTCCGAGTAGGCGTGGTACGCAGTCTCAAAGTCGGCGACCTTGAAGCAGATGTTTTCTGTGCGGAAGTTATCCTGCGTGCCGAAGGTTACCGGCAAAGTAATCTGCCCGAGTGGTGTTGAAAAGAGGTCGAGAATTATCCCATTGAAGGGCGCCGTACTCGGCCGCAGATCTGAATGTGGAATCTTCATCTCATCCAGAGTCTTGGCGAACAGGATGTTGAGCGCATTGCCTCTATCTATGAGCACCTTCTTCAACTTGATATTCTTGACGACCGAGTTCAGGACGAGTGGGTAGCATCCTGGGTGCGAGACCTGATCTGGGTGATCTGCGCGATTGAATGTAATGGCCATCTCTGACCAGCGCAGGTACTGGGGGTTGTCCGTCGTAGAGACCATGTTGACGTCGCGTGCAGATAGCTTCTGTTTTCGCTTGAACTCGTACGCGAGCGGCCCTCCAAAGATGTGATTGAGCTCGGCTTGAGGATCTTGAAAATCATCGGCCGCGCCTGAGTCTGGCTTGTCCTTGTCCTTGTCGGCGCCAGACGATGAAGCCTGCTCGGAGGCAAACTTCTTAAGCATGTAGCAGTCTTTGGCCGCGTGCTTGTCCTTGGGGTGGAAGGGGCATGGCCCGCTCATGACTTTCTGGTAGTCGTTATTCCGCTGGGGCCGTGACCGAGTACGCTCCATGTTGCCCACCTCGTTGTCCGACTTCCGCTTGCGGCTGCCGGTCTTGTTTTGAGATGGTTCGTTAGCTTTCGCTTTTTGTTCTTTCTGTCGGGACTCCTTCTTTTCGTCGAGGGCCTCTGCGACCGCTTCAGCTGAGTCAGCATACTTGTTTGCCATGTTGAAAAGAGCTTGGACAGATGTTGGTGGCTTCCGAGTGAATTTTGTGATGAACGGGGCGTCCTTTACTCCCTTGCGGAAGGCGGTGATGACGGCCTCATCTCTGATCATTGGGATCTTGTTGCTCTTCTCGGAGAATCTCTTGATAAAATCGCGTAGAGACTCATTCTTCTTCTGGTGTAGTTGATACAAATCGTGCTCAGAAGAGGGCCTCTCGTAGGTTCCTTTAAAATTGGCGATGAACCGCTCCCTGAGTTCTCCCCAGGAACCGATCGACCGCCTCGGGAGCCCTACCAACCATGTCCTCGCCGAGTCGGCTAGCGCGACTGGGAGGTAGATAGCCATGGCTTTGTGGTCACCCCCAGCAGCTCGAACTGCCAGGGTATATACGGTGAGCCAGGACTTGGGATTTGTTTTCCTATCATACTTTTCAATTCCTGTGGGCTTAAAGCCAGTCGGCCAGTCGATGTCCTGTAGCTCCCGAGTGAAAGTTGGAATGCCTTCGTCTTCATGAGGGCTCAGGCTTCGACCATGGCGGTTAAACCGCTCGTGATGGAGACCGAAGCACTCGTTTTCGTCCTCCAGTCGGCGGCGCTCGTCTTCATGTTGTTCGTGGCGCCGGGCGTTGATGGTGTGGAGGAGGTCGTGTTGTAGGCGTTCTCGGAGATCTTGGTTGGGCCGGCGATCATACTGGTGACGCCGCCGGTTGTCATTGTTGGTATTGCCGAGTGACGTTTGCCTAGACTCCTCGCGTGGCCGACTTGAGCCGGCCGGCCGGCGCCGTGTTGATGTAGATGAACCCGGCGCTAGGGATCCCAACCGGTTAGTCGGTACTATGGTATCACTCGACTGCTATTGTTGTTGTTGGCAGGCAGTAGCCGTAATCATCGCCTTGATCTTGGCGATAGTTGGGGTGGCCTGGTGATCAGGCCTGAGTTGGAGCGTGTCCAGCAAGGTTGCAGCGGCCACAACATTCTGTTGTGGCGTGACGAAGACGTCATGATCGCTGACTTTAGTCTGGAGAATCTGCTGCTGAGCTGCTCGCCCAGCCTTGCGTAGCCTGTCATTGCGAGCCTCGCGGTCAGCCTCCTCTTGTTGTCACAGTCGGCGCGCCTCCTCCTATTGCTCTTCTTGTAGTCGGCGCACCTCGGGTGGTGGTGTTGAAGCCATGAAGATCTCACGGGGGAGGAGGAAACTCGCCAGACTGGAGTCAGAACGAACCGTTATCCGACTTGGAGTCGAACTCCGAGTAGTTTATCAGAGTAAGAATGACTCTGACCTCTCTAGATCCAATCTAAAATGGCGCTTGGCTGTATCCAAACTGAATCGTAGGAGATCGGGTCTGCTGCGCAGGATGTAGATTCACAGCGTCGCCAAATCCGTGTGGGAAATTGACGATCTCTCCCGTTCTTGGCCCAACCCAGGCTGGTTCAAGGCCTAGCACAAGTTGGACGCCGAAGGAGAGAGTTCTCCCAATGCTCGGCGATGTGAAGGACTGCCGCAGTAGATCGTTGATGGAGGTTGCGGCGTCCTGTGGGCCGACTGGCGCAACATCGGCTAGCTCCTCGGCCGGTTGGATTGGATCTGCTTCGGCCAAGGTAAGGTTGCCGATCTGGTCCGCAATGAAATCAAGCCTTCCAAAAGAAATTATGTCTCCAGGGGAGAACTTGTCGTCGTCGATTCTGGTTGCTGGATCCATCGAGCTTGTAGATGTGAAACTCGCCAGAGCCCCTACCTGGCGCGCCAATTGTCAATGTTTTACACCGGCAATAGAACTATAGGGTTACTCGGCAAGGGGAAACTCGGTGGATTGCAGAGGAACACGAAGAAGATTTTATACTGGTTCAGGCCCTCGATGTGAGGTAATACCCTACGTCTAGTTGTGGTGTTATTCCTCTAAGGTATTTATCGATTAATGATCTCGTGCCCTCATGGGGCGCCCTGTCTCCCCTTATATACTGGGGGGCCGGGGTACAGGATAAGAATCCCAGCCAGATCTGGCCAAGGGATTTCCTTCTTAGAGATAGATCTTACCCGGCTAAGACTGTATATTCCTTATTATACAAGGCAAAGCCTACCGGGTGCTACTATATATCTAACTACAAGACTCGGCCCATCCTCTATCTGAGTGGCCCATATGCTTGTGTTGAGGTACCTGGGGCCCATGGCCTCCACAGCAGGCCTTGAAGATACCTTGCCAACTGGATTGTTGTGATATCCCTCGCTTCTTCCAACTGATCTAGTTCGACCAATCGGGTATTGTTTGAAATATCTTCTGAGTAAGCCCGGACTCGTGGAGAGCCAAACTCTACCTCAGTTGGTAGCATAGCCTCAGCACTGTAGACCAGAAAGAAGGGGGATTGCCCCGTTGCCTGACTAACCGTGGTTCGTAGAGACTAGAGAACAGATGGGAGTTCTTGTACCCACCGCCCCGCGTATGGTTGTAGTCAGTCAAAAATCCTGGCTTTGATACCTTGCAAGACCATAACATTAGCATGTTCAACCTACCCGTTGCTCCGTGGGTGTGCCACAGACGCATAGCAGATCTTAATGCCGAAGTCGTCACAGAAATCTTGAAACATGCCGCCCGTGAACTGAGTGTCGTTGTCAGTAATGATGCGGTTGGGGACTCCGAATCAGTAGAGTATACTCATAATGAAGTCCTTTGCCCATGGTGCTGTTATGGTTGCAACGGGTTTAGCCTCAATCCATTTAGTGAATTTATCCACTGTGACAAACAAGTGTGTGAACCCTCCTGGCGCTTTCTTGAAAGGCCCGACCATATCAAGCCCCCATACTGCAAAGGGCCAAGAGATTGGGATTGTTTGAAGTTCTTGGGCAGGGAGATTAGTTTGTCTTGCGTAGAACTGGCAACCCTCGCATGTGTGAACAATGTCTTTGGCATCTGTTACTGCTATTGGCCAGAAAAATCCCTGCCAGTAAGCCTTTCCGACTAACGTCCTGGATGTGGCATGGTTGCCACATATGCCCGAGTGGATCGACTACAGGATCTGCTTGCCCTCCTCGGTGGTGACGCAGCGCATGAGGACACCGGATGCACTTCTTCGGTACAGGTCTTCTTCAACTATGAGAAAATTTTTGCTTCGACGCTTGATTCGTTCAGCTTCACTACGATCTTCTGGGAGTTCATCGTCCTAGAGGAATTTGAGAATAGGAGTCCACCAGTCTTGACATATGTGCAGCACTTCATCTGTTGTCGGGGTAGGTTCACCTCCTGACTGCTCCGACACCGGTTTCTTCTTGACTGATGGCTCCATGAGTTGCTCGACAAAGATCCCCGTCGGGACCGTTTCTCGCTTGGATCCCAAATTTGCCAATTCATCTGCATCATCGTTGTATTGTTGGAGGACGTGTGTTATCTCCAACCTATCGAACTTGTTTTCTAGCCTGCGGACCTCCTGACAGTATGCCGCCATGGTGTCATCGAGACATGTCCAGTCCTTCATGACTTGGTTCACCATGAGTTGAGAATCCCCGCGCACAACCAGTCGACGTATGCCGAGTGATATAGCAATGCGGAGCCCGTGGATAAGTGCCTCGTACTCGGCGATGTTGTGGGAAGCCGGGAAGTGGATTTGTAAAACGTACTTGAGTTTTTTGACAGTAGGCGACGTCAGTACGACGCCAGCCCCGGTGTCGCTGATCCGTAAAGAACCGTCGATGTACATTGTCCAGTACTCTACCTTCGCTGTTGATGTAGGCAGTTGAACTTCCATCCACTTGGCCACGAAGTCGGCTAGAGCTTGTGATTTGATTACTGTCCATGGCTGAAAGGTGATGTCGAACGCCATCAACTCGAGCGCCCATTTAGCGATTCGCCTAGTGGCCTTGCAATTATGCAGGATGTCCCCGAGTGGAAACAATGTGATCACCGTGACTTGATCTGCTTGGAAGTGGTGCACTAGCTTTTGGACAGTGATAAGTAGGCCATAGAGCAGCCTCTGGACCTGCGGATATCTTGTCTTTGAGTCAGCAACCTCCTCGTTGACAAAGTAAATTGGCCGTTGGATTTTTCGGATGTGACCCTATTCGGATCACTCAACTACCAGCACCGTCACAACTACTTGAGAAGTTGCCACTAGATATAGCATTAGCGGTTCTTGGGGCATTGGTGATGCCAACACGGGGGGTGAGATGAGAAATTGCTTGAAGTCATCGAAGGCTTGGTGGGCTTCGGGAGTCCATTGGAAATTGTCTGCCTTCTTTAGTAGCTTGCAAAAGGGAATACCCCGTTCGCCTAGTCGGGAAATAAACCGGCTGAGTGCCGCCTTGTAGCCTGTCAGCTTCTGGACATCCTTCTGGTTTGTCGGGGGAGCCATATTCATGATTTCATTGACTTTCTCTGGTTTGGCCTTGAAGCCGTGATGCGAGACAATGAAGCCGAGCAGCTTGCCAGATGGCACACCGAAGGCACACTTTTCTGGGTTCAACTTCATCTTGAATCTTCGAAGATTTTGGAAGGTTTCTTCCAGGTCAGCAATGAGGTCTTCTTTGGACTTGGTCTTGATCACCATGTCATCGACATAGGCTTCCATGTTGCGCCCGATCTGAGTGTGAAGACACCGCTGAATTGCACGTTGATACGTTGCTCTAGCGTTTTTCAAACCGAACGGCATAGTGATGTAGCAGTACGCTCCAAATGGCGTGATAAAAGATGTCTTGAGACAGTCATCCTCCTTCAGGTTGATTTGGTGGTATCCCGAGTAGCAGTCGAGAAAATTGAGAAGGTCGCACCCGGCAGTTGAATCTACCACCTGGTCTATTCTCGGTAAACCAAATGGGTCCTTGGGGCACGCCTTGTTGAGATCGGTGTAGTCGACGCACATGCGCCATTTACAGTTTTTCTTCCGCACCAGAACTGGGTTTGCCAGCCAATCCGGGTGGTAGACCTCTTTGATGAACCCGTCTGTGAGAAGCTTGGTTATTTCCTCCCGAATAGCATCTTTACGGTCTTGACCAAAGCGCCGCAGCCGTTGTTTGACTGGCTTGGCATCTGTCTTCACGTTGAGGGCGTGCTCGATCACCTCCCTTGGTATGCTCAGCATGTCGGACGGTTTCCATGCGAAGATATCCTTGTTAGCTTGGAGGAAGGTGACGAGCGCGTCTTCCTATTTGGGGTCGAGTCCAGTCTGTCGATGTTTTACACCGGCAATAAATATATGGGGCTACTCGGTGGATGGAAACTCAGTGGATTGCAAAGGAACACAGAAAGATTTTATGTTGGTTCAGGCCCTCAATGTGTGGTAATACCCTACGTCCAGTTGTGGTGTTATTCCTTTGAGGATTTGCGATGGTGATTCTGGTGAACCAACTCAACCTGCCCTCATGGGGCGCCCTGCCTCCCCTTATATACTGGGGGACAGGGTTACAAGGTAGAAGTCCCAACAGGATTACGGCCAAGGGATCCCCTCTTAGAGATATAACGCACCCGACTAGGACTGTATATTCCTTTCTATACAAGGCAAAGTCTGCCGAGTCTAGCTATATCTCTAATTACAAGGCTAGGCCCATCCTCTATCCGAGTGGCCCATATGCTTGTCATGAGGTACCCGGGGCCCATGGCACCCACAGTAGACCGTGAGAGCTTCATAGTTGAGTCACAGCTGATGCCGAGTGCTCATCCTCCACGGTGAAGTCTTCCCGAGTGCATTGCTCCTGAGTACTCTTTGTCCGAGTGAGTCTTCTTCTTGAGTCCTGCTTCATGTCAGCTGGCAGCGAGGCTGTGAAGGGCTCCATGTAGATATATGAACAGTGTGCGCCGAATAGGTGCACCTATTAGGTGTAGCCCCCGACTTTGTACTTAATTGTGAAGACAATTAAACATAAAGTCAAAGATCTTTAACCTGGAAGTCTTTCCCGAGTAGATTACTACTGGTATATGAGACTCTTCGGTATCATGTCAACCGGAATATGATTTATAGTCTTACCGAGCAGGGAACTACTCGTATGTATGACTCTTCGACTTCATGTCAGTCGGAATGGGTATTTATAGTCTTGCCGAGTAGGATACTTCTCGTATATGGGACTCTTCAGCGTCATGTCAGCTGGAAAGAGGGGTTTATAGTCTTTCCCGAGTGGCGTCCCACCCAGAAGTTAGACTCCTCCGCGTCATGTCAGCGGGAATGAGAAATTTATAGTCTCTCCCGAGTAGTGCACTACTCGAAAGTTAGACTCCTCCGCATCATGTTAGTGGGAATAATGTTGCTCATGGCAACTGATGGCCACGCATGTAGGCCGAGTACCACTTTATGAAAATAAATCCATGGCATGGTCAGGTGTACTCGAGAAAGATACCTGAATCCCTAATTTTAATGAAGACCAGCTTGTAATCCTTGTAAGGATATATCCTCGAGACCTGGTGGATAAAACAGATACCCAAACATACATGTTTAGCAGTAAGGCTCTCATGAAGCATATCTGTTTACCTCATTGGCTCTTGTTGGTAGCACCAGCGCTATAATTTCAACTCAGCCTGCGGGCGGCCCACATGGAGCATGCTACTGTAGGAACTCATATCCTAGTGGCTGCTACCAAATAAGCCGGACTGAGCCGACCTACCTAGCTTTGCTCTATAGAAGTATCATCCATCGCATGTCAGGATGAGTTTTTTGGTGTTGGTAACCGCAATCAGCTAGAGAAATCCTTATTTGCAGGCCTTTCTGACTTACATTCTGGATGCAACCTGGTTGCCACATAAGCCTGAGTAGGTATATTGCAGGATCTGCTTGCCCTCCTCAGATGTGACGCGGTGCATGAGAACCCCAGATGCGCTTTGACGATGTAAGTCTTCTCTGATTTCAGGAGAGCCGAGCAGGGTACCCGAACCTTGCATTAGCATAGGATTCGGCTAGCGACTCTCATGGGGCATACCCTACCCAACAGAGACATAGCCAAATAAGGTAACCGACCCTTGCATTAGCATAGGATTCGGCTGGCGACCTTCATGGGGCATACCCGATCTGACAGAGTTGTGACCAAATAAGGTACCCGAACCCAGCATTAGCATAGGATTCGGCTAGCGACCCTCATGGGGCGTACCCTACTTAGCGGAGTTGCAACCGAATAAGGTACCCGAACCTAGCGTTAGCGTAGGATTCGGCTGGCGACCCTCATGGGGCGTACCTCACCTAGTCGAGTAGTATACGACCCCCAACTAGTGCCGGAGGTTGGTTGTCAGCTCACATGGAGCGTAGCTGGGGAAGGTGTCATCCCGACTGGCGCAAGTACTCGGTCAGTAGCCCTCGTGGAGCATCCCGAGTGTATTTTGGCAGACTTGTCCAGCCCCTGAGAGTAGGAGATAGGCTCGCAGCCCTGAGTTCCTGTCACGCGTATCCGAAACTAGCCCTGCATTATAAAGATATCAGATGAGTAGCATCTGATGATGAAAACAATCACCCGAATAAAATGTATTTTACAGTATATGTAAATACGTGTTCTTCCTCTTTTTGATATTAATTTCCTCGAGTAGTTGACCCCTTACATTTAAACACTCTGTCCGACTAGTCATAGCCCCCTAGCGTCGGGAGTTGGCTCGTGGCTCTTTCCTAGACACGCGTTTTGGGTGACTTGAGTTCGTCTTTCATGGAGCAAAGTTTCACGGATCGAAATTTATGCTACTCGAGTACTTTTGCAACCATTTAAGAGGTAAAACCTAAAAAAAGGTGCAGCTTGTACACCTATTAGGTGTAAGTGGCTGCGGCATTGGCAAAGCCAAATGAGGAAATTTTTATCAGGAAGCGACTTAGCTATTCGGTATTTCGGAGTGGGGATGCCATCCTTGTGTTTGGGCTTTTGAGCCCCCGAGCTTGTCACTTGTTGTCCTGATAATCTTCAGTTGTTGAAAGTCGAAGACGGTTGTGACCGATTGCCACAATGAAGTTGTCTGACTTGTGTTTGCGACTCCCGACTTTAGTCGGGACCGCGTCGTCGGTGCCCTCCCGCTTCTTTTGTTAGGGTGCCTTCTTGTCATCAAGGGCCTCAACCACAGCATCGGCCGAGTCGGCGTACTTGTTCGCCATGTCGAATAAAGCCTTGACAGAGTTAGGAGGCTTCCACATGTATTTGTCGATGAACGAGGTGTCTTTGACTCCTTTTCGAAAGGCGCTGATGACGACCTCGTCCTTGATCTTCGGGATTGAATTTTTCTTCTCAGAGAACCTCTTGATGAAGTCACGAAGAGACTCGTTCTTCCTTTGATGCAACTGATACAGGTCGTGTTCGGAAGATGGCCTTTCGTATGTTCCTTGGAAGTTGGTGATGAAGCGTTCCCGGAGTTCTCCCCAGGAGCCGATTGATTGCTTGGGAAGTCCTGTTAGCCATGTCCTCGCTGAGTCGGTTAAAGCGACTGGGAGGTAGTTAGCCATGGCTTTGTGATCTCCTCTAGCAGCTCGGATCGCCAGGGTGTAGACCGTGAGCTAGGACTCAGGATTGGTCTTGCCGTCGTATTTCTCGACCCCTGTCGGCTTGAAACCCGATGGCCAGTCGACCTGTTGTAGCTTCTGGGTGAAGGCCGGTATGCCTTCGTCTTCATGAGGGCTCCGACTCCAAATACGGCGGTGAAACCGCTCGTGGTGGAGGCCAAAACGCTTGTTCCTATCTTCCAGTTGGTGTTGCTCATCTTCTTCTCGTTCACGGCGCCGAGCAATGATGTCTTGCCGAAGGTCGCGCCGTAGTTGGTCTCGAAGGTCCTGATCGTCCCGACAGTTGCTTTGACGTCGCCGGTTGTCATTGGGGTTGTTGAGTGACGCCTGACGTGCCTCTGTATGCGGCTGACTAGAGCTAGCTGCTCGGCGTCGCTTTGAGGTAGATGAGACTGCCGTTGGGGATGTCGACCGGTTGGTCGGTATGAGGGTATCACCCGACTGTTGGTGCTGCTAACATACAGCAGCAATAAGCATGGCTTTTATCCTTGCGATCGTCGGGGTGGCCTGGTGATCAGGCCCGAACTGGAGTATATCCAGTAGAGTCGCAGCAGCCACGATGTTCTGTTGAGGAGTAATGAAGACGTTGTGGTCGCTGACTCGGGTTTGGAGGATTTGTTGTTGTACAGTCCGCCCAGCCCTGCGTAGATCGTCGTGCCAGCGTCTTGCTTATTCCTCTTGTTGCTCTCGCAGTCGGCGTGCTTCCTCCTCTTGCTGCTCACGTAGTTGGCATGATTCCTGAGTAGGAGTAGAGCCTTTGGATGCCATGAAGATTTCTCATGGCGGGGAGAAGCTTGCCAAACTGCTGTCCGACATAGAGTCGGAATCCGACTGAGAGTCGTAGTCGGAATAGTTGATGGGGGTGATTATAACTCCGACCTCCCTAGATCCGATCTCGAGCGGCTCTAGGCCGTATCCGAGTCGAACTCCAGAGGATCGGGTTTGCTGCGTCGGATGTTGTCTGAAGATATCCGTGGCGTTGCCGAGTCTGTACGGGAGATTGACGATCTCTTCCCTTCTTAGCTCGATCTTGGCCGGCTCAAGGCCAAGTCCGAGTCGAACACCGAAGGAAAGAGTTGTCCCGAGACCCGAACAAGATGAAGATTGCCGCAGCAAGTCGATGAGGGTTGCTGCAGTGTCGTGTGGACCAACTGGCGCGGAGTCGGCCGGTTCCCTGGCAGATGGGATCGAGTCCGAGTCGGCCAAGGTGAGATTGCCGATCTGGTCAGCGACGAAGTCGAGGCTTCCGAATGCAATTGTATCTCCGGGGGAGAGTTTGCTGCTGTCTACTCCGGTTGCTGGATCCATCGAGCTTGTAGATGTAGATCGTGTCAAAGCCCCTACCTGGCGCGCCAACTGTCGATGTTTTACACCGGCAATAAATATATGGGGCTACTTGGCGGATGGAAACTCGGTGGATTGCAAAGGAACACAGAAAGATTTTATACTGGTTCAGGCCCTCAATGTGAGGTAATAACCTACGTCCAATTGTGGTGTTATTCCTTTAAGGATTTGCGATGGTGATTCTGGTGAACCAACTCAACCTGCCCTCATGGGGCGCCCTGCCTCCCTTTATATACTGGGGGATAGGGTTACAAGGTAGGAGTCCAACCGGATTACGGCCAAGGGATCTCCTCTTAGAGATATAACACACCTGACTAGGACTGTATATTCCTTTCTATACAAGGCAAAGTCTGCCGAGTCTAGCTATATCTCTAATTACAAGGCTAGGCCAATCCTCTATCCAAGTGGCCCATATGATTGTCATGAGGTACCCGGGGCCCATGGCACCCACACCGTCCCAACTAGAGCAGTCTTGGAGGGGTCGGAAGGGTCCAGGGGGATCTTCCTCGACTTCAGTTGTGACGGCTTGCCGAATGCTGTTGCGCCCGACTGCCGCCTCTTGTGATTGAGCCAGTTCGCAACTCTTCTTGTCGCAGGTGAAGGCTTGCTTGACATCGCTGTGGAGGGAGAGGACTCCTGCTGGCCCTGGCATCTTGAGCATCATATATGTATAGTGCGGTATCGCCATGAATCTGGCGAGCGCCAGTTGTCCGAGTATCGCGTGGTACGCAGTCTCGAAGTCGGCGACCTCGAAGCAGATGTTTTCTATACAGAAGTTATCCCGCATGCCGAAGGTAACTGGCAAGGTAATCTGCCTGAGTGGTGTTGAAGACGGGCCAGGAATTATCCCGTGGAGGGGCACCGTACTCGACCGCAGATCTGAACAAGGAATCTTCATCTCGTCCAGGGTCTTAGCGAAGAGGATGTTGAGTGCACTGCCTCCGTCTATTAGAACCTTCTTCAATTTGATGTTGTTCATGACTGGGTCCAAGACGAGTGGGTAGCGCCCTGGGTGTGAGACCCGATCTGGGTGATCTGCGCGGGTGAACGTTATTGACGTCTCTGACCAGCGCAAGAATTGGGGGGTGTCTACTGTAGATCTGGCGTTGACATCGCGTGTTGTTAGCTTCTGTTTGCGCTTAGACTCATACGTAGACAGCCCGATTTAACTCGGCCTGGGGATCTTGAAAATTATCGGCTGGGTCCTGATGTGGCTTGTCGTTGCTCTTGTCGGCACCAGAAGCAAACTTCTTTAGCATGAAGCAATCTTTAGCCGCGTGCTTGCCCTTGGGATGAAAGGGGCATGGCCCGCTCATGACTTTCTGGTAGTCGTTGTTGCGTTGGGGCCGTGACTGAGTTCGCTCCATGTTGGCCACCTCGTTATCCGACTTCCGCTTGCGGCCGCCGGTCTTGTTTTGAGATGGTTCATCAGCTTTTGCCTTTTGTTCTTTTTGTTGGGGCTCCTTCTTCTCATCGAGGGCCTCTGCGACCACTTTAGCCGAGTCGGCGTACTTGTTCGCCATGTCGAAAAGAGCCCAGACAGAGGATGGTGGCTTCCGAGTGAATTTCACAATGAACGGGGCATCCTTTACTCCCTTGCGGAAGGCGGGGATGACGGCCTCATCTCTAATCATTGGGATCTTGTTGCGCTTCTCGGAGAATCTCTTGATAAAATCACGTAGAGACTCGTTCTTCTTTTGGAGTAGTTGATATAAGTCGTGCTCAGGAGACGGCCTCTCATAGGTTCCCTGAAAATTGGCGATGAACCGCTCCTTGAGTTCTCCCCAGGAACCAATCGACCGCCTCGGGAGCCCTGCCAGCCATGTCCTCGCCGAGTCGGCTAGTGCGACTGGGAGGTAGTTAGCCATGGCTTTATGGTCACCTCCGGCAGCTCGAATTGCTAGGGTGTATACGTTGAGCCAGGACTCGGGGTTGGTTTTGCCATCGTATTTCTCGATCCCCGTAGGCTTGAAGCCCGATGGCCAGTCGACATCCTGGAGTTCGTGAGTGAAAGCTGGAACGCCTTCGTCTTCATGAGGGCTCCGGCTCTAATTACGGCGGTTGAACCGCTCATGGTGGAGACCAAAACGCTCATTTTCGTCGTCCAGTCGACGGTGCTCGTCCTCTTCTCATTCGTGGCGCCGAGCATTGATGGTGTGGCGGAGGTCGTGTTGTAGGCGTACTCGGAGATCTTGCTTGGGTCGGCGGTCATACTAGTGACGCCGCCGGTTGTCGTTGTTGGTGTTGCCGAGTGACGTTTGCCTCAATTCCTCATGTGGCTGACTTCAGCCGGCCGCCCGGCGCTGCGCTGATGTAGATGAACCCGCTGTTGGAGATCTCGACCGGTTGGTTGGTACATGTGTGTCACCCGACTGCTGTTGTTGTTGCTGACAAGCAGCAGCTGTAATCATCGCCTTGATCTTGGCGATAGTCGGGGTGGCCTAGTGATCAGGCCCGAGCTGGAGTGTGTCCAGCAGGGTTGCAGCGGCCACGACGTTCTGTTGCGGCGTGATGAAGACGTCATGGTCGCCAACTCTAATCTGGAGAATCTGCTGCTGAGCGGCTCGCCCAGCCTTGCATGTCATTGCGAGCCTCACTGTTAGCCTCCTCCTGTTGCTCCTCTTGTAGTCGGCGCACCTCGGGTGGTGGTGTTGAAGCCATGAAGATCTCGCGAGGGAGGAGAAAGCTCGCCAGACTGGAGTCCGAACTAGTGTTCGAACCGTTGTCCGACTTGGAGTCGGAGTCCGAGTAGTTTATCGGAGTAAGAATGACTCCGACCTCCCTAGATCCAATCTGAAATGGCTCTGAGCCTTGTCCAAACTGAACCATGGGAGATCGGGTCTGCCGCGTATGATGTAGATTCGTGGTGTTGCCGAGTCCGTGTGGGAGATTGATGATCTCTCCCCCTCCTAGCCTGACCCGGGCTGGCTTGAGGCCTAGCGCGTCGGATGCCGAAGGAGAGAGTTGTCCCGATGCTCGGCGAAGTAAAGGATTGCCACAGTAGATCGATGAAGGAGATTGCGGCATCCTATGGGCCGACTGGCGCAGCGGCGGCTGGTTCCTCGGTCGGTTGGATTGGATCTGCTTCGGCCAAGGTGAGGTTGCCAATTTGGTCGACGACGAAGTCGAGGCTGCCGAAAGAGATCATGTCTCCGGGGGAGAACTTGTTGCCGTCGATACCGCTTGTTGGATCCATTGAGATTGTTGATGAAGCTATCGCCGAAGGCCCCTACCTGGCGCGCCAACTGTCGATGTTTTACACCGGCAATATAACTATAGGGCTAGTCGGCGAGAGGAAACTCAGTGGACTGCAAAGGAACACGGGGAGATTTTATACTGGTTCAGGCCCTTGATGAGAGGTAATACCCTACGTCCAGTTGTGGTGGTATTCCTTTGAGGATGTATGTAGATCAATGATCTCGTGGGTTATTCTCTTGCCCTCAGGGGGCGCCCTACCTCCCCTTATATACTGGGGGACAGGGGTACAAGATAGGAATCCCAACCGGATACAGCTGAGGGATTTCCTTCTTAGAGATTATCTTATCTGACTAAGACTGTATATTCCTTATTGTACAAGGCAAAGCATGGCAGATGCTAATATATCTCTAACTACAAGACTCCGCCCACCCTCTATCCGAGTGGCCCATATGCTTATGATGAGGTACTCGGAGCCCATGGTCTCCACAGCGATCTTGAGTGAGATTGAGAAATTCTTGTTGCTTGAGGTCCACAATGCCCTTTGGGACGTGAGCCGTGCGAAAGGCTTCACGAAACTCCGCCCACATGACAATGTGGCCGGTAGGTTGCATAGCGAGAAAGTTCTCCCACCATGCACCCGCAGCTCCATGAAGTTGCTTGGCCGCCAGGTTCGCCTTGTTGACTTCTGGGCAGCGAGCAAGGTTTAGCTTCCGCTCGATGGTGCGGAGCCAATCATCCACGTCTAATGGATCATTGGAGCAGGAGAAGACTGGGGGCTGTGTACACTGAAATTCAGCAAGCCCTCCGGCAGCTTGATCACCACCTCGACCTGCAGCTTGGGCGAAATGAGCAGCAGTGGCAGCCGTGCTTGCTGCGATTTGTTGGAGCGCGACATTTTGAGCTTGACGGTTGCGCTCCACAGCCATTAAAACATCGGCCATGGTAGGTGGAGGTGGTGGTTCTTGGTCATTACGATGAGAACCTTCCGGTGTCTCTTGAGATTGAGAACGGGTGTGAGGACGAGACATCCTTCAGACATAATCAGAATAATGATTATTAGCAATGGGAACTACAATTGGTTGTAAGCTATAAGAGAAGGATAACACATTAGCATTATTTAAGTTACAGTACTACTATTACAAATGAAATCGCCAAATGCACTGAAATGGCGATATGGTTAGCCTAGCATGCTATGATGCATTTCAATAAGATCCAATGAAAAATCAAGTAAACTCACACTACTCCTACAATCTGAACAAGAACCTCAAAAATCAACAAGAACCAAACACGTTCCTGTGAGGGGATAATTAGGACTGTGAACTACCCGTTGAAATAAAAGAAAGATCGAAGATCCAATTAAACCAACAATCATATGGCCATAGTAGATATCTAAGTAATTTTGTAGCGAGCGTCTCTCCGCTGGGTGTACTCTTTAACAATTTATTTGGTGTATTCTTCATGGTTACATATTTTATTTTTCAGAAGACTAGAATCTGAAATTTTTAGGACTGCTAGACAACAGCCAATTCATGAATTTTTAGAGGGGCTACAGAAGAGATAAAATCTTGGAAATTTTTGTGAGGCTTCCTGGTATAGTTGAGAGTCTTAGAAAAATTGACAAGGGAAAAGGATGAGTAGAACTTTCTGTAGAAAATCTTGAATAGCTGCTGGTCTAGAATTCCAGAATACGGGTTTTTGCATGATGGAGCTTGAAACTGGAGTGGTAGGCTTCCAAAATTTGTAGAAATTTTAGGGTAGGTTCAGGGGATAGTAAAGCACCATTTAGTTCACTGGTTTACAAAATTTTACATTGTTTTTAGTAAAGTGAGAGTAATATCCTTACATTCGACATACCGGCTTTCATTTCGAACTATCATTTGAATGAGACAAGCATAGAGTTGATTTTACAAATAAAATCACAGCAAGGTTAGGAGATAAAATGAGACTAAGGTGATGATGAATACTAAAAAGGGATGAGAAGCAAAAAGGATCACCCATCCTAATGGTTTTCGAAAAATAGTTCATTTTGAACCTTTCGCAAGTATTTTTGCAATCACCAAGCTAAGCTCTAGCCTACAGTCAGTATTGCTCTGATACCAACTGCTGAGGACACCCCGAGTATTATATCGTCAAGTGCCCAACGCGACCACCACATATTGTTGGACGAGTGGGATCCATACATGCATAATAGCCACTCGACCTCAATGTGCCCATGATCACGGTTGACACCTTCCAATATAATAACCAAAATGCCGAGAAGTGTACAAAAGAGATAATCATAAGGATAGTTTGCCAGTCCTCTCCGTCATACGCCCGTCAAACCACTCGATGGTGGTGACCAAACACGATATGTACCCCAGAGGACTCAAACCACAATAGTTATCCCCCAACCATCTCAATTATACGCAACTCATACTCATGTTCAGCTAGTCCCTAGGAAAGCCACTAGCCTCACGCTTCCATCGCAAGCAATTGATAAACATCACAAGTACTCTAAATATGGATAAAAGTGCAGCAGGGTTATATATATTACATAGAGGGTTCACACACCCTAATTCATCACAGAGTAGCACTAAAGGTAGTAGCGGAAATGTAAACATAAAGGATAAAACCAGTGGTGCCATACCGAACCCACAAGGCAACCGACTAGGATAGAGCTTAACTCCAACTACACATTATCCTCGCCACCCTCAGCGGGACAATAGTAGACCACACCAACATTGTCATTATCCTCACTTGAAAAAAATGCAGCATGAGTACGAATGGTACTCAGCCAGACTTACACAATATTAAAAGTACAAAGGAGTAATGCTGGTCTCTACATCAAGGAATATGGCTATGTTGATCTGGTTTTGCATAAAGCTAAGTTTATTGAGTAAAAAAAATACCTTGAAACTATAAGCATTTGTGAAATATAGCAATCTGAAAATTCATGACAGCAAGTAAGATGTTCAGAAAAAGAGGTGAAAAATGAGCGCAATCCCATGCTCTAACATCAACAATGGGCCACCATTGCCCAATAAATATGCTACACAAGCATACTATCTTTCATGACTAAAACCAAGTCATATTTAACACCAAGGCCCCTGATATAAACCCATCCATCCATGACTATCCTAAGTCACGATATAACCACATAATCCCATAACCACATATCCCAAGTTGGATGCTAACATAGACTGACTAACACATCAAGTGGTCGTCCTGTAACCGTGGACACGGCTATTCGAATAGTTCATATTTTGATCAGAGGTGTATATCTTTACCCACACGATGTGATAGAAGCCAAACGGCTACACTCTAGTTTGATCCATACCCATCGGTACCCACACTATACACATTGAGTGCGGACTAGAGGTCACAACAAAACCTTTCCCATGCTTAGCTCCAACCACCTAAACCACGTCTGGGCCCCCGACGACTTAGCCACACACACGGTGACTAAGGCGGGCTCACCATCGCGGGAGGCACCTCCGGCCAAAACCAGGCGCGCATGAGGCCCTCCAAAGGAAAGACCATCCTCACGACTGACGGACGGGCGTAGATGGCCACAGCCTCCCATGCTACTAAGTTAAGCCGTCCCATTCCCGGCGTGTGGAAGTACGCAGGGTGCTTGAATAGACGTCAACATGTTCGGTCCTTAATGACCCAGACGGAGCTACATGCATCGGGGAAACACCATCCTGTCATCACCCTATCATCTGTCCAAGTCAAAAATATTCTCAATTATAAATCAGAAGTTATTCTTTTCAGATTTTAACCCATCCATTCGTATTAAACTAGTTTTGAACCGATAGCTCCATCTATCGGATTTTTCTAAGTCTAGAACTAAGCGTGGCTAAGCATTCGATAAAATAAAAGTATCCCAAAGTCCTTAACCAGGGGTGACAAGGTAAAAACAGGGAATCAACAACCAAGAAATGGAAATCCATACAATTGGGCAATATTGATTCTACCCGTTTTCCCAGTTTAAATGGACCGAAACATGCATATAGATATTGTTTTCGCAAACAAATCAATTTATTCAAGACATAGGTTCAATATGCTTAGATGCTTGCCTTGCTGCTGTGATGGTTCACACTCAACCTCTGTATTAGCTTCCTCGTACTTTGAAACCTCCGAATCTATCGATAAGAAGCAATATGCAAATAAGAGGTTGAAATAAACATGCATATGCAACGTGCTCTGAAAAAAAAACTTATGAGATAAATACAGTAGGTAGGGCATGTCCTAACAAGATTTTAAGAGATAAAATTTTGGAAATTTTTGTGAGGCTTCCTGGTGTAGTTGAGAGTCTCCAGAAAAATTGACAAGGGAAAAGAATGAGTGGAACTTTCTGTAGAAAATCTTGAACAGCTGCTGGTCCAGAATTCCAGAACACGGGTCTTCGCATGATTGAGCTTGAAACTTGAGTGGTAGGCTTCCAAGATTTGTAGAAAATTTAAGGTAGGTTCAGAGGACAGTAAAGCACCATTTAGTTCACTGGTTTACAGAATTTTACATTGTTTTTAGTAAAGTGAGAGTAATTTGCTTACACCCGACGTACCGGCTTTCATTTCAAACTGTCATTTGAATGAGTCAAGCATAGAGTTGGTTTTATAAATAAAATCACCGCAAGGGTAGGAGATAAAATGAGACTAAGGTGAGGATGAATACAAGAAAGGGATGAGAAGCAAAAAGGAACACACATCCTAATGGTTTTCCAAAAATAGTTCATTTTGAACCTTTCGCAAATGTTTTTGCAATCACCAAGCTAAGCTCTAGCCTACAGTCAGTACTGCTCTGATACCAACCGCTGTGGGCACCCCGGAAGTGCGTTATGGAGAGTAATTATTATGACAACGCGAAATATCTAGATGGATGGGGTCTCGAATAAAAACCGAATAAATGCGGTAACCATCCATCCTCATCGCAACCTTGTCATAATCTTTACCCACTCACAATACAAATCCAATACGCCGAATTCAGAAATAAAGAGATATTTGGAGAGTTGATTCACCAGTCCCGAACGGCGAAGTGTGCCCGTCAAACCACATGAAGGTGGCGACCAAACACGATACACACTTCTGGGGACATGGTCTACGGTTGAATCAACATCCATGTATCTCATCATTTCTAAACTCATACTCATGTTCAGCTGGTCCCCAGGAAAGCGACTAGCCTCACACTTTCATCGCAAGCAATTGATAAACATCACGAGTACTCTAAATATGGATAAACGAGTAGCAGGGTTACGTATATTACATAGAGGGCTCACACCCTAATTCATCACAAAGTGACACAAAAGATAGCAGCGGAAAATATAAACATCAAGGATATATCCAGTGGTGCCATACCGATCCCACAAGGCAACCGACTAGGGCAGAATTTAACTTCAACTACACATTATCCTCGCCATCCTCGGTAGGATAATAGTAGACCACCTCAGTATTGTCGTTGTCCTCACCTGAAAGATATGCAACGTAAGTACAACAAGTACTCAGCTAGACTTATACAATAATAGTAGTTCAAAGGACTAATGCTAGTCTCTACATCAAGGAGTATGGCTAGGTTGATCTGATTTTGCATAAAGCTGATTTTATTGAGCAAGTAATACATTTAAAACATAAGCATTTGTGAAATAACTCAAACTGAAAATTTAGGACAGCAAGCTTGTAGTTCTGAAATGTAAGTAAACATGAGCACAAACCATGCTCTAATCATCCTCCATGGGCCACCATTGCCCAAACAATTATACTACACAAGCATATCATCTTTCATGACTAAACCAAGTCATATTTAACATCGAAGCCTCTCATATAAACCCATCCATCCATGACTATCCTAAGTCATGATATAACAACATAATCCCATCACCACATATCCCAAGTTTGATGCTAACATAGTTGAGGAACACATCAAGCGGTCGTCCGTAACCGTGGACACGGCTATTCGAATAGTTCTTACTCTGATCAGAGGTGTACATCTTTACCCACACGATGTGATAGAAGCCATACGGCTACACTCTAGTTTGATCCATACCCGTCGGTACCCACACTCTACACATTGAGTGCAGACTAGAGGTCACAACAGAACCTTTTGCACGCTTAGCCCCAACCACCTAAACCACGTCTGGGCCCCCGACGACTTAATCACGTGCGTGCGTGGTAACTAAGGCGGGCTCACCGTCGCGGGAGGCACCTCCGGCCAAAACAAGGCACGCACGAGGCCCTCCAAGGACTCTCCGTCCTCACGACTGACAGACGGGCGTAGATGGCCATAGCCTCCCGTGCTACTTAGTTAAGCAGTCCCATTCCCGGCATGTGGAAGTACGTAGGATGCTTCAATAGACGTCAACCTGTTCGGTGCTTAACGACCCAGACGGAGCTACGTGCATCGGGGAACACCATCCCATCATCGCCCTATCATCCGTCCAAGTCAAGCATATTATTAATTATAAATTAGAAGTTATTCTTTTCAGATTTTAACCCATCCATTCGCACTAAACTAGTTTTGAACCGATAGCTCCGTCTATCGGATTTCTAAGTCTAGAAATAAGCATGGCTAAGCATTTGGTAAAATAATCCTTAACCAGGGGTGACAAGGTATAACATGGAATCAACAACTAAGGAATGGAAATGCATACAATTGGGTAATCTTAACTCTACCCATTTTTCCCATTTTAAATCGACCGTAACATGGATATAGATATTGATTTCACAAACAAATCAATTTATTGAAAATATGGGTTCAATATGCTTAGATGCTTGCCTTGCTGCAGCGATGGTTCACACTCAACTTCAGGTTCTTGCACCACGTATTCCGAATTGTTTAAATCTACCGATAAAAGCGAATATGCAAATAAGAATCAATTAAATATGCTGATGCAAAAATGATCAATAAATACTGAGATAAATACAGTAGGTAGACCACATTCTAAAGTGAATTTTTGTGAAAGAATCACCTCAAAATCTTTTACGGTTTATGAGTTACAAAAATAACAAGATGAAAACGCTGAAAATGGCAGTTTTGTAATTATTTATATTGTAACTTTAAGTTATTATATTTGACTAACATGTTCTATTAAGATTTCAAGAAGGAATGTATTTTTATATAAAAGAGCATAACCTACTGGTTCCAACAAAATTAGGTCCACTGGATTTTGATTTAAATTGATTTAGTTGTGAATTTTACAAGTTTATCAAAAAGGAAAGTTAGAAATCACTTAGGCCTATTTTAGGAGGTAGTTTTGTCAAAAACAATTTATCCACAGTAAGGGTTACAATTTTTCTGAGTTAAATAAAAGTGGTTTCACATTTTTAGCAGTTAGGATGAATTTTCTAGAAATTTATAAACTTCTAGGTTATTAAGAGGTATATAAAAGATATTTCCATTTTTAGAGAAAAATCCTACACAGAAGTTCTCACTTTTTATTTTATAACATTAAAGAGAACAGTTTTATGAATCCAAGGAAATTTGGTTCACCTCAAAAGGAGTTGTAATGGATTTTATAGAAATATTCCAAGTTTCTAGGCACAAAATAAGTTATTATTGCTTCTTTAATTTCTAGAGGTAGTTTCTGTACAGAAGTTGTCATATTTTATTTTACAGTATTAAATTTCACAAATTTACAGAACTAAAAAAATTGGTTTCACTCAAAAAGGAGTTAAAATGGCAAAGTTATGGATTTACAAAGTTAACTATTTTTCTGTTGGAAAATAACTCCCTTAATTACTTTTCTAATTCTTCTTCTTTTCTTATTTCCCTTCTAGCCCGGGCCTGTTGGGAATATGCCCTAGAGGTAATCATAGAGATGATGATATTGTGATTGTATCTATGATATATTATGGGTTCATTGAATATCCATTAAAGACAACTTGTATCGATTGGCAATTATGTGAATTGTTCGTGAAACTCTTTTACTTGTATGGTTATTTTAAAGTTGTCCCTGATCAGAGTTTGTGTGAGGACACACATGAATATTAGATCAGCACATGTATTAGTTGATGACTATGTTTCACAAGTCATAGACATGGAGATGTCAAACTAATAATGTGGGCACATGTGTGACATGGAGCTGGACTGACCCAACATGAGAAATTGTAATTATCTCTATTCACATCATGTACGTTATGTCCTTAGACCTAAGATTGTTGTATGTATTCAAGATGTGAAACGACCTATTCAGGGACTATCAAACGCTACTCCGTAACAGGGTAGTTATAAAGGTGGTTTTCGGGTTTGTCGGGAAACATGATGTGAGACATAAACAATCAAGAAGGAATTTGCTCCTCTCTATGTGAGAGAGATATCACTGGATCACTCTAATGATTAGATCAAGAAATGCATGGCCGTGCTTGGGTTAAGTGTTAACCTAAGAGTTGATCCAAATATCATGAGGCAAGGGAATAACAAGTATGTGGTTTGTGGTGGTTCGTCTAATATGATCTTTGCGTATGCATAGGAGTTGACATGCCTTGCTAGAGGCCGCTGTCAACTATTGGTCGAGTAGGAGTACTCGGGCCATGTCTATGCGTACGTGAACCCATAGGGTTGCACGCTTAAGGGGCTGGAAACCTAATTTGGGTTGGACCCGAATTAGACAAGGTTTAGGGTCACTAATGGACCTCCAACTCGGGAGTTCATTAGGACGCCTATAAATACAAGGGGTGGGCGACGGGGCTAAGGAATCTACGCCATTTGGCAGCCGCCGCCGCTCCCACGCCCGCGCCCTGTTGCACCTCGCGGACCTAGCAGTCCGGAGGCGTGACGCTTCCTCCCCGTATGTGTGGATACCTCGGAGGTGCTGCATCTGGAGCACAAGGACGAACCGCACAAGAGGGACGGATGGACGGACGACCTCGCAACTGCACGGCACTGCTGCGACGCGTACGACTACATCGAGTCGCTTCCGCTGCACTTGCGCGTCTAGTGGTAATCCCGTGATTTATAACTAGCAGTAGTTCCTGGTTTATGGGGTCGAAAATTTTGTTTTCTGGGTAGCGTAGCATCCGCATAACCCAACAGGGCACACATATCAGAGAGACAGAGCAGGGGAGGCGCGAGGCAGCATGGCCGCCGGCTCTGTTCGCTGGCGCCGGCGGCGAACGGTGGCTTGGCTCGGGTGGTGGCCAATAGAAGAAAGATAGGGGAAGACGAGGCAAACACATCGGTGGTGGTCTTGTGGCCGACAGTGGCCGAAATCTTGCCGGCGACGAACTCTAGCAGCGGATGCTCTCGGGCTGCACATGTATGCAAGCAAGCGGCTAGAAATCTTCGAAAAGAAAGCATGAGGGACTACGCTGAGACTCCCAGGAAGCTTACCGTGGGGTTTTTCTGGGTCGAAGGAGGTCAGAGGGGCTCCGGCGGCTTCGGGCAGCGGCAAAGGCAATGGCCAACTTCGGCTTCACCGTGGTTGGCTCGATTCGCTGCATGCGCGGTGGAGACAACACATGCAGGAGGCTAAGGAGGTCACGAGGATGCTGCTGACGTGAGGAATCGGAATATGGCTCACCGGTTGGACGGGAACGGCTCGGCGAAGGGCTGGCCGAAGACAAAGAAGATGGCAGCCGATCTCCTTCCTCGCTGCACCAAACTGGATGACTCTTGGGGCGTCTTGGAGCTGGAGGTGAGGCGATGTTAATGGCGCAGGGGCTCGGCTTGCGACGTCCTGGATCGGCCGGAATGGCGATGGCACCACGGCAGCGGTCCAGCGGAGCAGGGACAGTGCGCAGCGGCGACACGACGTCTTCGGCCGACGAACGTAGGGCAACCAATTATGAAAATGGGATGGTTAGGAGTGGGGGATCATGTTTCGATGGTTGGGAAAGGATGGTGTTCACCGGCATTGGCTCGGGACCGATCGAACACTGCCGGCTGAGGGAAAGGTGAGGCTGCTGGCGGTGATCCTTGGGGATTCCATGGGTTTCTCCGGTGGGAATGTGGAGAGGATGGAGAATGGGTCCTGCTGGTGAAGTTTGAGGCGAAAAGGTCGATGCTCCCTAGTGCTGTGCTATCCAGGTGTTCTGTAAACTGAGGGAGGAAGAAGAAAGGAGGTGACGACACGTGTGACATGCAGCGCTGAGTTGCTCCAACTCCACAATGCCCTTGGTGGGTCCCACATGTAAGAGAATATTTTTCTACACACTTTCGGTTAGATTTAGTCTATGTCTTGTGGGCCCAAGTAGTGAAAACCTATGGAGAAGAGAGGAGTATGGTTAGAAGCTGGGTGAAACACACTGTCCCATGCTGTGCTATGGTTTACAGGTGGGCCAGGGGGTTGTGGTGTCCGCTTGGAAGTGAGAGATGGGAGGAGAAATCTCTAGAGGCTAAGTGTGGTGAGCTGTCCAACATGCAGTCCTTGTATCACTGTTTCACTATGTTAATGAGGAGCATAAATTATGGAAAAATTATTGGAGGTAGAGAAAGATGTGTTTAACCCGCTGACCAAAATTCATGGTTAGAACTACTCTGGTTCATCTTTGGTGAAATTGCAAAGTAGGCATAAAGACCCAGTTTTTCTGCAGTGTAATTTATGTCCCTAGGGCTTTGCTCCTATTATTTCATGTGACTTCTTTGGGAATTAAATTGAGCCAAAATTACTGGTGGTAGGGTTCTTGTTGACACACCTGTTGGTAGAATTGCACTACCTCATTAATCTTCATTTTTATTTGGTGAATTTTAGAATTAAACCAATTTATTTCAGCTAGCTTCCTAGTTTTGCTGATTTGAGGGATTTCATTGAAGCATTTATTGAAGCGATAAAATCATGTAAAATTTACAGTGGGTTAAGTATGTGGGATAGTGTTCACAGGAATTTTTCCATGATTTTATGTGCAACCAAAAATCTTTAGAAAATCCTTAGACTATACAAATGCATAGGTCAAGGAAAAAGGACACAGGCTGAAACTTGTTTGAATTTTTAAGGGATCTAAACTAATGAAATAAATTCTGAAAAAATTATATTGATTCACAATAAATAAGCCAGTATTTGAATAAATTATTTCCCCCATATGTTTCTGTTCAACTTGATGCACTTTTAGGAGTTGGTCTAATTTTGCCGATTAGGGTTTAATATTGCCAACTTAAATTTCCATGAAGTAAAAATGCCAGAATTTTAAATTGTGCATTCAGATGATAGTAGGGCATAACACTAATTACCTGAAAATTAGATTTAGGGCTGTGACATTTGATTTAAAAAGATTTAGTTATGAATTCCTCAAGTTTGTCAAAAACAAGGGTTAGAAATTACTTAGGCCTATTTTGGGAGGTAGTTTTGTCAAAAACAATTTATCCACAGTAAAGGTTACAATTTTCTGAGTTAAGCAAAAGTGGTTTCATATTTTTAGCTGTTAGGATGAATCTTCTAGAAATTTTCAAAGTTCTTAAGCACAAAATAAGTTATTTTTGCTTCACATTGTTTTCTAGACATTTTCTGTACAGAAGTGGTCCTATTTTATTTCACAGTATTAAAGTTCACAAATTTACAGAACTAACAAAATTGGTTTTACTCAAAAAAAAGACTTAGGATGAAATCCTTATGCATTTTCAAAGTTTGCCTAATTTCCAGTTATAAACTAAACGGTTTAAATCACTTTTTGAGATTTTCTTTTTCTCTCTCTCACTTACAGCTGGGGCCCATGTGTCAGCGAGACAGAGCAAGGTAGCCCGTGTGGGACTGCGGCCGAGGCGGCTCTCGCCGGTGCCGGCGGCGAACAGGAGCGACGGCTTGGTCTGGCCAGAGACGAGCTTGACGTGGTGAGAACGCCGGCGTGACGGCTCGGCTGTACGATGGCAATTTCATGGCCGCGCCCCCAGGCTCCGTGGCGAGGCCGTGCCTCTGGCGCGTTGGAAGGCAGCGAGCCGCCGGTGAGGATCGCGGAGGGGTCGACGAGCAGCTGCAGGGCGAGAGACCGACGAGGAGCACGGACAGCAGCAGCAGCGGCACGCACGCACGGCGGCAGCAGCAGCAGCGGCACACATGCACGGCAGCAGCAGCAGCAGCAGCACGCATGAGGAGCTCACACCTCTCAGCTTCTTGACACAAGAAAGGAGTGGAGAGGAAGAGAAGCAAGCTGGCTGGCTTGGAAGCTGAGAAAGAGGAGAAGAGAGAAAAGGATGACAGCAAGGCTAATAGGTGTCACTCTCTCCATTTGCATGCATTGGTGGGTCCCACTCGAAATTTTTGGTGCACAAGAGGTGGAGCTAGCTCCTAGACACTGATTAGTGGGCCCAGGTCATGGTGCTCTAGGTGTATGAGAGGGGTATGGGTAGAAAAGAGAGTATACACTGATTTTGAACCATTTTCAAGATTTTTCAGAATTTTTCTCTTCCTCTCACTTTGTTTAATCCATAAAACATGCTAGAAGGGTGGCAAAAATGTGAGAGTTGGCCAGGTTGTAGGCCACGACAGCTAGGTTCCATTTTTCAAAGTCTCACTCAAAAATTTCAAGTAGTTTGGTCACAGCAAAAATGTGAAAAAGGTCCTGGCTGAGACTTGGATGAAATTTTAAGAGGTCTAAAGTGATTGCTAAAATTCTCTACTAGATTGGGGATGTTACAGGCGATGGGGCGCATGGCTGGGCTGCAAGGCAGGCTGCGTTGGCTTCTGTGCACAGGGATGGGTCGTCGGCCCAGGAGGGAAAACGAGAAAGGAAAAATAAAATAAAAAGGGAGAAGAATTCCTAAGGATTTCTTGTGAGAATTTAATTCCATGTTTTGATTTATTTTAAAATACTTCCAGTGCACTAAAAATTCCAATAAAAATCCTGTTAGTGTATTTTGGCAAGGGGAATACAAGAAAAATATTCCCAGCCAAGATGAATTGTTATTTAATGTTTTCACCATTAATTATTTTCTCTTGCCTTACTTAAATATTTTCTTTTGGCATTTTCTTTGGTATATTTTTGTGTGGCTGTATTAAGCGGAAAAACTTAGGGTGTCACCATTACCCCGTGGAAGGGAGCTATACTCGGCCGTTGCTTGGAACAAGGTATCTTTATCTCGTCAAGCGTCTTGGCAAACGGAATGTTGAGAGTTCTCCCACGATCGATCAGAACCTTCTTCAGCTTGATATTCTTGATAACCAGGTGCAGGACGAGTGGATAGCGCCCTAGATGAGCCACTCGGTCAGGATGATCCATGCGGTCGAACATGATGGCGACCTCAGACCACCATAGGTACTGAGGGGTGTTGGCAAAGATGGTGTTGACTTCACGTGCAATCCGCTTCTGTTTTCGCTTGGTCTCATAAGCCGATGGCCTCTGAAGATGTGGTTGAGCTCAGCAGGGGGTCTTGATAGTCTCCTGCTGGGTCTGAGTCCGGCTTGCCCTTGTCCTTGACGTCGCCAGATGTAGATGTCTGCTCTGTGACAAACTTCTTGACATGAAGCAATTCTTGGCCAAGTACTTCCCTTTCGGGTGGAAAGGACATGGGCCGTTCATAACTTTCTAGTAGTTGTCCGCCTTGGGAGCTCATGGACGGTTGTGATCAACTATTGTGACGATGTCCTCCGATTTGCCCTTGCGATCCCTTGTCTTGGATGGCCCCACATCATCCATCTTGCATCCATCTTTCTGTCAGGTCTTGTCGTCCACCACCTCAGCAATGGCGTTAGCCGGGGCGCCGTACTTGTTAGCCATCTCGAAGAGAGCTTTGGCCAAGTTCAGTGGCTTTCGAGTGAATTTGGCGATGAACTTTGACTCCCTTGCGTAGGGCAGCGATGACCGTTTCGTGTTTGATCTTGGGGATGGTATTCCTTTTCTCAGAAAAGCGCTTGATGAAGTCTAGGAGTGACTCGTTCTTCACTCAGTGACATTGTTACAAGTCGAATTTAGATCCTGGCCTCTCATAAGTGCCCTAGAAGCTTGCCACAAACCATTCGTAGAGTTCTCCCTAGGAATCAATTGACCCTCTCGGAAGCCCTGTCGACCAGGTCCGTGCCAAGTTGGCTAGGGCGACAGGAAGATAATTGGCCATCGCCTTGTGGTCATTTCCAGCTGCTTGGATTGCTAGGGTGTAGACTATCAACCATTACTCTAGATCGGTCTTCACATCATACTTGTCAATGCCAGTCGGTTTGAAGGCCGATGGCCAGTCGACTTGGCACAGCTCACGTGACAAGGCTGGGACTCCTTCATCTGAGTGGCCTCCGTGATGTGGGCTCCGGCTCCAACTGCGATGGTTGAATCATTGTCCTCAGTGCGCTCATGACAACAAACATTAATATCTTGATGGACATCACGACGTAGTCGGTCCCAGGTGTCATGGTTGTCATGGCATCACGGTTGTCGCTAGTGATCTTCGTCATTGTCTTCTGATCTGCGGAGAGATTTCAAGTGCCTTCAGTTGTATCCCATTGCTCGGCGCCTGGCCACTGTTGATGAAGTTGCAGTATCAGAAGTTGATCTGCTTGAGAGGACTAGGGTATCAGCAGACTCCTAGAGCTGTTATACTTCTACAACAGTTATCATAGCCTTGATTCTAGAGATCGTTGGTGCTACCTAGTGATTAGTTTCCATCTGCAGGTATCTAGTAATGTTGCCGCAGCCACAATGTTCTGTTGCGGGGTGACAAAAACGTCGTGGTCGCCCACCCTCATTTGGAGAATGTCTCGTTGTGCTTGCCATCTGGTTCTCCATAGCTCGCGGTTGTGATCATCCCATTCAGCTTGCAAGAGTCTGTCTTCTTCCTCCTGTTGCTCACGCAGTCAGCGAGCCTCTTCCTCTTGTTGTGCACGTAGTCGGCATGCATCCTGACTTGGGGTACTCCCTTTTGACGCCATGAAGATTTCTCATGGAGGCAAGAAGCTTCCCGAACTGCCCTCCAACTGGGAGTTAGAGTCCGAGTACTGAAGCGGGGTGATGATAACTCCAACTGTCGATGTTTTACACCGGCAATATGAATATAGGGCTACTCGTCGGATTGAAACTCGGTGGATTGCAAAGGAACACGGGGAGGTTTATACTGGTTCAGGCCCTTGATGTGAGGTAATACCCTACATCCAGTTGTGGTGTATTCCTTTGAGGATGTGTGTTCACTTCTATGAGCTTATGTGTTGTTCTGCCCTCATGGGGCGCCCTGCCTCCCCTTATATACTGGGGGATAGAGGTACAAAGTAGGAGTCCCAGCCGGATTACGGCCAAGGGATCTCCTCTTAGAGATATAACCTACGCGACTAGGATTGTATATTCCTTGTCATACAAGGCAAAGTCTACCGGGTTATACCATATCTCTAATTACAAGGCTAGGCCCATCCTCTGTCCGAGTGGCCCATATGCTTGTCATGAGGTACCCGGGGCCTATGGCCTCCACAGCAGCCCCTGAGACCTCCATAGTTGAGTCACAGCTGATGCCGAGTGCTCATCTTCCACGGTGAAGATTGCTCGAGTGCATTGCTCCTGAGTACTCTTTGTCCGAGTGCTTCTTCTTCTCGAATCCTGCTTCATCTCAACTGGCAGCGAGGCTATGAAGGGCTCCATGTAGATGCATGAATAGTGTGCACCAAATAGGCGCACCTATTAGGTGTAGCCCCCGACTTTGTGCTTAATTGTGAAAACAATTAAACATAAAGTCAAAGATCTTTAACCTTGTAGTCTTTCCCGAGTAGTATACTACTGGTATATAAGACTTTTCGGTATCATGTCAACCGAAAATAATTTATAGACTTTGCCGAGTAGCATGCCACTCATATATGAGACTCTTCAGCTTCATGTCAGCTGGAAAAGGCGTTTATAGTCTTTCTCGAGTGGCGTCCCACTCGAAAGTTAGACTCTTCAGTGTCATGTCAGCTGGAAAGAATATTTATAGTCTCTCCCGAGTAGTGCACTACTCGGAAGTTAGACTCCTCAGCATCATGTCGGCTAGGAAGGGATTTGCTCGTGGCAACTGTTGGCCAAGCATGTAGGCCAAGTACCACTTTATGAAATTTAATCCATTATGTGGTCAGGTGTACTTGAGAGATACCTGCATCCGCAATCTTGATGAAGACTAGCTTGTGACCCTTATAAGGATATATCTTCAATACTTGGTGGATAAGACAGATACCCAAACACATGTGTTCAGCAATTAGGCCCTCATGAAGCATATCTATTTACCTCATCGGTTCCTGTTGGTAGCACCAGCACTGTGATTTTAACACAGCCAGCGAGCGGCCCACATTGAGCGTGCTATTGTAGAAACTCATATCTTAGTGGCCTAGTACCGACTTTGTAAGCCCAAGCCCACGAATCAGAAGCGGCTCTTTAGAAGGCGGGGAGAGAGAGAAAAGGAATCATCTTCTCCAATCCACCAATCGTTTCATCTTCCAGCCTCCGTGCCCAAATTTTGCCTCTTGCCTCACTAGGGTTCGCCATTGCTCACTCTTCCCCATTGAAACTCGGGCGATCTCGCTTCCTTACGTCCATTCCAGACCTCCAGCCACATTTCCCCCAAATCTTTTTGTCCTTAGCCATGCCGAGGGCCTCAGATTTCGTGGATGCGTCGGACGAGGTCTGGCCGACTTCGGATTGCAGGTCGGCTAAGCTGAAGCTTCTGGAGAAGCAGCTAAGATTGCAAAGCTGCAATGTCATCAACTGGTGTTCGGCTGAAGGTGAATCGGTTCTGGAGCCCTTGGCTGGTGAGACCGTTGTTTTCGCCTCTTTTTCAACCGGGGCCTTTCTCTTCCATCTTCCGAGTTCTTCTGCCAACTTCTTGCCTTTTATGAACTCGAGTTGGTGAATCTGAATCCCAACTCAATCTTGCAAATTTCTATTTTTGCGACTCTTTGTGAGTGCTTCCTAGGTGTGGAACCCCATTTGAATTTATTTAGACATCTGTTCCACATCAAACCCCAGCCCTCCAAGAGCAAGGGCCAAGTGATTGGGGGGCCGGTATCTAGCTCAGGAGTGAAATGAAGAGGATTTATTTCAATATTCCCCTGAAATCTTCTCTCAAAGGCTTGCATAAGGAATAGTTTTACTGTTTTGATCTTGAACCAAGCCTCCCCCCTTTTATGGGTTTGCCCCCGGTGCTTATAACCAAGTGGTTGTCTGTGCCCACCTTTGAAGAAATGGGCCAAGTCCACATACTAATTGAAAAGATCGACAAGCTGAAGAGCACTGGGTTGACTGGTCCATGGGTGGCTAGACGTTTCTTGACTCAGTGCATCAAGTCGTTGAAGTTGAGGTGTCACTTCGGCTGGGACTACAAGGGCAGAGGTGATCCTAGCTGGGAATATCCTGACCTGATGGACAAGCACAAGGTGACCAACATCCTGCTGGATTTCTTTGCCAGCGGGGTGGTTGAAATTGAAGACACAGAGCGGTCTGTGGTGGCTTATAGCCTAAAGAGGCTGTGCCCAAAGGTAACTCTTGCTGATGTTGTCTTGTAGTTCATCTGTGATGAGTGCTTGCAAATATATGCCCAGGTTGGGTTCAGCATGTGTAACATGTATTGTTGTACTGCTTGCAGTCATGTGAGGAGTTCGATGATGACTCCCGAACTTTATTGGCCATGAAGTCAAAGAAGAAGAGGACGTTAAGTCCTTCTGCTGCCCAGCCCGACTCCAAGAGAGCGGAAAAGAGACCTGTTGAAGATCAAGGCAAGAAGAAGATTATCATGCCGTGTGTCGCAGCTGAGAGTCTGAAGATAAGGGACATCGCCAGCTCAGCTCCCACGCCACCGAGTCCTAGACCAAGACCAGCACAGTCAGGCTCAGCATCATCAAGCCCAAGAAGAGTGCCACCGAGTACGAGGTCGGGTCAAGCGCCGCCAGGCTTAGCAACATCAAGCCCAAGAATGGCACCGCCGAGTACCCGAGCACCCCAACTAGCCACACCAGGAGCAGGGCCAACCAGGACAAAAACGCCGCCGCTGACTACCACGCCGCCCAACCCGACAGCCGGCAGCAGTCCATCGCCGACATCAGGGGCCCATGGGGGCAGGCTCAAATTCTCCAAGAGGTATGTGACATTAAGTCTTCTAGAAGTCCTATTCAGCATTGTGGTGTGTTGATATCCGACTCATTGTGCAGGAAGCACGCCAACATCGATCTCAAGGAGACCACGCTGGCTGCTCCTGTTGTAGAGCCAGCCCCAGCCGGACCAGTGCCTGCGAGTGTATCTGCCAAGCCAGCGACCGTCTCGGTTGCAGAAACCGAGGTCGTCCCGACTGTAGAGCCACCGACGCTGACCGACCAAGGGACTAGTGTCAAAGCTGTTGCTCCAGCCCCTGAGCATGTTTCTAAAGCCTCAGTATCTGCCGAGTTGGGGGCCAGGACCCCATCGCCATCCCTGTCATCGTCGTCATCTTCAAAGAGACCGGACCTCCCTAGGCTTTAGGCTCCTCCCCGCAAATTCCCGAGGACATTCCCCTGGGTAGCCCTTGGTGGAACGGCGAAGAGTTACAAGCACGGTGAGGTTGTGGCGGAGAAGGAGCGTGAAGACTTGCTTTGTGCCGCAATCGCTGCGTCCCAGGGGGTCCAAGTATGACTTTCGACGTATTGGAGTCTTGATAGTCTTCCTTGCATGAGTGTTCTGACACTTGACTCTGCTTTGCTCTGTTTCTCCCTGAGCAGAAAATTGTTGACTGCTCGGAGAGGATGAACGAAGTCCTGACCCAGCTTGCCCCCCAGCTCCAACAATTAGGCTAGCTCTAGACCTTGAAGGCCGAGTTAGAGCGGTCGAGCCGGGAGAGGGAGACTTGCCTGAGGGGAGTCGTTAATAAGCTCAAAGACGAGAACTGGGCTCTAGCCAACAAGATCGGAAGTAAGTCTCCCATATTTGTCTTCCCGACTAAGTCCCATACATGTTTCTTCAACTTGGTTGTTTCCAACTGCCCAGTTGTGTCCTAACTGCAATCTCGGGTTCTTGACCATTCTGATATGCAGCCCTCGAAACTGAGGTGAAGACCCAAACAGAGGGGGAAAACCAGCTGAAGGAGGCCGAGAAGGCCAAAGCTGAGCTTGAGAAAGACAAGGCCGACTTGGAGAAAGCCAATGCCAAGCTCGAGAAAGAGAAGGCTGAACTGGAGAAGGCCAAAGCCAAATGGGAGGCCGTCTACGAAAGTAAGTCTCCTCTCTGACAATGATCTTAACCAATCCATTAAGTACTCTGTCTGCAATTTTGCCTAACAAGTTTACTTGTCGATGAACCTGGGTAGTTGCTAGAGCCAATGCCCAAATCCAATTTCAGGCTTTTGTAGAGGAGATAAAGGTTGTCAAGGAGTCACGAGAGATCCTTGCCAAGTCCGTTAAAGGGCTCCTTGACATCATGGATCCTCACTGCATGGGAACCAGCTCCAACACGGTCTCCCAAGTGCAGGCACGCCTTAACGAAGCTCCGAGTATCCTGAAGAGGTACTCAGACGAGCATGTTGTTGTCAGTGTGGCCCAAACCCTGGCGATGACCAAGTCAATCTACCCCAGGGCAGATATTGAAGCCATTGGAGAGGGATTCACCGAGGAGACGACACTTGAGGAGGCACTAGAGTTGATAGCCTAGTCGAGGCCGACTACAGAGGTGATCACCCGTGACCTGGGTATGTAAGAACAGTCCATCATGCGGTCGGTGTATATAAACTTTTTGTAAGGACATGTGTAAATATATGTGCAATGCCGCCAAGCTCTAAATTCTGACTTAGTTATCATTAGCTTTACCTGACTATATAGTCTACGCTGAGTTAGTCTATAGGAACTTAATAAAATCGTTCACCACAGAAAGCTGTACTTGGGCAAACATAACAAAGTCGTTGCAAAACTTCATAACTTAAGCAAAACAGGCTCGTATATTATTGACAAAGCACATATAATACATGCAGCCCCTAACTCACTACTCAGTTGAAACAAGCGGCGTAGTGAGTCAGAGAAAAGCTATACACACGGGAAGATGTAAAACTCAGGTATAGAAAGGACGTAGCTATTCTATATTCCATGAGTTGTTGACGAGGGCACCGTCTTCAGTCGGTAGGCGCCTGGCCGTGTGACCTCTGTGATAATGAACGGCCCTTCCCGTATGGGGGATAGTTTATGCCTGTCTTTGGTGGTTTGTATTTTTCTCAAGACAAAATCTCCGACCAAAAAGGCGCGGCCCCGGACATTGTGATTGTGGTAACGACGCAGGCCTTGAAGATACCTTGCTGACTGGATTGTGGCGATGTCCCTCGCTTCTTCCAACTGATCTAGTTCAACCAATTGGGTATTGTTGGATTTGTGTTCTGAGTAAGCCCAAACTCGCGGAGAGCTGAACTCTAACTCGGTTGGTAGCCAGCCTCAGCGCCATAGACTAGAATGAAAGGGGATTGCCCAGTTGCCCGACTAACCGTGGTTCTTAGAGACCAGAGAACGGATGGGACTTCTTGTACCCACCGGCCTGCGTATGATTGTAGTCGGTCGAATATCCTTGTCTTGATGCCTTGTAAGACCATGCCGTTGGCACGCTCAACCTGCCCATTGCTCCGTGGGTGTGCCACAGAAGCATAACAGATCTTGATGCCAAATTCGTCACAGAAATCTTGAAAGACGCTGCCCATGAACTGAGTACCATTGTCCATTATGATGTGGTTGGGAACCCCGAATCGGTATAATATACTCATGATGAAGTCCTTTGCTCGTGTCGCTGTTATGGTAGCAACGGGTTTTGCCTCAATCCACTTTGTGAATGTATGCACTGCGACAAACAAGTGTGTGAACCCTCCTGGCGCTTTCTTGAAAGGCTCGACCATGTCAAGCCCCCATACTGCAAAGGGCCAAGAGATTGGTATGGTTTGAAGTTCTTGGGCTGGGAGATTTGTTTGTCTTGCAAAGAACTGGCAACCCTCGGATGTGCGAATTATGTCTTTTGCATCTGTTACTACTGTTGGCCAGAAAAATTCCTATCGGTAGGCCTTTCTGACTAACGTCCTGGATGCGGCGTGGTTGCCAAATATGCCCGAGTGGATCGATTGCAGAATCTGGCTTGCTCCTTGGTGGTGATGCAGCACATGAGGACACTGGATGCACTTCTTTAGTACAGGTCTTCTCCGACTATTAGGAAACTTTTGCTTCGACATTTGATTTGTTCGGCTTGACTGCGATCTTCTGGGAGTTCGTCGTCCAGGAGGAATTTGACAATAGGAGTCTGCCAATCTTGACATATGTTCAATACTTTGTCTGTTGCCGGGGTAGGTTATCACCTCCCGACTGCTCTGCACTGGTTTCTTCTGACTGACGACTTCCATAAGTTGCTTGACAAAGATCCTGTTGGGTACCACTTCTCGCCTGGATCCCATGTTTGCCAATTCATCCTGCAACATCATTGTAAAATTGTCGCTAGGACATGTGTTATCTCTAGCCCGTCGAACTTGTTTTCCAGCTTTCGAACCTCCTGACAGTATGCCGTCATGGTGTCGTCAAGACATGTCCAGTCTTTCATGACTTGGTTTAAGAGTCCTCCTCGCACAACCAATCGATTGGAAGCCGAGTGATATAGCAATGCGGAGAGACCGTGGATGAGTGCCTCATACTCAGGTGACGTTGTGGGGAAGCCGGGAAGTGATCGGAAGAACGTACTTGAGTTTCTCGCCGTTGAGGGGGACGTCAGTACGGACGCCGCCCCGACGCCGCTGATCCTTAGAGAACCGTCGAAGTTACATTGTTCCAAGTACTCTAGCTTTGTTGTTAGCTTTCGTAGTGTGTTGTCTTGTGGCATCTGAACTTCTATCCACCGAGGTTTGGACATTCTTTCCTGCCACATGCGGCTTCTGTCTTGTAAGTTAGCTAGACTTTGATTACAAAGAAGGATTGCAGTTAGGACACAAACTGGGGCAGTCCGGAAAATGTAGGGACCGAAGGGATTAACGTAACCGAATTGTTTGGAGCTGGGGGGCAGCCACTTCATCAACCGTTGAGCGCCACGCTCATGTTAGCGATTAAGCCACCCAAGGTGGCCTCGCGGTTATGCAGGACGTCCTGAGTGAAAACATGATACGATATGACCACCGTTATTGATGCGATTGGAAATGGTCTCCTTGAGTGCACGCAAATGAGTCTTCTGGACAGTAATAAGTGCCCCAGGGCCGCCTGACTGCTGCAGAGCAGCTTCTGGACCACTGTGGATATCTCTCTTGGAGTTGGCAAGGACCTTTACGCTGACAAATGTAAACTGCCGTTGAATCTTCCCTTATCTTCAGTATGTACACGATGAAATAATCCCGGTTTTAACCGATTCTTCTTTATCGCTCGACCAATGAACCAACACACCGTGCTGACTACCTGAGTTGGGCAAACTTAAGCCAACCACAGACCGCTGCCAACTATAGCATTAGTGGCTGTAGTCTGGACACCTGGGGCATAGGTCCACCCAGTGCTTCTTCAGCAAGTAATGTGACTTGCCACGGGTGGTTATAACGATGAAAAAAAACCCAGATAAGCATTAGTGGCTCTTGGGCAGATGTTCTTGAAGTCTTCAAAGGCTTGCTGGGCTTCGGGAGTCCATTGGAAATTGTCTGCTTTCTTCAATAGCTTGAAAAAGGGCATGCCCCATTCGCCTAGTGGGAAATAAACCGGCTAACTGCTGCCATGCAGCCTATCAGCTTCTGGACGTCCTTCTGGCTAGTCGGGGGTGCCATGTTCATGATTGCATTGACTTTCTCTGGGTTGGGCTCAATGCCGCGATGCGATACAATGAAGCCAAGTAACTTGCTAGATGGCACACCGAAGGCGTACTTTTTCAGATTCAGCTTCATCTTGAATCTTCGAAGATTTTGGAAGGTTTCTTCCAGGTCAGCGATGAGGTCTTCTTTGGACTTGGTCTTGATCACCATGTCATCGACATAGGCCTCCACGTTGCACCCGATCTGAGTGTGTAGACACCGCTAAATTGCCCGTTGATACGTTGCTCTAGCGTTTTTCAGGCCGAACGGCATGGTGATTTAGCAGTATGCACCAAATGGCATGATGAAAGACGTCTTGAGGCAGTCCTCCTCCTTCAGGCTAATTTGGTGGTATCCTGAGTAACAGTTGAGAAAGCTGAGAAGTTCGCACCCCACGGTTGAGTCCACCACCTGATCTATTCTCAGTAGACCAAACGGATCCTTGGGGCACGCCTTGTTTAGATCGGTGTAGTCGGCGCACATGCTCCATTTACCATTTTTCTTCCGGACAAGAACTGGGTTTGCCAGCTAGTCCGGGTGGTAGACCTCTTTGATGAACCCAGCTGCAAGGAGCTTGGTTATCTCCTCCCGAATAGCATCTTTCTGGTCTTGTGCGAAGCGCCATAGCCGTTGTTTGACTGGCTTGGCGTCTGTCTTGACATTGAGGGCATGCTCGATCACCTCCCTTGGTATGCCTGGCATGTCGGACGGTTTCCATGTGAAGATATCTTTGTTGGCTTGAAGAAAGGTGATGAGCACGTCTTCCTATTTGGGGTCAAGTCCGGTTCCGACTAGAGCGGTCTTGGAGGGTCGCGAAGTGTCTAGGGGGAGCTTCTTCGTGTCAGAGTCCACTGAAATTCCCGACTTTGCTGCTTTTTTCGCTAGAACTTGGTTATCCTCGACTTCAGTTGTGACGGCTTGCCGAATGCTGTTGCATCCGACTGCCGCCTCTTGCAATTGAGCCAACTTGTAGGCTCTCCTTGTTCGCAGTAAGGCTTGCTTGAGACGTCGTTGCAGAGGGAGAGGACTCCGGCTGGCCCGGGCATCTTGCGCACCATGTAGGTATAGTGTGGTATCGCCATGAATTTGGCAAGCATTGGTCGTCTGAGTATCGCGTGGTACGCGGTTTCAAAGTTGGCGACCTCGAAGCAGATGTTTTCTATGCAAAAGTTATCCCGCATGCCAAAGGTGACCGACAATGTTATCTGTCCGAGGGGGGTTGAAGGCAAGCCAGGAATTATCCCGTGGAAGGGCGCTGTACTCGGCCGCAGCTCTGAATGAGGAATCTTCATCTCATCCAGAGTCTTGGCGAACAAAATGTTGAGCACACTGCCTCCATCTATGAGGACCTTCTTCTGCTTGATATTTTTAACGACCGGGTCCAGGACGAGTGGGTAGTGTCCTGGGTGTGAAACCCAATTTGCGTGATCTGCGCGAGTGAATGTGATGGACATCTCTGACCAGCGCAAATACTAGGGGGCGTCTGCTGTAGAGACTGCATTGACGTCGTGTGCTGTTAGCTTCTGCTTCCGCTTGGACTCATAACGCAGACGGCCCGTCCGAAGATGTGGTTGAGCTCGCGCCTGGGGATCTTGAAAATCGTCGGCAGGCCCAAATCTTGGCCCTGTCTTTGTCCTTGTCGTGCTAGATGATGAAGCCCTACTCGGAAGCAAACTTCTTGAGCATGAAGCATCCTTGGCCTGTGCTTGCCCTTGGGGTGGAAGGGGCAAGGCCCGTTCATAACCTTCTTACTCGTTGTTCCTTGGGGGTCGCGACCGAGTCCGCTCCATGTTGGCCACCTCGTTGTCTGTCTTCCGCTTGTGGTTGCTGGATTTGTTCTGTGATGGCTCATTGTTGGCTTTGGCCTTTTGGTCCTTCTGTTAGGACTCTTTCTTCTCGTCAAGGTCCTCTGCGACCGCTTCGGCCGAGTTGGCATATTTATTCGCCATATCGAAGAGGGCCCTGACAGTGGCTGGCAGCTTCCGAGTGAATTTTGCAATGAACGGGGCGTCCTTGACTCCCTTGCGAAAGGTGGCGATGACGACCTCGTCCTTAATCATGGGATGAATTGTGCTTCTCAGAGAACCTTTTGATGAACTCACGGAGAGACTCGTTCTTCCTCTAATGCAGCTGATAGAGATCGTTCTCGGAAGACGGCTGCTCGTAAGTCCCTTGGAAATTGGCTATAAAGCGCTCCCGGAGTTCTCCCCAAGAGCCGATTGATTGTCTTGGGAGCCCTGTTAGCCATGTCCTAACTGAGTCGGCTAGGGTGACCGGGAGGTAGTTAGCCATGGCTTTGTGGTCACCTCTAGCAGCTCGGATTGCCAGGGTGTATACGGTAAGCCAGGACTCGGGGTTAGGCTTGCCGTCGTATTTCTTGATTCCCGTAGGCTTGAAGCCCGACGGCTAGTTGACATCTTGTAGCTCCCAGGTGAAGGCTGGTACGACTTCATCTTTGTGAGGGCTCCGGCTCCAACCGTGGCGGTTAAACCGCTCGTGGTGGAGACTGAAACGCTCATGTTCGTCCTCCAGTCGGCGGTGCTCATCATCTTCGCGTTGGCGGTGCCGAGCGTTGATATCATGATGGAGGTCACGTGGTAGACAGACTTGGAGGTCTTGGTTGAACTAGCGATCGTTCTGGTGACACCACCGATTGTTGTTGTTGGTGTTGCCAAGTGATGTTTGTCATGACTCCTCGTACGACTGACTTGAGCTGGTTGCCCAGCGTCGTGCTAATGCAGACAAAATTGCCGCTAGAGAGCCCGAGCGGTTGGTCGGTATAAGTGTTTCGCCCGACTGCTGGTGCTGCTGATAGGCAGCAGCTGTAATCATCGCCTTGATCTTGGCTATTGTCGGGGTGGCCTAATGATCAGGCCCGAGCTGGAGCGTGTCTAGCAGGGTTGCAGCGGCCATGACGTTCTGTTGTGACGTGACGAAGACGTCGTGGTCGCTGACTCTAGTCTGGAGGATCTGTTGCTGAGCGGTTCGCCCAGCCTTGCATAGCTCGTCGTTGCGAGCCTCGCGTTCGGTCTCCTCCTGTTGCCGTAGTTAGCGTGCCTCCTCTGCTTGCTCCTATTGTAGTCGGCGCACCTCCGGTGGAGGGTTTGAAGCCATGAAGATCTCTCGGGGCAGAAGGAAACTCACCAGACTGGTGTCTAAACTGGTGTTCGAACCGTTGTCCAACCTGGAGTCAAAATCTGAGTAATTAATCGGAGTAAGGATGACTCCAACCTCCCTACATACAATCTGGAGTGGCTCTGGGCCATGTCCAAACTGAATTGTGGGGGATCGGGTCTGCCGCGTGAGATGTAGATCCACGGCGTCGCCGAGTCTGTGAGGGAAATTGATGATCTCTCCCCCTCCTAGCCTGACCCAAGTCGGCTCGAGGCCGAGCGCGAGTCAGACACCGAAAGACAGAGTTGTCCTGAGACCCGGTCAGGTGGTAGATCACTACAGCAGATTGATGAGGGTGGCTACAGCATCTTGTGGGCCGACTGGCGCAGAGTCGGCTGGTTCCTTGGCCGGTTGGATTGGATCTATGTCGGCCAAGGTGAGGTTGCTGAACATGTCGGTGACGAAGTTGAGGTTTCCGAATGAGTTTGTATCTCCAGGGGAGAATTTGTCGCCGTCGACTCCTGTTGTTGGATCCATCGAACTTGTGAATGTAGATCTCACCGAAGCCCCTACCTGGCGTGCCAACTGTTGATGTTTTACACCGGGAGGTTTATACTAGTTCAGGCCCTCGATGTGAGGTAATACCCTACGTCCAGTTGTGGTGTATTCCTTTGAGGATGTGTGTTCACTTCTATGAGCTTATGTGTCGTTCTGCTCTCATGGGGTGCCCTGCCTCCCCTTATATACTGGGGGACAGAGGTACAAAGTAGGAGTCCCAGCCGGATTACAGCCAAGGGATCTCGTCTTAGAGATATAACCTACCCAAATAGGATTGTATATTCCTTGTCGTACAAGGCAAAGTCTGTCGGGTTATACCATATCTCTAATTACAAGGCTAGGCCCATCCTCTATCCAAGTGGCCCATATGCTTGTCATGAGGTTACCTCAGGGCCTAATGGCCTCCACACCAACCTCCCTAGATCTGATCCTGACTAGCTATGGGCCATATCCGAGTCGAAGTCTAGAGGGTGGGAGATGCCGCATCATGTTGGAGTTGAAGACAGCTGCGGCGTTCCCAAATCAGTGTGGGGATTGACAATCTCACCCGTCCCCTAGTTCCGATCTAACCGACTCAGGGCAAGTATCAGAGTCAAACACTAGGAAAGAGAGCTGCCCCAGGCTTGTAGGTCTTGGATGTTGCTAAAGCAGGTTGTTGAAAACTGCCGCAGTGTTGATGAGGTCGACTGGCATGAGGTTGGCTTGATCTCTCCCTAACTGGGCTGAAACCGAGTTGGACAGAGTAAGGGTTCCAAAGTTGTCGGTGATGAAGTCGAGGCTCCTGAAGCTGATGGCTTTAAGGGGAGAGAAGGTGATGCCGGCGACTCTAGTAGTTGGATTCATCGGCTTTGTTGATGACAATCTCGATGATGCCCCTACCTGACGCGCCAACTGTCAATGTTTTATATTGACTGTATTGAATATGGTGCTATTCGTCGGACCTAACTTGATGATTTGAAGAACATGAGGAATTATACTGGTTCAGGCCCTCGGGGTGAGGTAATACCCTACTTCTAATTGTGGTGTATTGCTTTCACTGTATTATCTGGTGAGATTGTGATATGCCCCGAGGGGCTCCCCTCATCTCCTTATATACTAGAAAGGTGAGGATTACAGAATAGGAAACCCAGTCGGATACAACCAAGGGTTTTCCTTATCAGAACATAGAGTAACCAGCTAGGATTATATCCCTTTCCTTGTTGTGCAAGGTTACATGACAGCCGAGTCCTAACCCTATCCCTAACTGTATGGGCCGGCCCACCCTTGTCCAAGTAGCTGTATTTGGCTTCCTTGAGGTACCCAGGGCCCATGGCTTCCACACAAGCTTAGCACGTACGCGCCAGACGAGCGGAATACAAATGAGGAGTATTGGCCACGCGAACAAACTCAGCGTGTCACAGAACTCAGGAGACATCTGCATCCTTGTCAAGCCATGGTCGTAGGGTACTAGAAGAGGGCTCTTCATCATGTGCACCCAAGAAAATGATGATAACAACAACAACATTGTCTCCTTGGCCTGTTCGAAAAGAGCCTCAAATAGAACCTTTGTGTGGAGGCCATGGGCCCCGAGTACCTCATGGGAAGCTTTGTAGCCACTCGGATAGAGGATGGGCCTAATCCTGTAATTAGGGATACAACAGGACTTGGTGCATTATTACCTTGGATGATGCAATAAGAAAAGGGACATAGTCCTAAGTCAGGTACGTTGTATTTCCTAGAAGGAATCCCGTTGGGTCAAATCCGATTGGGATTCTTATCATGTAACCTTACCTCCTCAGTAGATAAGGGGAGGTAAGAAGCCCCTTGGGGTAGATATGATCTCACCTAGAGTGAGTGAGACAGAGCATAAAAATCTCATCAGAGAGAAACTCGAAGGAATACACAATAGCTAGATGATAAGAAGTAGGTATTACTCTCACCTTGAGGGCCTGAACCATGATAAACTCATTTCATGTTACCTTTGCAATCCATCAAGCTTAGGTCTCAATGAGTAGCCCCTTATTATTATTGCCAATACAAAGCATCGACAGTTGGCGCACTAATTAGAGAGCAGGTTCAGCGAGATCATGTTCAACTAGCCCTATAGATGGATCAACCACCAGAGTCAGAACGGCGTCAAGTTCATCCCGAAAAGCATAACAATCAGCTTTGGGAGCCTCGACTTCATCACATTATCAAAATTCAGCGACCCATCCTACCCATGACCGAATTCTACTCCGATCGGCCAGGAACCAAGCCGATGGCTTCAGATCGCCAGTTGGCATACTCAATGCTTGTGGCACTCTTTATTCAAACATGCTACGGCAATCCCCAAGTCTGGGGACAACTCTTTCTTTCGGTGTTCGACTCGGACTCGGTCTTGAGCCAACCGAGGTTGGGCTAAGAGAGCAACTAAGGGATCGCTCAATCTCCTGTTTCAGACTCAATGGCAATGCCAGGGAATAAACTTCAATCTAACTCCGATGCTATATGGCAAATCAATCCACCTAGAGTTCGCCTCGGATATGGCCTAGAGCCGCTCGAGATCGGGTCTAGGGAGGTTGGAGTTGTAATCACCCCCCTAAACTACTCTGACTCCGACCTCATAGTCGGACTCAGAACTTTTCTTAGCCTCGGCAAGCTTTTCTCCACAACGAGAAAGTCTTCATGCCGTAATTCCAATTGGGCTCAACTCCCACTCAAAGATATAGCACCTGCTGACTTATGTGACTATCAGTAAGAGTGAGGAGGCTTACCGAAATCTCATGTGAGCAACAGGAGGAAGACGCACAATGCTTGCAAGCCAAGCGCGATGCTCACAATGACAACTTGCACAAGGCTAGGCGGACTACTATGTAGGAGATCCTCCAAGCCCGAGTTGGCAACCACAACGCATCTAATCATGTACCCCACAACAGAACGTCGTGGCCACTGCCACATTACTCGACACCTTGCAGTTCGGGCCCGACCGCGCAGATCCACCTGCCGACCCATTCACAAGGATCAAAGCAATCGATCACCATTGCGGCTTGTAGCAGTTATGGCAACAATCTGGAGACACCCTCATACCATCAAACAAGATGGCTTCAGACACGGCGATCTCATCTACCTCAGCACGACGTCGTGCAGCTGGCTTTAGTTAGCCTCGCTCGAAGTCACTTCATACGTCACTCGGCAATCAGAACAATGATCGACGGAGCCACCATCATTGAGGACGGCCATTTGACAACCAGGACGCCGTTTAGGACGACTACGGTGGGTTCTCCACCACGGACAACATCACTCATGCCCATGCACGCCGAGAAATCGTGGAGGAGTTAGCATGAGCGCCACCGACTTGGAATATGAGCATGAGCACTTCACCTCCACCACGACAAGCATTTCATCACTCAGTCAGAGTCGTTATCCTCACCTGATGAGGAGTAGTACCGGCGTTCACCCATGAGCTGACAACAAGTCAACTAGCCATCCGGCTTCAAGCTAACTGGAATACGAGAAGTATGATGGTAGACAGACAACCCAGAGTCCCCTGGTGCTCACTGTTTACACCTTGACAATCCGTGGGGCCAGAGCGATCACAAGGCCATGGCTAACTACCTCCCAGTCGCCTTGGCTAACTTGGCGAGGACATGGCTGACAGGGCTTCCTAGGTAGTCAATTGGCTCCTGGGAGACTCCGTGAGCGTTTCGTCGCAAATTTCCAAGGAACGTACAAGAGGCCGTCTTTTGAGTATGATCTATATCAGTGCCACCAGAGAAAGAATGAGTCCCTCCACGACTTCATCAAGCGGTTCTCCAAGAAGAGGAACTCAAATACCCATGATGCAAGGACAAGGTCGTCATCTGCTTTTCTGCAAAGGGAGTCAAGGTTCATCGCTAAGTTCACTCGGAAGCGTCCAAGCTTGGTCAAAGCTCTATTTGACATGGCGAACAAATACGCCACTCGGCCAAATACTGTGCTGAGGCCCTGGATGACAAGAAGTAGCCCCGATAGAAGGATGGAATGACAGCCGACGATGCGGCCTCGAC
>RYFJ01000208.1:0-80800 GCA_003991445.1 Oryza meyeriana var. granulata
ACCTGTCAAAGCGCCTCTTAGGTCATCTCATCTCTCAGCAATATATGCGCCTGCCCAGTCTTCAAGGTTGGCTCCGAGACCAGCTTCACACCGCCGGCGCATACCGGAACGGCGAAGAAGAGCCAATCGGCGCAATAAAACCACTCCTTGTGCCAGCCCTTCAGAGAGATTTCAAGGGCAATCGATATACGTTTTCCACTCCTCTCCTCAGTGAAGACAGCCCCTCACAATCACATGATATGCTCGGAAGTTTGGCTAAAAAAATAAAAATAAAAACCAAAAAAAAAAAAAAAAAACAAAAAAAAAAAAAAAAATTGAAATAAAATGAAAAAAACTGACATGACAGGTGTCGGCAAGAGATGAAATGGGTTCAACACCAGAAGCACTCGAAAGCAGTAACAAATTATGCGAGATCTGCGATTGAGTCTGGGATTATAAATGCAACAACCAGGCCCGTAGAAACAGATCGTGAAAGAATCAGAGACCGGAAGACACAAGGCACCGATCAACGAAAGAGCAAAACTACGTTTCACCAGGCGAGAGTTGGGGAATCACTATCCCTCGCCGACCGCCAACGATCACCTTCTTGGCTGGGCAAACTTCACTCGCTCTCAGCCGTCTAGCCTCACCGAGCCACAATCTGAGATCGCGCCAAGAACTTCCCGGAGCGCCACCGCAGGAATTCGTCGCTTTGCATGACTGGGTGTGGTGATTTGGGAAAGAAATCGGGGCCGGACTAAATAGGCAGGATTAACATTCGCCACGAGTCCAGATAGGAAACAGCTCGCAACCCTGCGGCGGGAGGCGAAAAGTTAGCACGAAGGTGGAAGACGAAGAGATTGGCCGATTTGGGGAAGACGACGGAATCTTTTTTCTCTCCTCCCTGTCTTTTATAGCCTGTACCGACTAGATGGGCCCAGGCCTGCACAGTCGGTATTGGCCGACAAGACTGAGTTCCTACAGTAGCATGCTCATGTGGGCCGCCTGCAGGCATCGAGTTTGAAAAAATTATAGCGCTGGTGCTACCAACAGAACCGATGAGGTAAGCGATACGCTCCATGAGAGCCTTATTGCTAAACGTATATGTTTGGGTATTTGTTTACATCACAGGTCTCGAGGATATATCCTTACAAGGATCACAGGCTGGTCTTCATTAAAATTGGAGACGCAGGTATCTTTTCTCGAGTACACCTGACCACGTAATGGATTTATTTTCATAAAGTGGTACTCGGCCTACATGCGTGGCCATCAGTTGCCATGAGCAACATTATTCTAGCCGACATGACGCTGAAGAGTCTGACTTTCGAGTAGTGCACTACTCGGGAGAGACTATAAATATTTATTCCCACTGACATGATGCGGAAGAGTCTAGCTTTTGAGTGGGACGCCACTCGGAAAAGACTATAAACTCATATTCCGACTGACATGAAGTCGAAGAGTCCTATATACGAGTAGTCTTCTACTCGGCAAGACTATAAAGTTTATTCCGGTTGACATGATACCGAAGAGTCGCAAATACCCAAAGTAATCTACTCGGGAAAGACTTCCAGGTTAAAGATCTTTGACTTTATGTTTAATTGTCTTCACAATTAAGCACAAAGTCAGGGGCTACACCTAATAGGTGCGCCTATTCGGCGCACACTATTCATATATCTACATGAAGCCCTTCATAGCCTCGCTGCCAGCTGACATGAAGCAGGACTCGGGAAGACTTACTCGGACAAAGAGTACTCGGGAGCATCGCACTCGGGTAACCTTCACCGTGGAGGATGAGTACTCGGCATCAGCTGTGACTCAACTATGAAGGTCTCAGGGGCTACTGTGGGAGCCATGGGCCCCGGGTACCTCATTACCAGCACATGGGCCACTCAGATAGAGGATGGGCCAGATCATGTAATTAGAGATAAGATAGCACCCAGCAGGCTGTTCCTTGTATAATAAGGAAACATAGCCTTAGTCGGATAGGATTCTATCTCTAAGAAGAAATCCCTTGGTCGTATCCGACTGGGATCCTTACCATGTACCCCTGTCCCCTAGTATATAAAGGGAGGCAGGGCGCCCCATGAGGGCATGCCAGATCATTGATCGCAAAACCACCTCAGAGGAATAACACCTCAACTGGACGTAGGGTATTACCTCACATCGAGGGCCTGAACCAGTATAATTCTCTTGTGTTCCTCTGCAATCCACCGAATTCCAGGTCACCGAGTAGCCCCATAATATTATTGCCGGTGCAAAGCATCGACAATTTTATTTGACAATATTAAAGTTCACAAATTTACAGAGTGAGAAAAATTGGTTTCACTCAAAAATGAGTTAAAATGACCAAGATATGAATTTACAAAGTTGAGCTATTTTTCTGTTGGAAATTAAATCCCTTAATTATTTTCCTGATTTTTTTCTTCTTTTCTTATTTCCCTTACAGGCTGGGCACGTAGGCCAGTGAGACAGAGCAGAGCAGGGCGCGGGACATTGGATCGGACCGTCCGTTCCAGGAGAGGATGGTCCGGCGTGGCGAACAGAGGAGGTTTTAGTCACCGAGCTTCTCCGCGGTGGTGACGGCGATGGCGGCGTCGGCTGTAGTCAGGCCCAAAATAGAAAAGGTAGAGGAGTTCACGACAGAGCTAAGGGTGGTCTTCTTGACACCTCGGGTGACCGGAATCTCGCCGGCGGTGAGGATAAGCGGCGGATGCTCTCGGGACACTGAGGCAAATCGCCCTACAAGCTTAAACCGGTCCAGCCAGTGCATGCATAAGCGTGTAAGGAGTACTGGAAAGCTCACCGAGGGTCACGCCGATCCTGGCGAAGCTAGAACAGCAGCGGCGACGGTGAACTTGGTCCGGAGGTGGCGAAATCCTTCGGTCTCACGGCGCTGGGCAGCTCCGGCTAAGCTGCAGCCAAGGCAGGGTGTCTACCGTGTTAGAGGTTCCCTAGAGATAGCAGGAATGCAAAGGATCGGATCACGGCTCACTAGAGAAGGAGAAAATGACTGCAGTGGCTCAGATCAGCGCCGGGGAAGATGACGGCCGATCTCGGCGCTCGGGGCTTCGCAACTCGTTTCCTTCGGTTAGCAGGCTTCTGGAGGCGAGGCGACGTTGCTGGCGCAAGGGCTCGGTCAGACTTGTTCCGAGGCGGCCGGAACGGTGGGATGACGCCGACGGCGGCGCTGTAGAGCAGAAAGAGAACACAGCGGCACCACGGTGACTTCGGCCAGCGATCCTGGGGCTGTAAAGTGCGAAAATGGAATGATCAAAGCTTGTAGTTCACGTTCCCGGGGTCAAGAAGGGATGGAGCTCACCAGAGGAAGCCCAGTTTCGGTCGAACACTCTCGGCAGTGAAGGAAAATGGCTCTGTCTCCGGTGATCTTTGGGGATTCCGTCGGCTTTCTCGATGGGAACGTGGAGAGGAAGGGTAGAGGGTTCTGCTGGTGAAGTTTGGAGGCGACATGGTCGAGGTCTCCAAGGTTTGAGCTCATCTAGGTCTCTCTGTGTGCGTTGTGAGGGAGAAAGAAGGAGGCAGTGACACGTTGGCTCATGCAGTGCTGAGTTGCTCCATCTCCACAGTGTCCTTGGTGGGTCCCACACGTCAGAGAATACTTTTCTACACATTTGTGGTTAGGCTTAGCCTATGACATGTGGGTCTTTGGAGTTAATTCCTATGGAGAGGAAAGAGGCATGGGTAGAAATGGGGTGAAACTCACTGTCCCAAGACTGGCAGAGGCTTACAGGTGGGCCAGGGTGTTGTGGGTCCCACTGGTCAGTGAGAGATGAGAGGAGAAGTCTCTAGAGACTATCTTGTGAGCTGTCCAAACTTGCAGTCTTTGCATTGCTGTTTCACTAAGTTAATGAGGAGCATAATTCATGGGAAAATTACTGGAGGTAGAGAGATGTGTTCAAACTGCTGACCGAATTTCGTGGTTAGAAGTGGTCTGGTTTGCCTTTGGTGAAAATGCAAAGTAGGCACACAGACCCAGTTTTTCTGCAGTGTGGTTTATGTCCCTAGGGCTTTGCTCCTATTATTTCATGTGACTTCTTTGGGAATTAAATTAAACCAAACTTCCTAGTAGTAGGGTTCATGGTGTCACACCCGTTGGTAGAATTGCACTGTCTAATTAATCTTCACTCTTATTTGGTGAATTTTAGAAGTAAACTAACTTGTCTCAGCCAGCTTTCTAGTTTTGCTGATTTGAGGGACTTGGTTGAAGTATTTATTGAAGTGATAAAATTATGTAAAATTTACAGTGGGCTGATTTGGTGAGACAGTGCTTACAGGAATTTTTCCATGGTTTTATGTGCAACCTAACATCTTCAGAAAAATCCTTCGACTGTACCATTGCATATGGCAAAGAGAAGGATCCAGGCAGAAACTTGTTCGGAATTTTTGAGGGGTCTAAACTAATGAAATAAATTCTGGAAAAATTATATTGATTCATGGTAAATAATCTAGTATTTGAATAAATTATTTTCCATATATGTTTCTATGAAGTTTGTTGCACTGTTAGGAGTTGGTCCATTTTTGCCGATAGGGTTTTACTATTGAGAGTTTTGAAAATATTTGCAAACTTTAATTTCGCATGAAGTGACATTGCAAGGATTTTGTTTGTGCACTCTAGTGGCAGTAGGTTATAACCCTAATTACCTAAAATTAGATTTTTGGGCTGTGACAGCGTGGTACGCAGTCTCGAAGTCGGCGACCTCGAAGCAGATGTTTTCTGTGCGGAAGTTATCCCGCGTGCCGAAGGTAACTGGCAAGGTAATCTGCCCAAGTGGTGTTGAAGATAGGCTGGGAATTATCCCATGGAAGGGTGCCGTACTCGGCTGCAAATCTGAACGAGGAATCTTCATCTCGTCCAGGGTCTTGGCGAAGAGGATATTGAGCGCACTGCCTCCGTCTATTAGAAACTTCTTCAATCTGATGTTCTTCACCACCGGGTCCAAGACGAGTGGATAGCACCCCGAGTGTGAGACCCGATCTGGGTGATCTGCGCAGGTGAACGTGATGGACGTCTCTGACCAGTGCAAGTATTGGGGGGCGTCCGCTGTGGAGATTAAGTTGACGTCGCGCGCTGTAAGCTTCTGCTTTCGCTTCGACTCGTAGGCAGACAGCCCTCCAAAAATGTGTTTGAGCTCGGCTTGGGGATCTTCAAAATCATCAGCCGGGCTCTGATCTAGCTTATCCTTGTCCTTGTCGGCGCCAGATGATGAAGTCAGCTCGGAAGCAAACTTCTTAAGCATGAAGCAGTCTTTGGCCATGTGCTTGCCCTTGGAGTGGAAGGGGCAAGGCCCATTCATGACTTTCTGGTAGTCATTGTTGCGTTGGGGCCACGACCGAGTTCGCTCCATGTTGGCTACCTCGTTATCCGACTTCCACTTGCGGCCGCCGGTCTTGTTTTGAGATGGCTCGTCAGCTTTCGCCTTTTGTTCTTTTTGTCGGGATTCCTTCTTCTCGTCGAGGGCCTCTACGACCGCTTTAGCCGAGTCGGCATATTTGTTCTCCATGTCGAAGAGAGGCCATACAGAGGATGGTGGCTTCCGAGTGAATTTCGTGATGAACAGGGCGTCCTTTACTCCCTTGCGGAAGGCGGCGATGATGGCCTCGTCTCTGATCATTAGGATCTTGTTGCGCTTCTCGGAGAATCTTTTGATAAAATTGCGTAGAGACTCGTTCTTCTTCTGGTGTAGTTGATATAAATCATGCTCAGAAGACGACCTCTTGTAGGTTCCCTGAAAGTTGGCGATGAACCTCTCCCTGAGTTCTCCCCAGGAACCGATCGACCGCCTCGGGAGCCCTGTCAGCCATGTCCTCGCCGAGTCGGCTAGTGCCACTAGGAGGTAGTTAGCCATGGCTTTATGGTCGCCCCCGGCAACTTGTATTGCCAGGGTGTATACAGTGAGCTAGGACTCGGGGTTGGTTTTGCCATCATATTTCTCTATCCCCATAGGCTTGAAGCCTGACGGCCAGTCGACGTCCTGTAGCTCGTGGGTGAAAGCTAGAACGCCTTCATCTTCGTGAGGGCTCCGGCTCTGATCACGGCGGTTAAACCGCTCGTGGTGGAGGCCGAAACGCTCGTTCTCGTCCTCCAGTCGGCGGCGCTCTTTCTCTTCACGTTGGTGGCGCCGGGCGTTGATGTCGTATCAGAGGTCACGTTGTAGGCGGACTCGGAGATCTTGGTTGGGCCGGCGATCGTACTGGTGACGTCGCTGATTATCATTGTTGATGTCGCCGAGTGATGTTTGGTGCGATTCCTCATGTGGCCGACTTGAGCTGGCCGCCCAACGCCATGCTGATGTAGATGAGCCTACTGCCGGAGAACCCGACCTGTTGGTCGGTATAATTGTGTCGCCCGACTACTGTTGCTGCTGACAGGCGGCAGCTGTGATCATCGCCTTGATCTTGGTGATAGTCAGGGTGGCCTGGTGATCAGGCCTGAGCTAGAGCGTATCCAGCAGGGTTGCGGTAGCCACGACATTCTGTTGTGGCGTGACGAAGACGTCGTGGTCGCCGACTTTGGTCTGGAGGATCTGTTGCTGAGCGGCTCGCCCAACCTTGCGTAGCCCGTGTTGCGGGCCTCGCGGTCAGCTTCCTCCTGTTGTCGTAGTCGGCGTGCCTCCTCCTGCTGCTCCTCTTGTAGTCGGCGCACCTCCGGTGGCGGTGTTGAAGCCATGAAGATCTCATGGGCAGAAGAAAGCTTGCTAGACTGGAGTCCGAACTAGTGTTCGAACCGTTATCTGACTTGGAGTCAGAATCCGAGTAGTTTATCGGAGTAAGAACGACTCCGACCTCCCTAGATCCAATCTGAAATGGCGCTTCGCCATGTCCAAACTGAATCGCAGGAGATCAGGTTCGTCACGTAAGATGTAGATCTGCGGTGTTGCCGAACCTGTGGGGGAGATTGACGATCTCTCCCCTTCTTGGCCCAACCCGGGCTGGCTTAAGGCCTAGCGCAAGTCGGACGCCAAAGGGAAGAGCTGTCCCAAAGTTCGGCGAAGTAGAAGATTGCTGCGCCGGATTGATGATAATTGGCGCAACATCTTGTGGGCCGACTAGCATGGAGTCGGCTTGTTCCTCAGCCGGTTGGATTGGATCTGCTTCGGCCAAGGTGAGATTGCCGATCTAGTCGGCGATGAAGTCAAGGCTTCCGAAGGATATTGTGTCTCTAGGGAAGAATTTGTCGCCGTCGACTCCGAAAGTGGGATCCATCGAGATTGTTGGTGTAGATCTCGCTGAAGCCCCTACCTGGCGCGTCAACTGTCAATGTTTTACACCGGCAATATAACTATAGGGCTACTTGGCAGGGGGAAACTCGGTGGACTACAAAGGAACACAAGGTGATTTTATACTGGTTCAGGCCCTTGATGTGAGGTAATACCCTACATCCAATTGTGATGGTATTCCTTTGAGGATGTGTGTCGATCAATGATCTTCTGCCCTCATGGGGCGCCCTGCCTCCCCTCTATATTGGGGGACAGGGGTACAAGATAGGAATCCCAGTTGGATACGGCCAAGGGATTTCCTTCTTAGAGATATACCTTACCCGGCTAAGACTGCATATTCCTTTCTGTACAAGGCAAAATCTATCGGGTGCTATTATATCTCTAATTACAAGTCTTCATCCATCCTCTATCCGAGTGGCCTATATGCTTGTGATGAGGTACCTAGGGCCCATGGCCTCCACATTTCTATACCTGAGTCTTGTATTTCCTTACATATGTGTAACGTTTTTTTTCTCTGACTCACTACATCGCTTGTTCCAACCGAGTAGTGAGTCGGGGGTTGCATGTATTATGTGCCTTGTTAATAAAATCTGAGCTTGTTTTATCTAAGTCAAGAAGTTCTACAACAATTATACTAAGTTTGCCCAAGTATAGCTTTTAGAGGAGAACGTTTTTTCTTAAGTTCCTATTGATCTACTCGGCGCAGACTACATAGTCAGGTAAAGCTAATGACGACTCAGAGTAAGCAAGTACTCGGCAGCACTTTACAAATATTTACAAGTGCCTTTACAAAATTTGTATACATTCATCAATAGTCACTGACTGCATAATCGTGTTGTCTTTACATGCCTAGGTCCTTGGCTATTGCCTCCGTGATCGGCCTCACCTGGCTGATCAGCTCCAGCGCCTCTTTGGGAGTTGTCCCCTCGGCAAAACCCTCACCAATGGCCTCAATGTCAACAGCTAGTATATTGACTTGGTCATGGCTAGAGCCTGAGCGATGCCAACAGCTACATGCTCATCCAAGTACTTCTTTAAGATACTCGGGACTTCGCTTAGGCGTGCCTACACCTAGGTGATGGTACTAGAGCTGGTCCCGGGAAAGTGAGGTTCCATGATGTCCAGGAGCCCTTTCACGGATCCAACGAGGATTTCCCATGACTCCTTTACAATCCTGATTTCCTTCGTGAAGGCACTAAATTGAATCTGGGCGTTGGCTTTTGAAGCTGTTCAGATGCATCAACAAGAATGTTTGCTAGCTGAGACACGCAGTGTGAGCAACAAGCAGTCAAGCCAAGATCATTGTCAAGTAAGAGACTTATTGGCATAGTCGGCCTCCACCTTAGCTTTGGCCTTCTCCACTTTCTTCAGCTTTTTATCTTGATTTTCCCTCTCCTTCGCCTGGGCTTTCAGCTCAGCCTCGAGGGCTGCAAATCAAAACAGTCAAGAACTCAAGATGGCAGTCAAAACTCAACAAGGCAGTCAGGAATCAACAATGCTGAAGAAATCTACTCGGGATTCACTCGGGAGGACAACACAGAAGACTTACTTCTGATCTTTTTGGCTGAGCCCAGTTTTCGTCCCTAAGTTTATCAACCGATCACCTCAGCCATGTTTCCTTCTCTTGGCTAGTTCGCTCCAGGTCATCCTTGGCTACCTGGAACTGGCACAAGCATTGGAGCTGGGGGGCGAGCTCAGTCAGGACCTTGTTCATCTTTTCTGAGCGATCGGCGATCTTCTACTCAGAACAAAACAGAGGAAAAACAGAGTCAAACGGCAGAGTACCAAATCAATGGAAACTGTCAAGAACCCAACATGGCGAGATTCACTACATACCTAGACTCCCCTAGACGCAGCGATTGTAGCATGTAGAAGATTTTCATGATGCCTCATTGTTGCTTGCTCGTCGTGCTCGTAGCTCTCTGCAACTCCCTCGGGGGTAATCCTATGAAAAGTTCTTAGGAAGTTGTGTGGTGGGGCTTCGAGCCTAGGGAGATCTCCTTCATCAGAAGACGACAATATTGACGGCGATGGGGTCCTGGCCCTAAACAAGGCAGCTGCAGGGGCTTCGACGATCTGCTTGAAGGCTGGAGCAACAGTTTTAGCACTCGCACCCTGGTTGGCCGGTGCTGGTGCAGCCTCTGGCTCAGCAAATGAAATTGTTGGTGCTGGCGCGGCTAGGACGGGCTCGGTGATAGGAGCAGCTGGCATAGCCCCCTTGGGATCTATGTCAACTCGCTTCCTGCATCATATGTCAAATATCAAGACACTACCACATCATTCAAGATTCTTAGAAGATTGAAGATTGCTTACCTATTGGAAGTCTTGAACTTCCACAAGGGAGCTCCAAAAGATGTCGGCATGATAGCCTGCTCAGCGGTAGAGAACTGCTGGCTGTTGGGACAGTCGGTGGTGGTGATTTGGCCCTTGTTGCCTCTGTTTCTGACGCAGCCGACTGGGGTATCGAGGCACTCGGCGGTGCTAGCCTTGAGCTCGGTGGTGTTGACCTTGGGCTCGATGTTGCTAGCCTTGAGCTTGGAGACACTGGTCTTGGGCTTGATGGCTTGGGATCTAAACTGGCAGGGTCCTTGATCTTCAGGCTCCCCGGCATTGCACTTGGCGTGCTTTTCTTCTTCTTGCTCGAGTCTTCAAATGGTTTCTTCCCAGCCCTCTTGGAGCTAGGTTGGGCAGCAGAAGGACTGGCTGGCCATTTCTTCGACTGGGTTGCCGGCTAGTTTTGGGAGTCATTGTCAAACTCCACACAATCCTACAAGTGTTTCGACGACATACATCATACATTGCAGAACAATCCAAGGCAGAAATCCATAGACATTCATCACAGATGGACAACAATTCAATATTAGTCTTTCAAGATTACCTGTGATCGAGACCTGCTCTAGCTGTAGGGCGTGGGAGCACGTCCTGGGTCTTCAGTCTCCACTACACCATTGACAACGAAGCTAAGCATGGTATTAGTGACCTTGTTCTTGTCGGCTATGTCAGGGTATTCGCGGCTGGGATCATCCTTACCCTGGTAATCCCAACCAAAGTGGCTCCTAGCCTTTAGTGGCCTAGCGTGGCGGTTCAGGAAGCACCTCGCCACCCAAGGACCAGTCAGCCCCGAACTCTTCAGGAGATCTATCTTCTCCATCAACTGGTACACTTGTCCCATCTCTTCATAGTTTGGCACTGAGGACCAGCTGGGCAGAACTATTGGTGAACCAGTAAAAGGGGGTAGAGAAGGTTCGAGATTAGAACAGTAGAACCATTCTCTGTGCCAGCCCTTGAGGGAGATTTTCAAAGAAACGTGGAGATAGGTTTTCTTCATCTCATTCCTAAGTTAGAGACTGGCTCCCCCAATGGTTTAGATCTTATTTTTGGATAGCTGGGGCTTGATGTGGAACAAGTACCGAAAAAGATTGAAATTGGTCTTGACCCCTAGAAAGGCTTCGCACAGAGTGGCGAAGATGGAAATGTGTAGGATGGAGTTGGAATTTAGATTTACCACCTCTATTTGATAAAAAGAAAGAAGTTGGCGAAGAAAATCCGAAGAAGGGAGGGCAAGACCGCAATCGAAGAACGAGGTGAAGATGACGGTCTCACCGGATTTGGGAGATGGTATGGATTCCCCTTCTACGGTGCACCAATAGATGACATCTTGTCGCTGTAGCATTAACCGCTTCTCCAAGAGCTTCAACTTCAACGGACTACAGTCCAACATTGGCCAAACTGTGGCGGTCATCTGTAGGATCTCAAATGGGGCCTTCGGCATTGCTGGGGGTGAGGAGATTTAGGGGAAAGACTCATTGTTGATGCCGAAAACCACCAGCGGCGCCGGGAACGAGCCGATGATCTGGTTCGGCGTCTTAAGGACACGCGAAGGCCTGGGAGATCTGCTTAGCTCCAGTGCAGGTCCTAAATTTGAGGTTCGCGGGCGTGCCAGTCAATTTGACCCAGCAATTGACAAGGAGATAGAAAATATTAGATCAATGAACCAATCGGCCGATACAGACTCCTTCCAGCCGATTGCCGATAGCACTTGTACATCGGCTAGAAGCCGATGATGATATAAACCAATAATAAGCTAGCCGACTGCCAATAGAACATGTGCATCGGCTGGAAAGCCGATGGTAGTGTAGATAATCAAAATAATAGCAAAGACAATGCAGTCGGCTTTATATGATAAAAGACAACCTATCGGCTAGGCACTCCGATAGAACATCGCATAGACACCCATCGGCTTAACAAGGATAAATCTATCATTACTAATCTAGTAGTTCAAACTTAACTGATGCAGCACAGATTAATAATGATAAAAGAACCTCGATGAGCCGATAGATCTAATACAGTTATGATGTACTATATGATAACTTATTGGCTATACATCCCGATAAGACGCTTGCACAAAACCGATCAACCTAGCAGGAATAACTTATCACGCAGTTTAGTAGGTCGGACCTAACCGATGCAGCACAAACTGATGATAAACTACGCCCAGTAAGCTGATAAATCTATGCACGTGTGATGTGATATATCTACTCAGACTATGAGATCAAACTCAACTGATGCAGCCGTAGATAGAATAGATACACCTTGGTAAGCCGATTACCGTAGATCAGCTAGAATATCGGACCGAACCGAGGAAGTCCTAGCCGATAAGGTAGTCGGGGTAACAAGACTTACCCTCTCGCAGGAGTTCGTACCTCACCGATGCAGCCCGTCTCGAGAAGCAAGAACCCATTGAAAAAGGGTGGCGATGCGCCGAAGTTGTATTGATCTGTGAGATAGTTTACATGATACCCGGGCATACGTATTTATACCCCGAGTTTGATACAGTCCTGATCGGACACGAAACAGGAGTTTCCTAACTATTATTAAAGCTACCTAATTTATAGATAAGGTAATTAACTGCCATGTCGTGGTCTTCATGATTCCTTCCTGAATTCGGCTTCTTCTGGATTAGCTTCCATCGGCTGATATAGCCTCTTTCCTTAACCGAACCAAATAACGAACCGTACCAAATTTTGGCGTTAACACTCATGGAGGCTTGGAATGGATGCGGCGGAGCAGAATCGGGCAAGTCTCGGGTGGGGAATGCTGGCTATGGCAAACCCTAGCGAGGCGGAGCACGAAATTTGGGCACAGAAGCTGAAAGACAAAACGATTGGTGGATTGGAGATGGGGGAAACTTTTTCTCTCTCCCCGCTTTATATAGAGCCTGTGCTGATAAGTGGGCTTGGGCCGACTAATTCAGTACTGGGCCACAAAGTCAGGGGCTACACTTAATATGATGAGGACATCACTTCTTTAGATACACACTTACAACCTCCTCATGTTGAACAAGATGTGCCATAGATCCAAGGACCAATTACTCGCGCACGTGCCCGTCAACTTAATCACTAGGTGAATGCGTTCCTAAGCTTACATGAAAATATTTCTACGAATGGCATGCTATTTAATTCTTGTGATGATTTTATTGTTATTAGGAACCTGGGAGAAGACCATGGAGAATAGCTCAAGAAACCAAATATTAAAGCGGAGACAACAAGTGCAAGTAAACTTCTATTTCTGAGATGGATTCAGTTTCGGGCTGGGAGATAGCGTCAACTTCAAACGGCCATAACTTTTGATCCAAAAGGAGTTACAAGGCCTACAAGTACTTGTTGGAAAGCTTATGAAGTCTACTTTCATAAAGTTTCGGTTTCATGCCAAAATTCCTCCTGAGGTGTTCAGAATTGTCAAAACAAGTTGCATCATTTTTCCTGTCCGAGTCAGTTTGGGCCTTTGGGCTTTGTATTTGTGTCGTGGGCTAAACCCATGACGAGTGCGCCCCTCACAGGGCAAACCCTCACCCTAGGACGTCCTAACTCATATATATTCAGTAGCCACCACCATTTAGAGTAGATTTTGCTTAGATTATTCTGTCTTTGAACAGTTTCGCCCTTTATCGGTTTGTAAGACCCCAACTTCAAGTGTATAATCATTCATCTACAAGTTGAGTTGCAATCTTCCTTATTCTTGCTTGTGTTCTTCGATTCACATGCAGGGATTAGCCTTCGTGGCGAGGTCAACCGGGCAGCGCACGGTTGATAACAAGAGGAGTCGTGGTGCTACGATTGCAGGGTTCGGGTCTTGGTGATCAGAAGCCGGATCGTAAGTGTCAATTCTCCACCAAATCGAGAGTTATCCTTACCTAATGGAAGATCGGGCACCCTGTTGCCATCAAGTGGTATCAGAGCGAAGGTTGCTTGTTAGGTATCATTTTTTCTGTCCTGTTTCAATCTTTGTTCCTATACCTAGAGTCCAGAAAAGCCACAAAAACAAAATTGGTAGTCGTAGGTTTTTCCCTATCCTACAACCACGTTTAGCCTTTTTTTCATAATTATGTTTCAGAGTCCGTAGTGTTGAGTTTGTGTCCTAGGTCGAGTTCGGTTGCTGGCTTAGATTGTGTTTAAGTCCAGTTCGTGATCCATCCGCCGCACCCCCACAAACCCTCGGCACTGCCAACATTGTCTTTGTTTTCCCATATACTAACCATCTTGTGCAAGTGTTGGTCATCGTGTGTTCTGTTTTAGGTCCTTTATATCACGTCCTTTGATCACCCTACATCTCCATCCACCTCGCCAGCAGCCACCGCCACCATATCATCCCTGGTTTCACTACCTGATCCCAAATCAGCCTCCACCAAAACACTGATACGGAGGACCTTCCTTGCAACAGCCATAACTATCGCATACGGACACGGAATCAGGCAAATAAGTAGTATACAGACATCTACAAAAAATTTCCCATTCGCTACTCCCCCACTTCGTCGGGTTTGCCAAAATTAGTTTTGCAAAATTCAGGCCGAAAAATTGGGTATCCACACTTCAAAGTTCTAGCACGCTTTTTAAAGCACGCTTGTGTATTTCTATAGGCCACATCTTATATCAGATTTAGCTACCACCTCCTGAGGTTATTGTTCCTATGCTCCTAGTTGAGCAAAAAATATTAGAAAAATAAAAGAAAAATAATAAAAAAGGTGTGAAAGAAAAAAAGAAAAAAAGAAAAAGGAGAGGAGCACATAGGACACACCAGGGAGCCAGCTATGTGTTGTTTGGTGCTATGTTTTGTCTTGTCCTTATTTCCTTGCTGCTGTCCTTTCATACTTGTTTGTCTCCCTTGTCTATCACATCTGGTTTAGAACGTGTTTAGGCCAGCAACTAGGACAAGTGCTTTGGAAAATTTTTCAGCATTACTATCTGTTATTGAATTGTGTGCTACTAATATATTTGGCCTCCCAAGCTCCACATATATACTTCTGGTCAGCACGGTCTCAACCCTTGCAATCGCTGGATCACACCCTCAAGGTATCACGAACCAGCCACCAGTTGTACCATCCTTTGCTTGCTAGTCTCAGAACCTTGAAAGAGCTCGGTAAGGTGCTTCCATTTGCGAGTCCACTATCCTTGCATAGTAGTAGTTGATAGGGATCATACTTTTGTGCTGTTTGTTTCCTATTTTCTACTAGCCATGGCAGGTGAGGTGAATGTCACTGATTGTGCTTCAAAAGAGGAGATCGTTAAGCTGGATCAGAAGATTGAGGAAAATGTAGTTGCCGTGAATGTTATGCGGGAAGACCTCCAGGCTATAGTGGGGAGCATTACCACCCTCACTAATAGCATCGAGCAGTTGGCAGCAAACCGTCACCCAACACCACCACTTGTTGATGATGACGGAGGCAATGAAGAGGGGGAAGCCGACAATAGTGATGCACGTGCTGAACTTCGTGACGAGCGCCTACAACAATGGCTGCGCTTCAACCGGCAAAGTATGGGAGGTAACCACCACCAAGGGCGAGGTAACGATGATCCTTTTGCTAAAATTAAATTTACCTTGTCTTCATTTTCTGGAAAATATGACCCTGAAGCTTATTTGGATTGGGAGATGACCGTAGAGCAAAAATTTAATTCCCATTTAGTTCCTAAAATGCATAGGGTTAGGCAAGCAACTAGTGAGTTCAAGGACTTTGCTATTATCTGGTGGAATGAACTAGTTAAAACTGGCCTAGAACCTAACACATGGGAAAGGTTGAAGTGAGCTATGCGGAGTAGGTTTATTCCTCCATCCTTCAAACGTGATTTGAGAAATAACTTGCAACGCTTAGACCAAGGAGAAAAATCTGTAGAAGATTACTTTCAGGAGTTACAAATAGGAATGTTGCGTTATGAGGTAGAGGAGGATGAGGAGGATAAGATGGCTCGATTTTATGGGGGGTTGAGACGTGAAATTCAGGACATTATTCAATATAAAGAATACAATTCTCTTAACTAATTGTTCCATCTATCTATATTAGTGTTGACGCCGAAAACCCGCCGGGGGCCGTCCGGCGTCTGGGTGAACGCGAAGGCCTGGGAGATCTGCTTAGCTCCAGTGCAGGTCCTAAAATCTTGAGGTTCACAGGCGTGCCAGTCAATTTGACCCGATAATTGACAAGGAGAAAATATTAGCTCAGGGATTCAATCGGCCAATAAGAATCCCGCTAGCCGATTGTCGAAGGAATGCTTGAGCATCGGCTGAAAGCCGATGATAAAACTTTGTCCGGGCCCCAGCTGTCCGCGCCCGGGTCTCGTGCCCGTGCCCGGGTCCTCGTGCCCAGGTCCTCGCTCCCGGGTCCTCGCTTGTGCTCGTGCCCTGGTCAGCAGCAATTGCACATCGGCTATCGGCCGATACGGACTGATGTAGGCTCCTTGTAGCCGATGGCCGATGGCACCTGTGTATTGGCTAGGAAACCGATAACGCTATAAGCAAATAGATAAGCTGTCAGTATAACATGTGCATCGGCTAGAAGCCGATGATAAAACAGATAGGCAGAATAGTAAGCTAGCTGACTGCCAAGGAAACACATGTGCATCGGCTAGAAAACCGATGATAATATAGATGACCAAAATAGTAAAGATAATACAGTCGGCTTTATAAAAAGATAACCTATCGGCTAAGTGCTCCGATAGAACATCGCATATACACCGATCGGCTCGACAAGGATAAATCTATTATTATCAATCTAGTAGTTCAGACCTAACTGATGCAGCACAGATTAATAATAATAAAGGAACCTCAACAAGCCGATAGACCTAATGCAACTGTGATGTAATAAGATAACTTATCGGCTATACATTCCGATAAGACACTTGCGCAAAAACCATCAACCTAGCAGGAACGATTTATCGCTGGCAGCTCAGTAGGTCGGACCCAACCGATGCAGCACGAACTGATGATAAATCGCCCCAAGTAAGCTGATAAGATCTACGCACGCGTGATGTGGTATACCTGATCGGCCTAAGAGGTCGGACCGAACCGATGCAGCCGTAGACAGGGCAGATACACCTGGGTAAGGGGTGACGAGTCTTACCCTCTCACAAGAGTTCGGACCTAACCGATGCAGCCCCGCTCGAGAAGCAAGAACCCGTCGAAAGGGTGGCGATGCGCCGAATTTGATTGATCTATGTGGATAGTTTACAAGGTGCCTGGGCATACGTATATATACCCCGAGTTACAGGAGTCCTTATAGGACACGGTACATACTTTCCTATCTATAAACGGAAAACTAACAAGCCCTGATCGGATACGAGATCAGGTTTCCTAAAAAATATCAAAACTACCTAATTAATTGATAAGGTAATTTACTGCCATACTGTGGTCTTCACGGTCTCTTCCCAAACTCGGTCTCCTCTGGATCAATCTTCACCGAATCTGCTAAAGACCCGTGCCAAATTTTGGCGTTAACAATTAGCTGAACAGGAATTACAGGGAAGGCCGCCATTGAGAAGGAACAGTTGGGGAAGCACGTCTACATCGAGGCCTTCCATTGCGCAAGGCAAAAGTGTCCCTATTCGGAGTTCTACACCTTCCACCAATAAGGCACCAGCAACGCCATCTTCACGAGCTACCGAGGTGAGTAAATCTGTTCGCGTACAAGCACCCGCAAAAAGCATGATAGTGCAAACTTTGATGTCGTGCCTATGCAAGCATGTTCTTTGCTTTTGGGTAGACCTTGGGAATATGATAGAGATGTGCTGTACCGTGGTAGAACTAACACGTATGCTTTCACACATAATGGCAAAAAGATTGAGTTGCTACCAATGACCCCTGCTGAAATTTTGAAGGACGATATAGCGCATGCTAAAAATAAATCTAAGTCTGAAAATCAGCAAGTAGTTAAAGATGTTTTTCCACCTAAAAAGGAGGAAAAAAGAGCCACATACTTCGAAAGACACACTTAAGTTGAAAGGAGTTTCCATGTTAGCTACTAAATCTGAGATTTCTGAGTTAAATGCTAATGAATCTATTTGCTATGCTTTGGTTTGCAAGGGAACATTCTTTACCCTTGAGGACTTGTCTCCTTTGCCACGTGCTATTACTAACCTTTTGCAGGAGTTTGCTGATGTATTTCCAAGTGAGATACCCTCAGGGCTACTGTCTATGAGAGGAATTGAGCATGAGGTGGTGAATCGTACTTTGTCAACGATGTTGCGGGCTGTTTTGAAGAATAATTTGAAAATGTGGGAAGAATGTCTTCCACATGTGGAGTTCGCCTACAACCATTCGTTGCACTCCACCACAAAGATGAGCCCATTCCAGGTGGTATATGGCTTTAACCTTTGCGCTCCAATTGATTTATTGCCTTTACCTTTTTCTAAAAAAGTGAATTTTCATTCTAAGACACGGGCTAGATTTGTGCTTAAGTTACATGAGACCACTAAGAAAAATATTGAGTGGATGAGTGCAAAGTATAAACTTGCTGGTAGTCAAGGTAGAAAGGAGCTTATTTTTGAACCCGGTGATCTTGTTTGGTTATACTTAAGAAAGGATAGGTTTTCTACTTTGTGCAAGTCAAAATTAATGTCTCGAGCTGCTGGTCCTTTTAAAGTTCTTGCGAAGATAAATGATAATGTATACAAGATTGATTTGCCTACAGATTATGGTCTGAGTGATGTTTTCAATGTTGCTGATTTGAAGCCTTACTTGGGTGAAGAAGGTGACCTAGAGTCGAGGACAACTCCAAATCAAGAGGGGGAGGATGATGAGGACATCACTTCTTTAGATACATACTTACAACCTCCTCATGTTAAACAAGATGTGCCATAGATCCAAAGACCAATTACTCGCGCACGGGCCCGTCAACTTAATCACCAGGTGAATGTGTTCCTAAGCTTACATGGAAATATTTCTACGAATGACATTCTATTTAATTCTTGTGATGATTTTATTGTTATTAGGAACCTGGGAGAAGACCATGGAGAATAGCTCAAGAAACCAAATATTAAAGCGGAGACAACAAGTGCAAGTAAACTTCTATTTCTGAGATGGATTCAGTTTCGGGCTGGGAGATAGCGTCAACTTCAAACGGCCATAACTTTTGATCCAAAAGGAGTTACAAGGCCTACAAGTACTTGTTGGAAAGCTTATGAAGTCTACTTTCATAAAGTTTCGGTTTCATGCCAAAATTCCTCCTGAGGTGTTCAGAATTGTCAAAACAAGTTGCATCATTTTTCCTGTCCGAGTCAGTTTGGGCCTTTGGGCTTTGTATTTGTGTCGTGGGCTAAACCCATGACGAGTGCGCCCCTCACAGGGCAAACCCTCACCCTAGGACATCCTAGCTCATATATATTCAATAGCCACCACCGTTTAGTGTGCGTTTTGCTTAGATTATTATGTCTTTGAACAGTTTCGCCGTTTATCGGTTTGTGAGACCCCAACTTCGAGTATATAATCATTCATCTGCAAGTTGAATTGCAATCTTCCTTGTTCTTGCTTGTGTTCTTCGATTCGCATCCAGGGATTAGCCTTCGTGGCGAGGTCAACAGGCAGCGCACGGTTGATAACAAGAGGAGTCGTGGTGCTGCGATTGCAGGGTTCGGGCCTTGGTGATCAGAAGCCGGATCGTGAGTGTCAATTCTCCACCAAATCAAGAGTTATCCTTACCTAACGGAAGATCGGGCACCCTGTTGCCATCATAATAGGTGCGCCTATTCGGCTCATACTATTCATCTATGAAGCCCTTCATAGCCTTGTTGCCAGCCGACATGAAGCAGGACTCGGGAGAAGAAGCACTCGAACAAAAAGTACTCGGGAGCAATGCACTCGGGAATTCTTCACCGTGGAGGATGAGCACTCGGCATCAGTTGTGACTCAACTATAAAGGTCTTAGGGGCTGCTATGGAGGCCATGGGGCCCGGGTACCTCATGAGAAGCATTTGGGCCACTCGGACAGAGGATGGGCCTAACCTTGTAATTAAGGATACAATAGGACTCGGCATACATTACCTTACACGACAAGGAAAGGATATAGTCCTAGTCAGGCATGTTGTATTCCTAGAAGAAAATCCCTTGGTCGGAGTCTGACTAGATTCCTACCCTGTAACCCTGTCCCCGGTATATAAGGGGAGGCAGGGCGCCCCTTGATGGTAGAAGAGAAAAGAGAAGAGCGCATACAATCTCACCAAAGAAACCTCAAAGGCAATATACCACAACTGGACGTAGGGTATTACCTCATCTCGAGGGCCTGAACCAGTATAAATTGTTTCGTGTTCCTTTACAATCTATCAAGTTTAGGTCTCACGAGTAGCCCCATATTCTTATTTCCGGTGTAAAACATCGACAGAAGGGAAAGAAAGAAGGAAAAGACAGGGATTTTTCTGGAAATTTTCAGAATTTGGAATATTTAAAATTGTTGGGATTATATGGAGAATTATAGAGGGAATTGATTATTTGGTGTGATTCGGAAGCAATATGAATTAGATCTGAGGAGGGATTAATTAGGAAAATGTGCCCCACTCCAAAATGCGAATAAACTCCAATTAAGACTCAAACAATTCCACGACGTTGTTAATTTAGCTTAGTCATATTAAATACTTTTATTGATGAAATTTTCATTAAGCTATTTTAGGCAAATAAACCAGAGATGAATTTTCGCAAACAGGCAAAAAAGGCAGCCAAGTTGGGAATTGGAGCTAACAAGGAGGTCGAAAGAATTTGCGTTAGTGCTCATCGCCTCCATCTCCACTCTTTGTGGGTGCTCATCCCCTCCATAGCTATGCCATGAACATTGCATGGTCCACTGTTGCAAGATCGCTAGCGTGCACCATCAATGACACTAGCAACGTCAAGTACACCATTATCCCCTGTCCAGCCTCTCCATCCCCTCCTCTTCTTTGCAACAAGAAAGCTCGCAGCTTTGGAACAAGGAGTGCATCACGCCGCTGCCTACCGCATGCTTCGCTGCTTGTGCTGTCCTACAAATTCATGAGTCTTTGGTTAGATCGGTAATGACCAAGGACCAAACCAAAATGTTCATTCATGGTTTCCTATTTCTAAAGACTGATCTTTCAAAAGACCAAATCATCTAGACTATATTTTCGATCCAAACTGTGTTGAAATCAGAGGCACAAGATGGAGGAACGTTGATAGTGCAACAATGCCTGTTGATTAGATGGCACAAACTAAACGGCATAGGAGTTACATATATATAAGGCTTATATGTGCCGGCCCTAGCTCCTATTTACAAGGGATAACAATCTCTATCTCTCTATCTAAAGCTCAGCCAACCAACTAGCCTTATCTCAATTACATGTGATAATAACAAATTATCTCTAATATCTAACACTCCCCCTTAATCTGACCTTTTGAGGTTTAGATTGTGCTTGAACATCTCAAATGGATGAACCGCCAGAGCCTTCATGAGACCCTTTGTCGATATTTTGTATCGGCAAATATTGATTGTAGGGCTAATCGTCGGACCAAAAGTCGATGGACTTCGAAAGACAAGATGATTTATACCGGTTCATGCCCTCCGAGTGAGGTAATACCTTACTTCTAGTTGTGGTGTATTGCTTTCGTTGTATTCTCTAGTGAGATTGATTATGCCCTAGGGGGCTCCTTGCCTCTCCTTATATACCGAGGAGGCAAGGTTATAAGGTAGGAATCCTAGTCGGACTCGACCAACGGATTTTCTTCTAAGAACATAGAGTAACCGGCTAGGACTATATCCCTTTCCTTGTCTTGCAAGGTAACATGAAGCCGAGTCCTACTCTATCTCCAATTGTAAGGGCCGGCCCACCCTCTGTATGAGTGGCCGTAATTGCCTTCCTTGATGTACCTGGGGCCCATGGCCTTTACAATAGCCCCTGAGGCCTTCATAGTTTAGTCACAGCTAATGCCGAGTGCTCATCCTCCACGATGAAGAATTCCCGAGTGCCTTGCTCCTGAGTACTCTTTGTCCGAGTGCTTCTTCTCCTAAGTCCTGCTTCATATCAGCTGGCAACGACGCTATGAAGGGCTTCATGAAAAAATATGAATAGTGTGCGCCAAATAGGCGCACCTATTAGGTGTAGCCCCCAACTTTGTGCTTAATTGAGAAACAATTAAACATAAAGTCAAGGATCTCTAACCCTTAAGTCTTTTCCGAGTAATGTATTTCTCAGAAATTACACTCCTTAGCATCATATCAGCTAGGAAAAATTTTGCTCAAGGCAATGTTGGCTAAGCATGTAAGCCAAGTATCACTATGGAGTTAATCCAATGTGTAATGAGGTGTACTTGTGAGATACTTGCATCCCCAATTTCAATGGATACTAGCTGTCGATCCTTATAAGGACATATCCCCAATACCTATTAAATAATACGGATATGTGAACACACGTGTCTAGCAAATAGGCTTAACATGAAGTATATTTGATTATTTTAATCGGCTCTTGTAAAACAGCACCTAGACAGTGATTTTAACACAGCTGGCTATCGGCTCAATAGGACATGCAATTTAGGAACTCATATCTTACAGCCCATTACTAAGCAAGCCGGTCCAAGCCAACCACCTAGCACAGCCCTATAAGTTTTGGGGAGAGAAAAAAATTCCCCATTGTTCCCCAAATCGCCAAAACTCTTCGTCTTTCCAAATATGCGCGCAAAGCTCCTCGTGCTCTCCATGCCCAACTAGGGTTTACACACAACTCAAGCTTCCATTCGCAGATCTGTGAAAGCCTCCAATTCAGCTTTGATTATCCCCCTTTAGACACTTTCCCCTCTCTTTCTGAGCTTTAATCATGTCGAGGTCTTCATCCGACACTCCCCTCGTTCTAGTGGGGACTTGGCCGACATCGACCCCATGCCTGTCAAAGCTGGCACACATGGAGAGGATCAAATGCCTCTAAGCAAGAGAACTCATCAACTGGCACCCGGCTAAAGGTGAAACAATCCCTACCCCTGACTCCTAGGGGTTTCTTGTTTTTTATCAGATTGAGCTTGTCCACCTCAATCCAAACTCCATCCTCCACATTTCTATATTTGTCTCTCTGTGAAGCCTTCTTGGGATCAATCCCCATTCCAATCTTTTCTGTTATTTCTTCCACATCAAGCCCCAGCCATCCAAAGCCAACCCTTAAGTCATTGGGGGAGTTGGGCTTTAGCTTCGAAATGAGATGAAGAAAGTTTATCTTCACCTCCCCCTATAGACCTCCTTGAAAGGATGGCATCAGGAGTGGTTCTACTATGCAAATCCAGAGCCCTCCTTGCCTTCTTTTGTTGGAAATCCTCCCAAGGTCTTGGAGTGTTGGTCGTCGCTCCCCTCAAAGGCCGAGATGGTACAGGTGCGGCAACTTGTGGAGAGGATTGAAATCCTGAAGAATAAAGTTTGACCGGGCCTTGGGTGGCCCTAACATTCCAGAACCGACGCACATAGCACTTGAAAGCGAGGATCCACCCTGGGTGTGAATAGCAGGGAAAGAATGATCCAACCCGGGAGTGCGCCGACCTCATCGTAAAAGACACAATGACAGATACTCTACTATGCCACTTCGTTTGTGGCGTGGTAGAGACTCTGGATGCCGAGAAGTGTCCTAAGCCCTACTGCTTGAGAAGGCCAAGGCTGACGGTAAGCTTCTGATATCTTGTTATCTCGATGCTTGTCTGTGATGATTGCTATGTATCTGAAGTGTATAAAATTGTCTTCATATGTATTCTTTGTAGGAAAACACCAGCTTTGTGTTGAATTCCCCTAGACTATCAACTGGGGGGTCAAGAAAATGGCCAACTAGCCCATCGGTTTAACAACCCAACTCTAGGCGAGCTGGGAAGCAACCCGTGCAGGACCAGGCCAAGCCTAAGAGCACGCCGACAAAGGCGTCAGGCGGTCCTAGGATCAGGGACGCCGATGGCGCAGCTTCAGAGCCAAGCACAGCTCCAGCCGCAGTGCCCGCTATACCACCGACCCAGTTGGCTGCACCGAGTGTGGAGCCGACTGGCCCCAGCTAGATTCCGCTTGGTGCCATGCCTCAAGGCCCAACACCAAGCGACACAACCTCCCGGAGTAAGCCTTCGGGCTCTTCACCAACTACCTCCCCCGTGATACACAAGGGTGGAGGTTTAAGACTTCCGAGAGGTATGTGGTCTTTTGTCTTCAAATAACTTGAAGTAATTTGCAATGTCTTGGTTGCTGAATAATTATGCAGGAAGCGAAGTGACGTTGATCCCAAGGGGACAGTGGCACCTACCCTGATTGCCGACCCAGCCCTAACTGGGGTTGAAGCTGTAGTACAATAGCCTAAGCTGACTGTTACCCCAGCCCGTGAAGGTGAAACAGTGCACTCAGCCGAACCCCTAGCTTCACCCAATCAGGCAGCTGTCGACCCAGTAGTAGATCTAGTCGCCAAGCCAGCTGAAGAGCTAATGCTTCTAGAAGACCCCAGACCAGCAACTCCCTCTCCTCCATCATCTCCTTCCTCGGACGAAGACGTCCTCCCCAGACTTGAAGCTCCACTGCCACAACTATCCCCAGGTATTCCATTGGACTAACCCGGATGGGAGCGAAGATACCCTGAGGCTGGACGAGGAGGCCACCAAAAAGGAGCAAATCGAGCTTTACAAGGCCACCATCAAGGCTTCGAGGCAGGTCCAGGTAAGAAGCCCAACTGACTGTAGCTTGACTTTGTTGTCGGTCGTATTGTTTTGTAGCTGACTGTCATGTTTGACAATCATTTGCCTTGTAGAAAATTGTCGATCGGTCGAACCAGATGAGTCGGGCATTTGTCAGGCTCACTCCTCAGATCACTCTGTTCACTCAGCTCCAAGCTGAGAAGAATGAGCTAGAATGAACCAGCAAGGAGAGGGAGACCTGGCTAAGGGATTCAGTAAACGAGCTGCGCGATGAGCTATGGGAGAAGATAGGGACTATCCGGGGTAAGTCTTCCTACTACACAAGTAGCTCTAGGTATCCTCTCCAGATTACTGATGTTTGGATATGTCTGGCTATAGCTTATGATACTAACCTCCATAATCAGTCCTTGGAGAGAGAACGCCTAAAGAAACAACTCAAAGATTTTGAGAAGGCAAAGTCCATGGTTGACGCTGAGTTGGCTAGTAAGTTGCTTATCTGCTGCTGAATCTTAGCTGACCAAGTGATCAGATCCCCTCATAGCTTATCTTTGGATGACAGACTACAAGGTCAACATACAGACAAAGTTCAACTCCTTTGGCGAGCAGATCAAGGCAATAGAAGACTCGCGAAGTGCCATTGTGGATCTGCAAAGTCTTTATTGGATATCATGTAGCTAGGGGAAGCCGGCACCAGCTCAAGCTTGCCTGCCCAGGTAATTCAATGACTTCAAGTTGCTCCAGCAATCCTGAAGAATTATGCTAAAAAGCATGCCACCCGGGGGATTACCTTGGCCCTCGCAATGACCAAGTCCCTTTATTCCTGCGTAGATATTGATGTGGTCGGCGAGGGATTTGCCAAAGGCACAACTCCAGAGCAAGGGCTTGAGCTGATTAACCTGGCAAGGCCCAGTGCAAAGGCGATAGCCGAGGAGTTGCTGTAGTAACTATGATGTCCATCAGACAAAGAAACTCTCATAAGTATGTTGTGTACAAAAACACTTGCAACTTGTATATACTGTAAATGCATGTACTTTTGTTTTGTTGTAAAGATTTGTCTAAGTGCGTGAATTACCACAGTCATCATTAGTCATATTAGACTAGCCAGATCATACCGAGTGATATGGACCAACTTAAAAAGTGTTTATCCAATAAGTCTATGAGACTTCGTGACTTAGATAAAATAGACTCGAGTTTAGTTTGAACAACACAAGATGTAATATCATCATGTAGCCCCTGACTTACTACTCGGTTGGAACAATCGGCGTAGTGAGTCAAAGTAGAAAACTTTATTTATATGTATGAATTGAGTAGAATGCTCAGGTATAGAAAAGACGTAGATGTTCTATATTCCACGAGTTATTGATCAGGACACCATCTTCAGTCTTCAGTCGGTAAGCCCCCGGGTGTGTTACCTCAACGATTATGAACGACCCTCCCATAAGGGAGATAGTTTGTGCCTGTCTTTGGTGGTTTGTATTTTTCTCAGTATAAAATCTCCCACCGAGAAGGTGCGGCCATGAACATTGCGACTGTGATAACGACGCAGGCCTTGAAGATATCTTGCCAATATCTAATGCAATCGTGATGTATATGATAACATACCGGCTATACATTCCGATAAGACACTTGCACAAAAACCATCAATATTCCTTCCTGGCCTCTTGAAGTCGGCTTTCATGAGCCGATACCTTTTGTACTAGGTGTGCTAGGCTCTCGAAATCTTCTGATGAAAATCTTTCCTTGATCGGAGCCACCAAACCTTGGAATGCTAACTCGGCCAGCTGTGCATCATCCAGACTTAAACTATAACATCGGCTTCTAACATCACGAAACCGCTGGATATACTCTGTGACTGATTCCTCCGGCTTCTGTATTACCGATGTCAAGTCTATCAAACTCATCTCCTGAATCCCCATAAAGAAATACTTGTGGAATTGCTTTTCCAAATCGGCCCAACCCTAAACTGAATTTGGTGGTAATGAAGAAAACCATGTGAAGGCCGATCCGGATAGCGACAGTGGAAAGAATATAACTCTCAAAGCTTCTTCAGCTGATGCCTCCCCACATTGAGCCAAGAATCGACTGACATGCTCCACTGTAGATACATCATCTTGCCCTGAGAATTTGGAGAAGTCTGGTATTCTGTATCGGCGGGGCAACGGAGCTCTATCAAACCAATCTGGATATGGAGGCCGATACATAAATATTTCCTTCTTCGGTCTTAGACCGAATTGTTCTCTTATTACCTCTGTGACTCTTGCTGATAAATCTTCTTTTGGATCTTCGCCATGATAACGCAGAGGTGGAGTTGGTTGCCGATTTTGATTCTGATATTCCCTCTGATAATTGTACTCAGGAACAGCTTCTGGATAACTCTGTTGATGCCCCCCCATAGTACGTAGTTTGATATCCTTGAGGAATCCCATCTTGTTGCCCCCCAGGCATTTGAATCGGCCCCACCGCCTTCTTGATCAAGCTCTGTACTGTGTCCACCAATACCCTAGATTGATCGGTCAACGCATGATGAACTGCTTCATTAAACATGTCTTGAATTGGCTTCTGTGAACTCGCAGGCGATGTATGGCTCGATTCACCAACCAGAACAGGCTTTGGAAATTGGGATTTTTGAATCGGCCCTTGATCCGTCATACCGAAGGATTTTAGACAAAGCTTTTGAAATTCAGCAATGTTCTGCTCCACTTGTTGTCTTTGTTCTTCGGTCAAGTCTTCCATTGTGACTGGAATCATATTGTCTGTGCTGACCTCTTTTCCAGCCATGTTGAAGTTCTGTGTCCCACCGGGCGTGCCAAAAACGTGTTGACGCCGAAAACCGCCGGGGGCCCGTCCGGCGTCTTGGTGACACGCGAAGGCCTGGGAGATCTACTTAGCTCCAGTGCAGGTCCTAAATTATTGAGGTTCGTAGGCGTGCCAGTCAATTTGACCCAGCAATTGACAAGGAGAATATTAGCTCAGGGATTCAATCGGCCGATAAGAATACTGCTAGCCGATTTCCGAAGGAACACGAGCATAGGCCATAAACCGATGATAAAACCGTATCCGAGCCCTAGCTATCCGCGCCCGGGTCTCGTGCCCGTGCCCGGGTCCTTGTGCCTAGGTCCTCGCTCCCGGGTCCTCGCTTGTGCTCGTGCCCGGGTCAGCAGCAATTGCACATCGGCTATCGGCCGATACGGACTGATGTAGGCTCCTTGTAGCCGATGGCCGATGGCACCTGTGTATCGGCTAGGAAACCGATAACGATATAAGCAAATAGATAAGCTGTCAGTATAACATGTGCATTGGCTAGAAGCCGATGATAAAATAGATAGGCAGAATAGTAAGCTAGCCGACTGCCAAGGAAACACATGTGCATCAGCTAGAAAACCGATGATAATATAGATGACCAAAATAGTAAAGATAATACAGTCGGCTTTATAAAAAGATAACCTATCGGCTAAGCACTCCGATAGAACATCGTATATACACCTATCGACTCAGCAAGGATAAATCTATCACTATCAATCTAGTAGTTCAGACTTAACTGATGCAGCACAGATTAATTATGATAAAAGAACCTCGATGAGCCGATAGATCTAATGCAATTGTGATGTATATGATAACTTACCGGCTATACATTCCGATAAGACACTTGCGCAAAAACCATCAACCTAGCAGGAACGATTTATCGCTGGCAACTCAGTAGGTCGGACCCAACCGATGCAGCACGAACTGATGATAAATCGCCCCCAGTAAGCTGATAAGATCTACGCACGCGTGATGTGGTATACCTGATCGGCCTAAGAGGTCGGACCGAACCGATGCAGCCATAGACAGGGCAGATACACTTGGGTAAGGGGTGACGAGTCTTACCCTCTCGCAGGAGTTCGGACCTAACCGATGCAGCCCCGCTTGAGAAGCAAGAACCCGTCGAAAGGGTGGCGATGCGCCGAATTTGATTGATCTGTGTGGATAATTTACAAGGTGCCCGGGCGTACGTATTTATACCCCGAGTTACATGAGTCCTTATAGGACACGGAACAGGACTTTCCTAACTAGAAAAGGAAAACTAACAGACCTGATCAGACAAGAGATCAGGTTTCCTAAAAGATAAAACTATCTAATAGATAAGATAAATAATTGCCATAACGTGGTCTTCACGATTCCTTCTCAAATCCGGTTTCTTCTGAATTAATTTCCTCCGGTTGATATAGCTTCTATCTTTACCGAATCTAATATGAGCCGTGCCAAATTTTGGCGTTAACAGAGCCATAGAAGCATGACAAATTTTAATGCCGAATTCATCACAGAAATCTTTGAAGATGCCGCTAGTGAACTGAGTACCGTTGTCCGTTATTATGCGATTAGGGACTCTGAATCGGTAGAGAATACTCATGATGGAGTCTTTTGCCCTAGCCGTAGTTATGGTAGCAATGGGTTTGGCCTCAACCCACTTTGCGAAATTGTCCACCGCGACAAACAGATGTGTGAACCCTCCTGGTAATTTTTTGAACGGCCTAACCATGTCAAGCCCCCAAACTACAAATGGCCAAGATATTGGGATTGTCCACAACTCCTAAGCTGGTAAATGTGTTTGCCGAGAAAAAAATTAGCATCCCTTGCATGCCCGAACTATGTCTTTGGCATCATTAACCGCAGTCAACCAGAACAAACCTTGTTTATAAGCCTTTCCGACTAACGTCCTTGATGTAGCATGGTTGCCACATATGCCCGAGTGGATCGATTGCAAGATCTGCTTGCCCTCCTCAAGTGTGACACATCGCATGAGGACTCCGGATGCACTTCGATAGTAAAGGTGATGAGGACATCAACACCATCGATACATCCTCACCTACATCTACACCTACACAAGGTCCTATGACTCGCGCCCGTGCACGTCAATTAAATCATCAAGTAAGTTCACTCTTAAGTTCATGTTCGGTTTCTTTAGACCATGGAAACTCGTGTACTCTTGTGGTGCTTAGAAACCAAGGAGAACAAGGAGAATACCATCCAGGAGAGGGAGTCGCGCCGATTGGATTCGGACTGCAGGACAGCACCAACTTCTAATGGCCGGCACGACTTCGTACGGGCTCCGTTTAGGACGTTCAAGTACTTCATGGAAAGCTTATAAAGTCTACTTTCCAATGGATCTGGCCTCACGATCCATTCTTATCAGAATCGTCCAGAAACGTCGAAATACTACCGAGACCTTTTCTGTCTACGGTGCTGCGCCACCTTATTTTGGGGCCCTGGGCTGTGTTTCAAGTCTCGGAGCCCATTAGGGCGCGTCCTAGGGTTTGAGAGAACGACCCCCAACACACTCTTGGTCGTCCTCCCATCTATTTATATGTCTCTAGAGCCGCCACAGCAGATTGGGTTTTGATAGATTGAAGTTTTAGCCACTGCTACTTCGCTTGAAGCGCGCGTGTCGACTAGATCGCCCGTCTTCTTGTTATTGGAACCCCACCTCTTGTCTTTTCAGATTGAAACTTCATATTTGATTTAGCAATTCAGTGCTTGTTCACCTCGTTCTTGCTTGTTCTACGATTGCTTGTAGGAATAAGGTTGATCTGCACCGGCAAGATCAACAACCCTTGGAGAGGTGTATCGATCGCTAAGGCGCAACAACACAACGTCTTGTACGGTTGTAGTCGGGTCGTCAACGTTTCTCCCAAATCGTAGTTACCTTCAACTCACCGAAAGATCGGGCCACCCCTACTCCTATCAAGTGGTATCAGAGCTCAAGGTTGTTCGGTGAGAGATTTCAGATCCCATCTGTTATTTACCTACAGTCCAGAAAAAGCCAAAAAAAAAAGTAGTAGATTAGTTTCCATAGTCCTATAACCCTTTTGTGGCCTGTTTACTACTACTGCTTAGTTAGGGATTGTTGAGTCTTCGGATACATTGCCGTGTCGAGTTGCTGGTCTTAGTGTTTAATTTCCTTAGAGTTTCGAGTTCTAGTCACGTTTCTGTCACTGAAGTATCGCTTGTCCGACTAGTTTTGTTTTCCGAGTCCTACTCCTCGTGACACAGTAACAGCAGCGACGCGAACAACTCCATTGTTTGGAGGTTTGCCCTACTTCAGAGAGAGAGAGAGAGAGAGAGAGTTAAAGTGTCTTTTAATTACCTTTATACCCCTGGTCAAAAAAAAAACTGTGTGGGGTGAAGTGTCTGGATTGCTGTCCTCTGAGTAGAGTTAAAGTTTTGAGGGTCTCTCTGCAAAAAAAAAAAAAAAAAAAAATAGATAGAGCAAAAAAAAAAACAGAGCAAAAAAAAAAAAAAAAAAGAGGAGAGTTTTCTTGTTCTTCTTGACGGTGCCCTTATTCGTGGCATTCTTTTGTGTCCAGGCTCGCGTCTCTAGCACGGTTGTTAGCCTAGGACCAGCACGGTACCGGTTTTGAACGATTACTCAGCTTACTTATAACTAACGTGGTACTAGTATTTTTCCTTGTGCAACACTTTCAGCCATCCTACAGCTCTACATACCCGTCTACAGCTTGACAGGTGTTGTTGCTACGGCACCGATACACTTTTTCCAGGGTCGCCGACTTGTTGGTAGCCGTCACCCTCCTGTTGAGCAAGGTAAAATTGGTAAGAGTTTGTGTGAACAGGCTGAGAGTGAGAGCCTTGCAGTAGCCACATCCTAGTAGTGTTAGGGAGTCTATTGTTCTTCACTTGTTTTTTTCTCTTCTTGTTGTGTCTCTAACCATGTCAGGTTCCGGCGATGACGAGGCCATTCAATCCCCTCGCACCAGGGGTATCATACAACATTTTGAACGAAAGGTGAGGCTCTATACTGAAGGAATTGATGCAGATTTGCAGGTGACTAATGAGAAGCTAGGAGCATTGGAGGCCACACAGATTCACACTAACAATAATCTTGCTACATTGGACACGTCGGTCACCACACTAAACGCCAATCTTGCTGCCATAATGAGGCGTTTGGATGACCAACAATTGAACCGCAACCACGATGATGACAATTTTGATGAGTATTCTGCGGATACAGAACATGATGACCAAGAGGCTCGTCTTCGTCGACAGTTGCGTCGCAACCGCCAAGGTATGGCTGAACGTAATAATAATGATGCTTTTAGTAAGATTAAATTTAAGATACCTCCGTTTGATGGTGCGTATAACCCTGATGCCTACATTACTTGGGAAATAGCTATTAATCAAAAGTTTGTTTGTCATGAGTTTCCTGAGGATAAAAGAGTTAGGGCTGCTACTAGTGAGTTCACTGATTTTGCTTCTGTCTGGTGGATAGAATTTAGTAAGAAAAATCCTGATAACATACCACAAACTTGGAATGCTTTGAAACGGGTCATGCGGGCTAGATTCGTTCCTTCTTACTATGCACGAGATTGTTAATTAAGTTGCAACAATTGAGACAGGGCGCTAAAAGTGTAGAAGAATATTATCAGGAGTTGCAAATGGGTTTGTTGCGTTGTGAGATAGAGGAGGATGAGGAGGCAGCGATGGCTAGGTTTTTAGGGGGGTTAAATCGGGAAATTCGGGATATTCTTGAATATAAAGAGTACAATAACATAACCCGTTTGTTTCATCTTGCTTGTAAAGCTGAACGTGAAGTGCAGGGACGACGCGCGAATTCCAGGACTAATGTTTCTGCAGGGAAAGCTAATTCATGGCAGCCATCCACGACCCCTATCTCGAATCGGCGTCCTCCACCACCATCTTCCTCCTCGAGCCGTCCCGCGCCATCGGTATCCAACTCCAACACCAAGCCACGCACTACTCCAACTAATTCAGTGAGTCGCACACCCACGTCGTCAAAGGTTGGTTCAGCCCCTGCCGAGAGTACCGCGTCTGTTGCCTCTACAGGGAGAACTAGAGATATTCAGTGTCATCGATGTAAAGGGTATGGACATGTGCAGCGTGACTGTCCAAGCAAGCGTGCTTTGGTAATTAAAGAGGATGGTGAGTATTCTTCCGCTAGTGATATCGATGAAGATACAAATGTTGTGCTTGCAGCTGACTATGCAGGTAATGAAGATCCTTCTGAAGTGCATATTGGTGCTGATGAGGCGGATCACTATGCAAGCCTCATTGTGCAGCGTGTGCTTAGTGCACAAATGGAGAAAGTGGAGCAAAACCAGTGGCACATATTGTTTCAAACCAAGTGTGTCATCAAGGATCATTCATGCCGCATGATTATTGATGGAGGCAGCTGCAACAACTTAGCCAGTATCGATATGGTGGAGAAGCTGGCCCTTAGCACCAAACCACACCCTCACCCGTACCACATACAATGGCTCAACAATAGCGGTAAGGCAAAGGTAACCAGGTTGGTGCGCATTAATTTTGCTATTGGATCATATCATGATGTTGTTGAGTGTGATGTTGTGCCTATGCAAGCTTGTCATATTCTGTTAGGTAGGCCATGGCAATTTGATAGAGATTCTATGCATCATGGTAGGTCAAATCAATATTCATTTTTACACCATGATAAGAAAATTGTGTTGCACCCTATGTCTCCTGAAGCGATTGTGCTTGATGATGTAGCTAAAGCAGCCAAAAATAAAAGTGAGAATCATGAAAATACCAAACCCGCTGCTAAAACCAATGAAATACGTTTGAAAGGAAAATGTTTGCTTGCTACTAAAGCTGATATTAATGAATTAATTGCTTCTACTTCTGATGTCTATGCATTGGTATGTAAAGATGCTTTGAGTTCACTTTCCGATATGCAGCATTCTTTGCCCTCTACTGTTGCTAACCTTTTGCAGGAGTATTCGGATGTTTTTCCAAGTGAGATTCCTCCAGGGCTGCCACCTGTTCGAGGGATTGAGCATCAGATTGATCTCATTCCTGGTGCTTCCTTGCCCAATCGTGCGCCATACAGAACTAATCCGGAGGAAACTAAGGAGATTCAACGCCAAGTGCAGGAGTTACTCGACAAAGGTTATGTGCGTGAGTCTCTTAGTCCTTGTGCTGTGCCAGTCATCTTAGTGCCTAAGAAAAATGGAACCTGGCGCATGTGTGTTGATTGTAGAGCTATTAACAACATCACCATTCGATATCGTCACCCTATTCCACGATTAGATGATATGCTTGATGAATTGAGTGGTGCTGTACTGTTTTCAAAAATTGATTTGCGTAGTGGTTACCACCAGATTCGCATGAAATTGGGAGATGAATGGAAAACTGCTTTCAAAACTAAGTTTGGTTTATATGAGTGGTTAGTCATGCCTTTTGGTTTAACTAATGCACCTAGCACTTTTATGCGGTTAATGAATGAGGTTTTGCGTTCTTTTATTGGAAAATTTGTGGTGGTATATTTTGATGATATATTGATTTACAGCAAGTCTATGAATGATCATCTTAATCATTTACATGCTGTTTTTAATGCTCTCCGTGATGCACGTTTATTTGGTAACCTTGAGAAGTGCACCTTTTGCACCGATCGAGTTTCTTTTCTTGGTTATGTTGTCACACCGCAGGGAATTGAAGTTGATCAATCCAAGGTTGAAGCAATACAAGGATGGCCTGTTCCAAAGTCTGTTACGCAGGTGCGGAGTTTCTTAGGGCTTGCTGGATTTTATCGTCGCTTTGTGAAGGATTTCAGCGCCATTGCTGCGCCATTAAATGAACTTACAAAGAAGGGAGTACCTTTTTCTTGGGCGGAGGCACAGAAGAACGCCTTCAATATGCTGAAAAGTAAGCTGACAAATGCACCCCTACTTCAGCTTCCTGATTTTAATAAGACTTTTGAGCTTGAATGTGATGCTAGTGGAATTGGTTTGGGTGGTGTTTTGCTACAAGAAGGAAAACCTGTTGCATATTTTAGTGAGAAATTGAGTGGGCCTTTGCTGAATTATTCTACTTATGATAAGGAATTGTATGCTCTTGTGCGTAGCTTAGAAACATGGCAGCATTACTTGTGGCCCAAAGAATTTGTTATACACTCTGATCATGAATCTTTAAAACATATTCGTAGTCAAGCCAAATTGAATCGTAGGCATGCCAAGTGGGTTGAATTCATTGAGTCTTTTCCTTATGTTATCAAACACAAAAAGGGGAAGAGAATGTCATTGCTGATGCTTTGTCTAGACGATATGCTTTGTTGACACAACTTGATTATAAAATCTTTGGATTAGAAACAATTAAAGATCAATATGTGCATGATGCTGATTTTAAAGACGTGCTGCAACATTGTAACGATGGAAAGTCATGGAACAAATTCATCCTCAGTGATGGATTTGTATTTAGAGCTAACAAGCTATGCATTCCAGCTAGCTCTGTTCGTCTGTTACTGTTACAGGAAGCACATGGAGGAGGGCTGATGGGGCATTTTGGAGTAAAAAAGACGGAGGATATTCTTGCAGCTCATTTCTTTTGGCCAAAGATGAGACGAGATGTGGAGAGGTTTGTTTCTCGCTGCACTACATGTCAAAAGGCTAAGTCACGATTAAATCCACATGGTTTGTATATGCCTTTACCTGTTCCTAGTGTTCCTTGGGAAGATATTTCTATGGATTTTGTGTTGGGTTTGCCTAGGACGAGGAGGGGGCATGATAGCATTTTTGTTGTTGTGGATAGATTTTCCAAAATGGCACATTTTATTCCATGTCACAAATCTGATGATGCTACTCATATTGCTGATTTGTTCTTTAGAGAAATTGTTCGGTTGCATGGTGTGCCTAATACCATTGTTTCTGATCGTGATACTAAATTTCTTAGTCACTTTTGGAGAATGTTATGGCATAAGTTTGGGACTAAGCTTTTATTTTCTACTACTTGTCATCCCCAAACTGACGGTCAAACTGAAGTTGTGAATCGAACTTTATCCACTATGTTAAGGGCTGTTTTGAAACAGAATATTAAAATGTGGGAAGAGTGTTTACCTCATATTGAGTTTGCTTATAATCGTTCTTTGCATTCTACCACAAAGATGTGTCCTTTTGAGATTGTTTATGGTTTCATCCCACGTGCTCCTATTGATTTAATGCCTTTGCCAACTTCTGAAAAGATGAATTTTCATGCTAAGCAACGTGCTGATTTGATGCTAAAACTGCATGAAACAACTAAAGAAAACATAGAGCGCATGAATGCTAAATATAAGATTGCTGGTGACAAAGGTAGAAAACAATTATCTTTTGAACCTGGAGATTTCGTTTGGTTACATTTAAGAAAGGATAGATTTCCAGAGCTAAGAAAGTCTAAGTTGATGCCTAGAGCTGATGGACCTTTTAAAGTATTGTCCAAGATTAATGAGAATGCATATAAGCTTGATCTGCCTGCAGATTTTGGGGTTAGTCCCACCTTTAATGTTGCAGATTTGACGCCATATTTGGGAGAAGAAGATGAACTAGAGTCGAGGACGACTCAAATGCAAGAAGGGGGGGATGATGAGGACATCAACACCATCGATACATCCTCACCTACATCTACACCTACACAAGGTCCTATGACTCGCGCCCGTGCACGTCAATTAAATCATCAAGTAAGTTCACTCTTAAGTTCATGTTCGGTTTCTTTAGACCATGGAAACTCGTGTACTCTTGTGGTGCTTAGAAACCAAGGAGAACAAGGAGAATACCATCCAGGAGAGGGAGTCGCGCCGATTGGATTCGGACTGCAGGACAGCACCAACTTCTAATGGCCGGCACGACTTCGTACGGGCTCCGTTTAGGACGTTCAAGTACTTCATGGAAAGCTTATAAAGTCTACTTTCCAATGGATCTGGCCTCACGTCCATATCTTATCAGAATCGTCCAGAAACGTCGAAATACTACCGAGACCTTTTCTGTCTACGGTGCTGCGCCACCTTATTTTGGCCCGTGGGCTGTGTTTCAAGTTGAGCCCATTAGGGGCGCGTCCTAGGGTTGGAGAACGACCCCCAACACACTCTTGGTTGTCCTCCCATCTATTTATATGTCTCTAGAGCCGCCACAGCAGATTGGGTTTTGATAGATTGAAGTTTTAGCCACTGCTACTTCGCTTGAAGCGCGCGTGTCGACTAGATCGCCCGTCTTCTTGTTATTGGAACCCCACCTCTTGTCTTTTCAGATTGAAACTTCATATTTGATTTAGCAATTCAGTGCTTGTTCACCTCGTTCTTGCTTGTTCTACGATTGCTTGTAGGAATAAGGTTGATCTGCACCGGCAAGATCAACAACCCTTGGAGAGGTGTATCGATCGCTAAGGCGCAACAACACAACGTCTTGTACGGTTGTAGTCGGGTCGTCAACGTTTCTCCCAAATCGTAGTTACCTTCAACTCACCGAAAGATCGGGCCACCCCTACTCCTATCAAAAGGTCTTCTCTAACTATGATAAAACTCTTGCTCCAACGTTTGACTTGTTCGGCTTCACTGCGGTCTTTCGAGAGCTATTCTTCCAATAAGAATCGGATGATTGGAGTACGCCAGTCTTGAGAAATAATGAGCACTTCTATTGGTGCTAGCTCAACCCCCAGCTAGTTGGAATCATTTTTTTTACTGATGGCTCCATTAACTACTCAACAAAAACTCCAGTTGGGACCACTTCACACTTGGATCCCATGTTGGCTAGCTCGTCTGCGACTTCATTGTATTGTCGCAACACGTGTGTGATTTCCAGTCGTCAAACTTGTTCCCCAGCATTCACACTTCTTGATAGTATGCTGCCATGTTGTTGACTAGGCATGTCCAGTCTTTCATTACTTGGTTCACTACTAGTTGGAAATCCCCGTGAACCATCAATCATCGGATACCGAGCGATATGGCAATATGGAGCCCATGGATGATTGCCTCATACTCGGTGACGTTGTGTGATGCTGGAAAATGTATTTGATGGACGTATTTGAGTTTTTCTCCTGTTGGTAACGTCAGAAGGACGCCAGCTCCTGCCTCGCCGATCCGTAGAGAACCGTCAAAGTACATTGTCCAGAACTCAAGCTTGTCTGCAGTTGTGGCCGTCTGAACATCTGTCCACTTAGCTACAAAGTCAGCGAGTGCTTGAGATTTGATTGTTGTTCATGTCTGGAAGACAATGTCAAATGCCACCAACTCGAGTGCCCATTTAGCGATTCTGCCAATGGCTTCGCAGTTATGTAGAACATCTCTGAGTAGGAACGAGGTGATAATTATTACTTGGTGCGACTGGAAATAGTGCACCAGCTTCCAGACAGTGATGAGTAGTCCACATAGCAACTTCTGGACTTGGGCATATTTTGTCTTAGATTCGCCTAGGACCTCGCTGACGAAGTAAACTGGTCGTTGTAACTTTTGGATATATCCTGGCTCTTCACGTTCAACAACGAAAACCGTGCTGACTACCAGAGTGGTTGCCGCTAGGTAGCATTAGCGGTTCCTAGGGCATTGGTGATGCCAACACGGGTGGTGATGTGAGGAACTTCTTGAAGTCTTTGAAGGCTCATTGTGCTTCCGACGTCCATTAGAAATTGTCAACATTCTTTAGAAGATTAAAGAAGGGCATGCCCCGTTCGCTAAGTCAGGAGATAAATCGGCTAAATGCTACCATGCAACCAGTCAACTTCTGTATGTCCTTCTGGCTAGTCAGGGGGGCCATGTTCATGATTGCGTTGATCTTCTCTAGGTTCGTATCTATGCCACGAAGTGAAACGATGAAGCCAAGTAGTTTCCTGAGGTAACTCCGAAGACATACTTTTTTGGGTTTAGCTTCATCTTGAATCTCTGAAGGCTTTGAAAAGTCTCCTCTAAGTCGGCGATGAGGTCACCTTTGAACTTGGTCTTGATTACCACGTCATTGACATATGCCTCCATGTTGCACCAAGTTGAGTGTGAAGACACCACTGGATGGCACATTGATATGTTGCACTAGAGTTTTTCAACCTGAACAGCATACTGATATAGCAGTATGCTCCATACGGAGTGATAAAAGAAGTCTTCAGTCAATCCTCCTCCTTTAGGCTGATTTGATGGTATCTTGAGTAGCAGTCGATAAAACTTAGTAGTTCGCATCCCACGGTTGAATTAACTACCTGGTCTATCCTGGGTAGACCAAATGGATCTTTGGGACATTTTTTATTTAAGTCAGTATAGTCGACACACATGTGTCATTTGCCATTCTTCTTTCGGACCAAGACTGGGTTTGCTAGCCAATCTAGGTGGTAGACCTCCGTGATGAACCCAGTAGCTAGGAGCATGGTTCTCTCCTCGCGGATAGCATCTTTACGATCCTGTGTGAAGCGCTGTAGTTGTTATTTGATGTTGAGGGAATGCTCGATCACCTCCCTTGGTACACCAGGCATGTCAGAACGCTTCCAAGCAAAAATATCCCTGTTCACCTGGAGGAAGGTGTCGATGTTTTACACCGGCAATAGAACTATAGGGCTACTCAGCAAGGGGAAACTCGGTGGATTGCAGAGGAACACAAAGAGAGTTTATACTAGTTCAGGCCCTCGAGGTGAGGTAATACCCTACGTCCAGTTATGGTGTAATTCCTCTGAGATGCTTGTTGATCAATGATCTCGTCGCCCCTTGAGGGGCACCCTGCCTCCCCTTATATACTGGGGGACAGGGGTACGTGATAAGGATCCCAGCCGGATACGGCCAAGGGATTTCCTTCTTAGAGATAGAAACTTATCTGACTAAGACTGCTATTCCTTATTGTACAAGGTAAAGCCTGCCGGGTGCTATCTTATCTCTAATTACATGATTCGGCCCATCCTCTATCCGAGTGGCCCATATGTTGGTGGTGAGGTACCCGGGGCCCATGGCCTCCACAGTAGCCCCTGAGACCTTCATAGTTGAGTCACAGCTGATGCCGAGTGCTCATCCTCCACAGTGAAGATTGCCCGAGTGCAATGCTCCCGAGTACTCTTTGTCCGAGTGAGTCTTCTTCCCATGTCCTGCTTCATGTCAGCTGGCAGCGAGGCTATGAAGGGCTTCATGTAGATGTATGAATAGTGTGCACCGAATAGGCGCACCTATTAGGTGTAGCCCTCGATTTTGTGCTTAATTGTGAAGACAATTAAACATAAAGTCAAAGATCTTTAACCTGATAATCTTTCTCGAGTAGATTTCTACTGGTATATGAGATTCTTCGGTATCATGTCAGCCGGAATAAACTTTATAGTCTTGCCGAGTAGGGAACTACTCGTATGTAGGACTCTTCGACTTCATGTCAGTCGGAATGTGTGATTATAGTCTTGCCGAGTAGGATGCTACTCGTATATGGGACTCTTCAGCTTCATGTCAGCTGGAAAGGGAATTTGTAGTCGTTCCCGAGTGGCGTCCCACCCATAAGTTAGACTCCTCCGCATCATGTCAGCGGGAATGAGAGATTTATAGTCTCTCCCGAGTAGTGCACTACTCGAAAGTTAGACTCTTCAGCATCATATCAGCCACAACAATGTTGCTCATGGCAACTGATGGCCACGCATGTAGGCCGAGTACCACTTTATGAAAATAAATCCACATCGTGGTTAGGTGTACTCGAGAAAGATACCTGCATCCTCAATTTTAATGAAGACCAGCTTGTGATCCATGTAAGGATATATCCTCGAGACCTGGTGGATAGAACAGATACCCAAACATATATGTTTAGCAATAAGGCTCTCATGAAGCATATCTGTTTACCTCATTGGCTCCTGTTAGTAGCACCAGCGCTATAATTTTAACTCAGCCTGCAGGCGGCCCACATGGAGCATGCTACTGTAGGAACTCATATCTTGGTGGCCCAACACCGACTGTAGGCCCAAGCCCATTTAGTCGGCACAGGCTCTATAAATAATGGGGAGAGAGAAAAAGATTCCTTCATCTTCCCCAAATCAGCCAATCGTTTCATCTTCCGTCTCCGCACCCAAATTTCACCTTTTGCTCGGCTAGGGTTAGCTACTGCTGCTGTTCCCTGCTCGAACTCGGGCGATTTCAGTCCGCTTCATCTATTCCAAGCCCCCAATTCGCTTTTCCCCCAAATCTTTCCGCTTCAAACCATGCCGAAAGCTTCGGATCTTGCGGGTGTGCCGGGGAATGCCTGGCCGACTTCAGATTACGGCTCGGTAAAACTGAGGCTGCTGGAGAGTCAATTGAAGTTGCCCAGTCAGGAGGTGATCCGTTGGCGGCCGGCTAAGGGTGAGTCGGTCCCAAATCCCCAATCTGGTGAAACAGTAGTTTTTGCCTCTTTTTTTCTATTGCGGTTTGTGCCTTCCCTCTTCTGATTTCTTCCGCCACATCCTTGACTTCTATGGGTTGGAGTTGGTGAATTTGAATCCCAACTCGATTCTTCAAATCTCCATATTTGTCACTCTTTGCGAGTGTTTTTGGGTGTGGAACCCCATTTTAATTTCTTTAGGCATCTGTTCCACATCAAACCCTAGCCCTCCAAAAATAATATCAATGTGATTGGGGGGGCGGTCTCCAATTGAGGAGTGATGGGAAGAAAACATATCTTGATCTCCCCTTGAAATCTTCCTTGAAAGGCTGGCACAAGGAGTGGTTCTATTGTGCCGATCTGGCTCCCTCCTTGCGTCCATTCACCGGCTTGCCGCCGGTAGTTTTACCAAGTTGGTCGGCAGATCCAACCTTTGAGGAGATGGGGCAAGTGCACCAATTATTGGGGAAATTAGATGACCTTAAGAAAGCTGGCCTGACTAGACCTTGGGTGGCCTGCCGTTTCCTGACTCGGCGCATCCAGCCGCTGAAGCTAAGGAGCACGTTCGGCTGGGCCTTTAAGGGCAAAAATGACCCTGACCGAGTAAGCAATGAGTCGGCTGACAAGCGCATGGTGACCGAGACCCTATTCGGTTACTTCTCCGAAGGGGTGATCGCGACCGAAGACGATAATCGCCGGATCGTGGCCTATAGCTTCATTCGGCCCCGTACCAAGGTAATCTTTATCCTTCTTCTGTAATGAATGCCTGTGGACTTGTATGTATGATTGCCCGGCATAGTGTGATGTATTTTGTTGATTCTTCTGTAGTGGTGCGAGGAGTTCGATGAGGACTCCCGCCCATTGTCAACCATCAAATCAAAGAAGAGGCCGAGGAGCCACCCTGCTACCCAGCCTGACCCCAAGAGAGCGGGGAAAAAACCTATTTTATATCAAGGCGAGGGGGCCATGACCCCGCGTGTTGTGGTTGGAGGCCTGAAGATAGAGGACACCACCGCCGCGGTGCCCAGGCGATCAAGTCCCAGGTTGGGATAAATACGGCCGAGCTCGACGCTGCCAAGCCCGGCAAAAGCGCCGCCGAGTACGCGGTCCGAGCAGGCGCCGCCAAGCATACGGGTGCCTGAGTTGGCCATGCCACCGACAGGGTCGCCTCCAGTTGCCACGCTGCCACCGACTGCTTCGCTGACCAGGCCAACAACCGGGCGTGGCGCTCCGTAGGGACCCGGATCACCCGGTGGGAGACTGAAGTTCTCCAAGAGGTACGCTACTCCAGATCTTCTGAGATTCTTGTCTGTTGCAGTGGTACTTTGATGTCTGTCTTGTGATGCAGGAAGCGTGCCGACATCGATCTCAAGGAGACCGCTCCGACCGCTCCCCTTGAAGAGCCCGCCCCAGCCGAGCCGGCGCCCGCAAGCACACCCCCTGAGCCGGAGGCCAGCCCAGTCACAGAGACTGAGGTGGTCCTGACTGCGGGGCCACAGTTGCCACCCGACAAAGAGGCAGTTACTGAGGCCGCTGCCCTAGCCCCTGAGTCACCGCCCACTGCAGAGATCGCTGCTGGAGCCCCCGAGTTGATCCCCGAGGCCACGGGGGACGCTGGCGTGGGGGCCGGGACCCCGTCGCCGTCGTGGTCATCGTCGTCGCTGCCGCCGGAGATCCCGAACCTTCCTCAGATTGAAGCTCCTCCGCGTAGGCTCCCTCGGACGTTCACCTGGACGGCAGCTAACAGAACCGTGAAGAGTTTCAAGCTTGATGAGGCCACGGCGAGAAGGGAACGTGAAAGCTTGCTTCGCGCCGCCATCACCGGGTCCCAGGGAGTTGGGGTATAATTCTTGTGGCAGAGTCATGATGGTCTTCTTGTTTTGACGTCTGACTCCACTCTTGACTTATTCTTTTCCTGAACAGAAGCTTGTCGATCGCAATGAGGAGATGACCGAGATCTTGGTCGAAATGGCCCCCCATCTCACGGAATTACAGCAGCTCCAAGCATTGAAGGCCGAGATGTTGGAGCGCCACGCGGGGAGGGAAGCTTGGCTGAAGGATGCCGCCACCTAGCTCAGGGATGAAAATTGGGCCCAAGCCACGAAGATTAGAGGTAAGTCCCCTGAATGCGTCTTCCCGACTGAACTCTTGATGTATTCCTCCAACTGTGTTGTTCCCGACTGCCTAGTTGCGTCTTGGCCGCAAGGTTGAGTTCATGACTAATCTGTCGTGCAGCCCTCGAAGTCGAGTTAAAGACCCGAACAGAGGGGGAAGCCCAGCTGAAGGAGGCTGAAGAAGCCAAGGCCGAGCTTCAGAGGGTCAAGGCTGACCTGACGGACGCCAACGCCGGGCTCAAACAGGAAAAGGCCGAGTTAAAAGAGGCCACCATCAAGCTCGGCGAAGAAAAAGCCAAACTAGAGAAAACCATAGCCAAGTGGGATGCCGACTACGAAAGTAAGTCCCCAACCTGACCGTGATCTTAACCAATCCATTAGTTATTCCATCTGCAACCGAGCCTGTCAAGTTTACTTGCCGGTGGACCCGAACAGACATGAGAGCCAATGTCTAGGCCCAATATCGGTTTTACACAGAGGAGATAAGAGGCATCAGGAAGTCATGGGAAGCCCTCATCGGGTCCATGAAAGGGCTCCTTGACCTCATAGATCCCAGCCCTGTGGGAACCAATTGCAGCAGGATCCCCCAAGTAGAGGCGCGTCTTGAGGATGCACCGAGTGCCTTGAAGAAGTACTCAGATGAGCATGTCATTGCCGGCGTGGCCCAGACCCTGGCGATGACCAAATCAATCTACCCAAGGGTAGACATTGAAGCCATCGGAGAGGGCTTTGCCGAGGAGAAGACGCCCGAGTAGGCACCGGAGCTGATAGCCCGGGCGAGGCCGACTGCTGAGATAATCACCCGAGACCTAGGTCTGTAAGAGTAATATATCATGTAATCGGTATATGTAAACTTTTGTGGAAAACATGTGTAAATATATGTGCAGTGCCGCCAAGCCTTGAATTACTACTCAGTCGTCATTAGCTTTACTCGAGTGTTTAGTCTGCACCGAGTTAGTCTGTCGGAACTTAATAAAATTGTTCACTGTAAGAAAGTGTACTCGGGCAAACGTGACAGTCGTAGTAAGGCTTCATAACTGGAGTAAGACAGGTTCGTATATTATTGATAAAACACATATAATACATGCAGCCCCCGACCCACTACTCGGTTGATACAAGCGGCGTAGTGAGTCAGAGAGAACTGTACACATGAAAAATTATAAAACTCAGGTATAGAAAGGACGTAGTTGTTCTATGTTCCATGAGTTGCTGATGAGAACGCCGTCTTCGGTCTTCAATCGGTAGGCGCCTGGCCCCGTGACCTCGGCTCTAATGAACGGCCCTTCCCAGATTGGGGATAATTTGTGCCTGTCTTTGGTGGTTTGTATTTTCCTCAAGACGAGATCCCCGACCAAAAAGGCGCGGCCACGGACATTGTGGTTGTGGTAGCGACGCATGCCTTGAAGATACCTTGCCGACTGGATTGTTGCAGTGTCCCTTGCTTCTTTCAACTAATCTAGCTCGACCAGTCGGGTACTATTTGAGATGTCTTCTGAGTAAGCCTGGACTCGCGGAGAGTCGAACTGTAACTCTGTTGGTAGCATAGCCTCGGCACCGTAGACCAGGAAGAAAGGGGATTGCCCTGTTGCCCGACTAACCGTGGTTCTAAGAGACCAGAGAATAGATGGGAGTTCTTGTACCCACCGGCCCGCGTATGGTTGTAGTCAGTCAAATATCCTGGCCTTGATGCCTTGTAAGACCATACCGTTGGCTTGTTCGACCTGGCCGTTGCTCCGCGGGTGTGCCACGGATGCATAGCAGATCTTGATGCCAAAATCTTCGCAGAAGTCTTGGAATACACTGCCCATGAACTGAGTACCGTTGTCAGTGATTATGCGGTTAGGAACCCCAAATCGGTATAGTATACTCGTGATGAAGTCCTTTGCTCGTGCCGCTGTTATAGTTGCAACGGGTTTTGCCTCAATCCACTTGGTGAACTTGTCAACTGCGACGAATAGATGTGTGAACCCTCCTGGCGCTTTCTTGAAAGGCCCGACCATGTCGAGCCCCCATACTACGAATGGCCAAGAAATAGGGATAGTTTGGAGTTCTTGGGCTGGGAGATTTGTTTGTCTTGCGTAGAACTGGCAACCCTCGCACTTGCGAACAATGTCCTTGGTGTCTGTTACTGCTATGGGCCAGAAAAATCCCTGCCGGTAAGCCTTTCCGACTAACGTCCTAGATGCGGCATGGTTGCTACATATGCCCGAGTGGATCGACTGCAGTATCTGCTTGCCCTCCTCGGTGGTGACGCAATGCATGAGGACACCGGATGCGCTCCTTCGGTACAGGTCTTCTCTGACTAGTAGGAAGCTTTTGCTTCGACGCTTGATCTGCTCGGCTTGACTGCGATCTTCTGCGAGTTCGTCGTCCAGGAGAAATTTGACAACAGGAGTCCACCAGTCTTGACATATGTGTAGCACCTTGTCTGTAGCCGGGGTAGGTTCGCCTCCCGACTGCTCCGGCGCCGGTTTCTTCTTGACTGATGGCTCCATGAGTTGCTCGACAAAGATTCCAGTCGGAACCGCTTCTCGCTTGGATCCCATATTTGCCAGCTCGTCTGTCACGTCGTTGTATTGACGCAGGACATGTGTTATTTCTAGCCCGTCGAACTTGTTTTCTATCTTGCGAACCTCCTGACAGTATGCCGCCATGGTCATCGAGACAAGTCCAGTCTTTCATGACTTGGTTCACCACGAGTTGAGAATCCTCGCGCACAACCAGTCGACGTATGCCGAGTGATATAGCGATGCGGAGCCCGTGGATAAGTGCCTCGTACTCGGCGACGTTGTGGGAAGCCGAGAAGTGGATTTGTAAGATGTACTTTAGTTTTTCGCCAGTGGGGGACGTCAATATGACTCCAGCCCCGGCGCCGCTGATCCATAGAGAACCATTGAAGTACATTGTCCAGTACTCTAGCTTTGCTGTTGATGTAGGCAGTTGAACGTCTGTCCACTTGGCCACGAAGTCGGCTAGAGCTTGTGATTTAATTGTTGTCCGTGGCTGAAAGGTGATATCAAATGCCATCAACTCGAGTGCCCACTTAGCGATTCGGCCGGTGGCCTCGCAATTGTGAAGGACATCCCTGAGTGGAAACGCTGTGACCACCGTGACTTGATGTGCTTGGAAATAATGCACCAGCTTCCGGACTGTGATAAGTAGGCCATATAGCAGCTTTTGGACCTGCGGATATCTCGTCTTCGAGTCAGCAAGCACCTCACTGACAAAGTAAACTGGCCATTGTATTTTCTGGATGTGACCCTTTTTAGATCGCTCGACCACCAGCACCATGCTGACTACCTGAGTGGTTGCCGCCAAATATAGCATTAGTGGTTCTTGGGGCATAGGTGAGGCCAACACGGGAGGTGATGTGAGAAATTGTTTGAAGTCTTCGAAGGCTTGTTGGGCGTCCGGAGTCCATTGGAAATTGTCCGCCTTTTTGAGTAGCTTGAAGAAGGGCATACCCCGTTCGCCCAGTTGGGAAATAAATTGGCTGAGAGCCGCCATGCAGCCTGTCAGCTTCTGGACGTCCTTCTGGTTAGTCGGGGGAGCCATGTTCATTATGGCGTTGACTTTCTCCGGGTTAGCCTCAATGCCAGGATGCGAGATGATGAAGCCGAGTAACTTGCCAGATGGCACTTCGAAGGCGCATTTTTCCGGGTTCAACTTCATTTTGAATCGTCGAAGATTATGAAAGGTTTCTTCCAGGTCAGCGATGAGGTCTTCTTTGGACTTGGTCTTGATCACCACGTCGTCGACGTAGGCTTCCACGTTGCGCCCGATCTGAGTGTGCAGACACCGCTGAATTGCCCGTTGATAGGTTGCTCCAGCATTTTTCAGACCGAACGGCATTGTGATATAGCAGTACGCTCCAAACGACGTGATGAAAGATGTCTTTAAGCAGTCTTCCTCCCTCAGGCTGATTTGATGGTATCCTGAGTAGTAGTCGAGAAAGCTGAGTAGGTCGCACCCGGCCGTGGAATCTACCACCTAATCTATCCTGGGAAGACCAAATGGGTCCTTGGGGCACGCCTTGTTGAGATCGATGTAGTCGACGCACATGCGCCATTTACCGTTTTTCTTCCGGACCAGAACTGGGTTTGCCAGCCAGTCCGGGTGATAGACCGCCTTGATGAACCCGGCTGCGAGGAGCTTGGTGATCTCCTCCCGGATAGCATCCTTGTGATCTTGAGCGAAGCGCCGCAGCCGTTGCTTTACTGGCTTAGCGTCTGTCTTCACATTTAGGGCATGCTCGATCACCTCCCTTCGTACGCCCGGCATGTCGGACGGTTTCCATGCGAAGATATCTTTATTGGCTTGTAGGAAGGTGACGAGCGCGTCTTCCTATTTGGGGTCGAGTCCAGTCCCAACTAGGGCAGTCTTGGAGGGCTCGGAAGGGTCTAGGGGGATCTTCTTCGTGTCAGAGTCCGCTGAAATTCCTGACTTCGCCGCCTTTTTTGCCGGAACTTGATCTTTCTCGACTTCAGTTGTGACGGCTTGCTGAATGCTATCGCGCCCGACTGCCGTCTCTTGTGATTGAGCCAGTTCGCAGCTCTCCTTGTCGCAGGTGAAGGATTGCTTGATGTCGCTACGGAGGGAGAGGACTCCTGCTAGCCCAGGCATCTTGAGCACCATATATGTGTAGTGCGGTATCGCCATGAATTTGGCGAGTGCCGGTTGTCCGAGTACCGCGTGGTACGTGGTCTCGAAGTCGGCAACCTCGAAGCAGACGTTTTCCGTGCGGAAGTTATCCCGCGTGCCGAAGGTTACTAGCAATGTGATCTGCCCAAGTGGAGTTGATGACAGGTCGGGAATTATCCCGTGGAAGGGCGCAGTGCTCGGCCGTAGTTCTAAACGAGAGATCTTCATCTCGTCCAAAGTCTTGGCGAATAAGATGTTGAGCGCACTACCTCCGTCGATGAGGGTTTTCTTCAGCCTGATGTTTCTGACGACCGGGTCCAGGACGAGTGGATAATGTCCCGGGTGAGAAACCCGATCTGGGTGATCTGTGCGATTGAAGGTAATGGCCGTCTCTAACCAGCGCAGGTACTGGGGGGGTGTCCGCCGTAGAGAATGTATTGATGTCGCGTGCTGATAGCTTCTGTTTGTGCTTGGACTCGTACACGGACGGCCCTCCGAAAATATGGTTGAGTTCAGCCTGAGGATCTTGGAAATCGTCGGTCGGACCCTGATCTGGCTTGTCTTTGTCCTTGTCGGCGCCAGATGATAAAGCCTGCTCGGAGGCAAACTTCTTAAGCATGTAGCAATCTTTGGCCGCGTGCTTGCCCTTGGGGTGGAAGGGGCATGGCCCACTCATGACCTTCTGTAGTCGTTATTCCGTTGGGGCCGCGACCGAGTGCGTTCCATGTTGGCCACCTCGTTGTCCGACTTCCGCTTGCGGCTGCCAGACTTGTTTTGAGACGGCTCGTTGTCGGCTTTTGCCTTCTGATCCTTCTGTCGGGACTCCTTCTTCTCGTCGAGGGCCTCTGCGACCGCTTCAGCCGAGTCGGCGTATTTGTTGGCCATGTGGAAAAGAGCCCGGACAGAAGGTGGTGGCTTCCGAGTGAACTTCACGATGAATGGGGCGTCTTTTACTCCCTTGCGAAAGGCGGCGATGACAGCCTCGTCGCGGATCATTGGGATCTTGTTGCGCTTCTCGAAGAACCTCTTGATAAAATCACGTAGAGACTCATTCTTCTTCTGGTGTAGTTGATACAGATCGTGCTCAGAAGATGGTCTCTCGTAGGTCCCCTGAAAGTTGGCGATGAACCTCTCCCTGAGTTCTCCCCAGGAACCGATCGACCGCCTCAGGACCCCTGTTAGCCATGTCCTCGCCGAGTCGGCTAGCACGACTAGGAGGTAGTTAGCCATGGCTTTGTTGTCGCCCCCAGCAGCTCAGACTGCTAGGGTATATACGGTGAGCTAGGACTCGGGATTTGTTTTGCCGTCGTACTTTTCAATCCCTGTGGGCTTAAAGCCAGCTGGCCAGTGGACGTCCTGTAGCTCCCGAGTGAAAGCTGGGATGCCTTCATCTTCATGAGGGCTCGGGCTTCGACCACGGCGGTTAAACCACTCGTGATGGAGACCAAAGCGCTCGTTTTCATCTTCCAGTCGGCGGTACTCGTCTTCGTGCCGTTCATGGCGCCGGGCGTTAATAGTGTGGCGAAGGTCATGTTGTAGGTGCTCTCGGAGGTCTTGATTAGGCCGGCGATCATACTGGAGACGCCAGCAGTTGTCATTACCGAGTGACGTTTGCCTCGACTCCTCACGTGGCCGACTTGAGCCGGCCACTCGACGCCATGGAGACGTGGATGAGCCTGCTGCTGGAGATCCCAACCGATTAGTCGGTATCACAGTGTCGCCCGACTGCTGTTGATGTTGCTGGCAGGCGGCAGCCATGATCATCACCTTGTCTTGGCGATAGTTGGGGTGGCCTAGTGATCAGGCCCGAGCTGGAGCGTGTCCAGCAAGGTTGCGGTGGCCACAACATTCTGTTGTGGCGTGACGAAGACGTCGTGATCGCCAACTTTAGTCTGGAGAATCTGCTGCTGAGCTGCTCGCCCAGCCTTGCGTAGCTCATCATTGTGAGCCTCGCGGTCAGCCTCCTCCGGTTGTCGCAGTCGGCGCGCCTCCTCCTGTCGCTCTTCTTGTAGTCGGTGCACCTCGGATGGTGGTGTTGAAGACATGAAGATCTCATGGGAAAGGAAGAGACTCGCCAGACTGGAGTCCGAACTAGCGTTCAAACCATTATCTGACTTGGAGTCGGACTCCGAGTAATTTATCGGAGTGAGAACGACCCTGACCTCTCTAGATCCGATCTGAAATGGCGCTTGGCCATGTCCAAACTGAATCGTAGGAGATCGGGTCTGCTGCGTGGGGTGTAGATCCGCAGCGTCGTCGAGTCCATGCAGGAGATTGACGATCTCTCCCCTTCTCGGCCCAACCCGAGCTGGCTCAAGGCCTAGTGCAAGTCGGACGCCGAAGGAAAGAGTTGTCCCGATGCTTGGCGAAGTAAAGGACGGCCGGACTAGATCGTTGAAGGAGATCATGGTGTCCTGTGGGCCAACTGGCGCAATGTCGGCTGATTCATTGGCCGGCTAGATTAGATCTGCTTCGGCCAAGGTGAGGTTGCCGATCTGGTCGGCAATGAAATCGAGGCTTCCAAATGAGATAATGTCTCCAGGAGAGAATTTGTCGCCGTCGATCTTGGTTGCTGGATCCATCGAGCTTGCAAATGTGAAACTTGCCGGAGCCCCTACCTGGCGCGCCAACTGTCGATGTTTTACACCGGCAATAGAACTATAGGGCTACTCGGCAAGGGGAAACTCAGTGGATTGCAGAGGAACACAAAGAGAGTTTATACTGGTTCAGGCCCTCGAGGTGAGGTAATACCCTACGTCCAGTTATGGTGTAATTCCTCTGAGATGTTTGTTGATCAATGATCTCGTCGCCCCTTGAGGGGCACCCTGCCTCCCCTTATATACTAGGGGACAGGGGTACATGATAAGGATCCAGCCGGATACGGCCAAGGGATTTCCTTCTTAGAGATAGAAACTTATCTGACTAAGACTGCTATTCCTTATCGTACAAGGTAAAGCCTGCCGGGTGCTATCTTATCTCTAATTACATGATTCGGTCCCCGGAGCCTATGGCCTCCACAGAAGGTGTCGAGCTCGTCTTCCTATTTGAGGTCGATTCCGGTCCTGACAAGTGCACTCTTGGTGGGGTTGGAACGGTCCAGGGGGATCTTCTTGGTATCTGATTGCACTGAAATTCCTGATTTGGCTGCCTTTTTTGCCAGGACTTCATCATCCTCCTTCAAAGTTGTTGTTGTTAATCAGATGTTGCTCTGTCCTACTGCAGCTTTTTGTGACTAGGCCAACTCGCAGCTTTCCTTGTCGCAAGTGAAGGCTTACTTGACATCGCTATGTAGGGAGAGCACCCCTACTAGTCCGGGCTTCTTTAGCATCATGTAAATACAGTGGGGTACTACCATGAATTTGGTGTCACACCCTGAGTTTTACCCCTTAATAGAGCGACATAAAAATTCACCAAGAAAAATGCCCAAATAAAATATTTAATTAAGGCTAGAGAAGTTAATTAATGGTGAAAATATAAAATAACAATCCATCATGGCTGGGAGTACTTTTCTTGTATTCCCCTTGCCAAAATACAGTTACTGGATTTTTACTAGAATTTTTAGAGCATTGGAAGTATTTTTAATAAATCGTAATGCATTATCGGAATTAAAAACCTTCTGGGAATCCTTTCCCTTTTCTTTTCTCCTTTTTCCCTTTTTCTCTTTTTCTTTTCTCTTCTGGGCCGTGGCCCACTCCTGTGTGCGGCCTGCTCACGCGGCCCCGCGCGCCTCCTCTTTCCCCCTCTCGCTGATCACCGCCCCGCCCATCAGCCCTACGCCTCTCGCCCTCTCTCCCTCCCGCCGACATGTAGGACCGAGGCCTACATGTCGGGCTCGTTCCTAACCTCCGGCCGAATCGGTTGGAGGGGATCGATCCCCTCCCCGCCGTCTGATTCCGCTTCACCCGGCCCCTGTGGGCCTCCTCCCTCAATTCAAACGACGTGGACCGAGTCCCATGCGTTTCCCCCATGCTCCCCGCCCCTATCACCCACGACCCCTAGGGAATTTCACCCCACAACACCACAGCCGCTGCACACGTCTTCGCCAAAATCTGCAAGCCTCAACCTCGATCTCCCACTGCCATTCCTATTTAAATGTTCCCCGTCCTCCTCCGCTTCTTTTCTCCCAAAAAAACCTAAGCTCCTAGTGCTCTCTAGCCCCTGCGCACCGTAATCCAGAACCGCCACCACCGGTTGCCGCCTTCATCCACTCGTCGCCGCCGTGGTAGCCGCCGCCGAGCCCATCCCTCACCACCGCCAGCTCCACCACACACCGGAATACCCAGGCCGCTACTTCCTCAAGCCTCATCACCGCCGGAGACCGTTCTCCCCATCGAGCCCTTTGGTGAGTGCTGCCGCAGGCCTTCGGCCGCAATATTCTATCGATCCATTCGGCCATTTCGCCCCTAATTCCCTCCTATACCTATGCCAGGTCTTCCTAATCAACGTTCGCCCCACCGTCGCCGTTTATCTCCACCGAAGAGCCCTCGCCGCCGTCTTCCCGAATCACACCGCCGCCTCTCGCCTTTGTTCGACGCCGTTGGCCGATTTCCTATCACCGCCGCCCCACAGTGAGGATCCCCCTTGCTTCCCCATCTCTCCCGCCGCTCGCCACTGTCCTCCACCGCGCCGGATGGTCCTGGCCGCTCGATCTACCTTGGTAGATCGGGGCTGTCCGCGTGGCGCCGTTGCAGGCGCCCATCCCCATTGCCACGTCGGTGCCACCTCGGCACCACGTCAGCTTGTTTGTCCGTCATGGCTGCCGCATCAGCAGCCACGTGGCGTGGTTGTGCCAGGCCACGGTGGACGTGGTCCACCGTGCGCCGCCGACCCTAGGATCACTGACCCATGGGCCCCGCCTGTCGGTGTCGGTCCCCGGGGCTACTGACTCCATAATCTGAATTAATGTGCAATAATTTATTTAGGATTTATTTTTATTATAAAACACAGTGAATCTTTCAAAATTCATAACTAATTTATACGAGCTCTGATTAATTCCATTCAAATTTCATTAAATCTAGAAAAATGGCAAGAACCTATTAAAAATAGTTTTAGCTCCTGTTTCAGTGCTCTCATGTACTGTTTTTATTTGTTTGTGCTTTGAATGCCGTAGAAGTCGACATTTCCAACCCTCCCTGTACTACGAGGTGGTCGCAGAAGTTGCAGAGCTGGAGCAAGGCAATTTACACTATATTCTTGATCATTTTGCACCTAATTTATGCCAAATGCTTGTTTTATTTAAATAAACACTCATGTTTTATCATTTCATATGGCAAGGGATTACGGCCTATATGTTTATAGTGGAATACCCTAGGTTGATGACCCCTATTCATTTGTAGCCTGGGTAACAACATGATTATGAAATATTCCTAGGATGCTTAGCTATGCTTAGAATAAACTAGCTCACCTTGGAGATTAATTATTACTTATAATCTCTATGATTGACTTTGTGTCTAAATAATGGAACCCTGTTCTGGGGATAAATACTCAACTAAAATATGACCTTAATGGTGGGCTATGGGTGCATGGTTTTGCTAGTCGCACCCATGGCAATTAAGGACCGGTTCACAGGAACCCCTTGAGCAGTTATCTATACATACCACAAGCCAGCGTGGGCAACAGCTAGGCTTGTAGCCTAGCTTCTCCCTCTCCTAGGCACTGTTGGTGAGAATGGGCGTGATGGAGTTGGGTCAGCTCAGGGTTGGGTTGATCGGCTTCTGGATCCATTGTCGCGCAAGTGGGGTAGCATGGCCGATATGGTGTGCCCTATCGGCAGGTGCAACCTCAGCATGGTGTGGATCGTTGGGGAGGAGTTGCGTGAACGGTCCTGCCACAACCTCTCGTGGGGTGTTGTGCTGGCACGCCAGCACATGGGGACGTGTATGGGGCTGTGTCTTGTGGGTATAGTTGTACACCTCTGGCCAGAGCTAAAAACTATTCAAATAGTCGTGCCTGTGGTTATGGGCGTTTGGTCAAGACTCACCGTGATTAGTCCCACTATAATAAATTGACTTAAAATATGGTGTATGGATAGGATGGCTGGTTGGGCCCGGTCAACGTGGTGTAACGTTGATCAGTGATGATTAATACTGCTTAATTAAACAACCTTTTACTCGTTTACGAACTACTACTGTTTGCAACTGCTTTTGCGCAAATGAACCCAAAGCCTATCTTTGTCTCCCGTGCATTGTGCATAATTGCGGATGTGACTTGTTTAGTACTGTGGGTGGTACTTAGTCTTGCTCCCTTTCCCCCTCTCAAAGATGGAGTTCTACTCCAACAAGGATCGTTAGGAGGAGTAGGCTGAATCCGCCGTCAAGCTGCCTGTGGAGGGAAAGCCTCTGTAAGACAATTTTTATGTTGTTATTAAGACGTACTATGTATGGCAACTTGGTATTTGTGTACCCTGGCTTTCCTGGACAAGGATTTAGTACACAAAAATGTTTAGAATTCTGGTTGTGAATTTCTGGGCGTTACATTTGGCGAGTGCTGGTCACCCGAGTATGGTGTGGTAGGCTGTCTCGAAGTTGGCAACCTCGAAGCAGATACTCTCAGTGTGAAAATTCTCCCACATGCCAAAGGTGACCGGCAAAGTAATCTAGTCGAGTGGAGTTGAAGAAAGGCTTGGGATTACCCTGTGGAAGGGAGCTGCACTCGGTCATAACTTGGATCGAGGTATCTTCATCTCATCGAGTGTTTTGGCAAAGAGAATATTGATTGCGCTTCCTCCGTCAATGAGAACCTTCTTCATCTTGATGTTTCTGATGTAGGGTCCAGGATGAGTGGGTAACTTCCTAGATGTGTCACCCAGTCAGGGTGGTCCGTGCGGTCAAATATGATTGCCACTTCAAACCAACATAGATATTGGGGGGCGTCAGTGGAGACTAAGTTTACTTCCCGTGCAGTTAGCTTTTGTTTTCGCTTGGACTCATATGCTGACGGCTCTCCAAATATGTGGTTGAGCTCAGCCTGGGGATCTTGGTAGTCGCCGACTAGGCATGAGTCTGCCTTATCCTTGTCTTTTGGTTCGCCAAATGTAGATGTTTGCTCAGAAGCAAATTTCTTAAGCATGAAGCAATTTTTGGCCACGTGATTCCCCTTTGGATGGAAGGGGCATGGCCCATTCATGACCTTCTGATAGTCATCCGCCTTAGAGGGTCGCGGTCGGGTGCAGTCGACGGTGGCCATGATGTCTTCTGACTTGCGCTTGCGGTTCCTGGCCTTAGAGGGGGCCATGTCATCAGTGTCTCGTCGCTCCTTCTATCATGGCTCCTTTTTGTCGTCGAGTGCTTCGGCGACCGCATCGGCGGAGTCAACATACTTATTGGCCATGTCGAAGAGAGCTTTGACAAATGCAAGTGGCTTCTGAGTAAACTTGGCGATGAACAGTGTCTCTAACTCCCTTGTGGAAGGTTGCAATGACTACCTTGTCCTTGTTTTTGGGGATTGAGTTCCTCTTCTCAGAAAAGCACTTTATGAAGTCCTTGAGAGTCATTCTTCTTCTGGTGGCACTGGTACAGGTCGTACTCGGAGGCTGGCCTTTGGTATGTTCCTTGGAAGTTGTCCATGAAACGCTCACGGAGTTACTCCCAGGAGCCTATAGACCCTCTAGGAAGCCCCGTTAACCATGTTCGTGCCGAGTCAGCTAGGGCAACAGGAAGATAATTTGCCATAGCCTTGTGGTCACCTCCAGCAACACGGATCACCAAGGTATACACCATCAACCAGGATTCCAGATTGGTCTTGCCATCATATCTCTCTATGCCAATTGGTTTGAAGCCTGTGGGCCAGTCGACTTGTTGTAGTTCGCGCGAGAAGGCAAGGAGTGTTTCGTCCGAGTAAGTGTTGTGGCTCCGACTACGTTGGTGAAACCGCTCGTGGTGGAGACCAAAGCGCTCATGTTCATCTTCAAGTCGGCGATGTTCGTCCTCCTCACATTCTCAGCATCAGGCATTGATGTCGTGGTGAAGGTCACGTCGTTGTCACTCTCAGGCATCACGGTTATCTTGGCGCCCGTTATGCTGGTACCGTCGTCGATCATCACTATACCCTTGTGATGCGCGGTTGGATTCCAAGTGGCGTTGGTCAGAGCCTGCCGCTCGTCATCGTGCCGTGGTAGATGAAGTTGTAGCATCTAAAGTTGTCTTGTTGGATGGGATGAACGTGTCTCCATATTGCTGATGTTGTTGACATGCTATAGCATTGATCTTAGCAATAGTCGGCATTGCTTGGTGATCGGGTCCCAACTGCAAAGTGTCCAAGAGTGTAGCAGCGGCCACGATGTCCTGCTGAGGCATAATAAAGACGTCATGGTTGCCCACCCTAGTTTGGAGGATTTCCTATTGCGCTACTCGGCCCATCTTGCGTAAATCACGGTTGCGAGTGTCACGCTCAGTCTGTAAGCATCTATTTTCTTCCTTCTGCTGTTCGCGCAGTCTGTGAGCTTCCTTCTCTTGCTGATCATGTAGTCGGCGTGCATCTTTTGTTGGAGCTGATCCCTCTGACTCCATAAAGACTTCCCACGGTGAAGAAAAGCTTCCTAAGCTACTGTTCGACTGGGAGTCGGACTTAGAGTAGTTTAGTGGTGTGATAATAGCCCCAACCTCCCTGGACCCAATCCCGAGTAGCTCTGGGCCATATCCAGGTCGAATTCCAGAGGATTGGTCTTGCCACATCAGATTTGAGTTGAAGAGGGCTGCGGCGTTGTTGAGTCCGAGTGGGAGATTGACGATCTCATCTCCCCTAAATCCGCTCTAGACCGGCTCAGAGCCGGATCCGAGTCAAACACTAGGAAAGAGAGTTGTCCCAGGTCTTGTAGATCTTGTGTTCACCGGAGTAGGTTGTGGAAAACCGCTACGGTGTTAAGTAAGCCAACTGGCATTGGGTTGGCTTCGTCCCTAGCCGATCGGTTCGGAACCGAGTCAGGCAAGGTGAGGTTGCCGAGACTGTCGGTGATGAAGTCGAGGCTCCCGAAGCTTATGGCTTGTCCGAGGGTGAAATTGACACCATCAACTCTTATGGCAGGATCCATCGGGTTAGATGACGATGATCTTGATGAATCCCCTACCTGGTGCGCCAACTGTGTCGATGTTATGTATCGACAATATTAATTGGAGGGCTACTCGTTGGACCGAAACTCAATGGACTTTGAAAGACAAGACGATTTATACTGGTTCAGGCCCTCGGGGTGAGGTAATACCCTACTTCCAATTGTGGTGTATTGCTTTCTCTGTATTCTCTGGTGAGATTGATTATGCCCCGGGGGCTCCTTGCCTCTCCTTATATACCGAGGAGGCAAGGTTACAAGGTATGAATCCTAGTCAGACTCGACCAACAGATTTCCTTTTAAGAACATAGAGTAACCGGCAAGGACTAATCCCTTTTCTTGTCTTGCAAGGTAACATGAAGCCAAGCCCTACTCTATTTCCAATTGTAAGGGTTGGCCCACCCTCTATCTGAGCGGCCGTAATTGCCTTCCTTGAGGTACCCAGGGTCCATGGCCTCCACACCCTCCACCACCTGATCTTTAGAAGAAATGTGTTCAATCTCCAGTACCTTCTTTGATACTCTTTCTCTGACAAAGTGATAATCTACTTCTATATGTTTAGTTCTAGCTTGGAAAACTCGATTAGCAGAAAGATACTTAGCTCCCATGTTGTCAAACCACAGCTTTGCAGCTGGTGGAGTTAAAATATCAAGGTCCTGCAAGAAAGTTTGGATCCACGTAATCTCTGATGTTGCATTGGCTAATGCCTTGTACTCTGCTTCTGTGCTAGACCTAGAAATTGTTGCTTGTTTTCTAGTTGTCCATGACACAAGATTAGGCCCCAAAAATATAGCAAATCCACCAATTGATATATGATCATCTAAACAGCCAACCCAATCTGCATCAAAGAAACCACTAGCAAGTAGAGAAGATGACCTACTAATTTTAAGACCCAGCTTAGACATGTACTTGATATACCTTAAAATTCTCTTCACTGCTATCCAATGTACTGTTGTAGGTGCATGTATAAACTAACATACCCTATTTGCTGCAAATGAAATATCAGGTCTAGTCAGAGTTAACATTGAAGTGCTCCAACAACACTCCTGTACTAAGTAGCATCATTCTTCCAAGTACAGTACCCTCATGTAGTGATAACTTCTCAGAACTAGACACTGGAGTATTAACTAGCTTGCAATCATGCATACCAACACGTCGTAACAGATCATTGGCATATTTTTCTTGGGTCAATAATATTCCACCACATACCTTGTTTACTTCAATGCCAAGAAAATAGTGTAGGTCACCTAAATACTTGAGATCAAACTCTTGGTTCAACTCTCTTAACAATGCTGATGTTGCGCTCTATATTGAGCTAGCTACAGTTATGTCATCAACATAAATCAGGACAAAAACTATGATATCAACTTTATTATAAAAGAACAAAGATGTATCTGCCTGGGAGGACTTAAAGCCTAGCTCAAGTAATTTAGTACCCAGTCTAGAATACCAAGCTTTAGGCACTTGCTTAAGGCCATATAAAGCTTTATCTAACTTGCATATAAAATTATGTGAGGAAGATTTCTCATAACCGGGTGGCTGCCTCATATATACGTCTTCTTCTAAGACACCATGAATAAAAGCATTTTGCACATCTAGCTAGCGTAAACTCCATCCTTTGGATATAGCAATAGAAAGAACAATTCTAATAGTAGCTGCTTTAACAACAGGACTAAAAGTACCTCATCAATGTCTTTTGCAACTAGTCTTGCCTTGTGCCTGCCTAAGCTGCCATCTTCTTTTCTCTTCGCTTTATATATCCATTTACAATCTATAACATTGATACGTTTTTGAGGTGGAACAAGGTGCCATGTTTTGTTCCTCATCAATGCCAAGTATTTGCATCCATAGCTTCTTTCCATTTTTTTTTTGTCTTTTAGAGCTTCATTTAAACTCTGTGGTTCACCTGCAGACGTGAAACAACCATATTTAACTTTTCCATTAGTGTATACCTTCTCTTTCCGAATGCCGCTTCGTAGGCATGTATGTGGCCTTGTCGTAGCCACAGAAGATCCAGTGTTTGGCTCCAGGTTGTACCTGACAGCAGCATTTTCTGCCAAAACTGCCTGCTGGTCGGGCTGCGCGGCGTCTGGTGACAGGCTGCGCACAGCCTCGCCTGCCAGTGCTATCTCCTGGTCTGGACGCATGTCACACGGCGGATGGGCTGTGCACCACCTCAGAGATAAGAATGCCCGGTCCTGCAGCTTGGTGGGCGGGAGTGTCCTCCCCCACTGCCTCTGTGTCCTCTCTGGGGACTGTATGCACATTTGGCGGAGGGCTGCCTGCCACCGTTACAGGTCCTGACATCGGATCGCACTGATCCCAGTGCAGATCCGGTGCTGAATTTGAGGCTGATTTGGGTCTAATCTCCACAGCTGCTTCATCGACTAGGCCAAGTGTACCAGGGACCCTGTGTTCTGCATTTTCTCCATGAAAAGCATTAGTAGAATTAGACACGTTATCATTCGATCATTCTCCCCCTAGATCGGAAGTATCTGGATGAAGAGTAGAAGGGAGGAGAGAGATTTCTGATCTCAAACGTGCACTGGCATTGGAATAAAGTTGAGAAAAAGGGAACACGGTCTCATCAAAAACAACATCGTGTGATATGTAAACATAACCGGAGGCAATTTCTAGGCACTTGAACCCTTTGTGTAGATTGCTATACCCGAGGAAGACACACTGTTTGGAACGGAATTAGAGTTTGTGGATATTGTATGGTCGAAGATTGGGCCAACAAGCACACCCAAAGATTCTAAGAAAGGGATAGTTTGGTTTTTCATTGAATAGCCGCTCGAGAGGAGTTGTAAATTGTATGACTCGACTAGGAGCTCGGTTGATGAGATAGGCGGTGGCAGAGAAGGCTTCATCCCAGAATTTTAGTAGCATGGAGGCATAGGCAAGCAATGCTAGTCCTACCTCTACTATATGCCGATGTTTCCGTTATGCGGAACCATTTTGTTGGTGCATATGAGGACAGGAAACATAGCGAGATATACCCACTTTTTGAAAGAATGTGTGAAGTTTCTGATATTCTCCTCCCCAGTCAGTTTGCATGCTAATGATTTTTGCGATTAAAGAGTCGTTCAACAAGACTTTGAAACTCATGGAATTTTTGAAAAACTTTAGATTTGTGTTTGAGGAAATATATCCAAGTAAACTTTCTATAATCATCGATAAAGCTCACATAATAATTCTTTCCACCTACAGAACTGGGAGCAAGGCCCTAAACATTTGGAAAAATGAGTTCCAAAGGATGACTCAACAAACTTAAAGACTTGGAATATGGAAACTAATGACTTTTGGCTTGTTGACATGCATCACAAACTAACTCTTTATTGGACTCAGGTAAACATGGCAAACTATTATTGCTAATGACCTTTGCAACAACGGAAGTAGAGGGATGTCCTAGACAACTATGCCACCGGGAGAAGGAAGGTGCAGCCATAAAAGCTTGCTTCATTGGAGATGTTGGAAGTGGACACAGCCCCCTACAACACCGCCCCCTAAGAATTGTGTTCCTTGTTGCACGATCCTTAATCAAAAAATTACTTGGAGTGAATTTCAAGAAAAGCATAGTTGTCAGCAGCAAGACGACAAGTAGAAATTAGATTTTTTGTAGCTTGCGGCACATGGAGTATATTCTTTAGATATAAAGGACGACTAGGGGCATGAACGACAGAATGCCCAACATGTTTAATTTCCATACCTGCACCGTTTGCAGTGTGGATCTCGCCGTTCCTCCTTGTACTATTCATGGACACTCAACTTGTCCAACTCGTTAGTGAGGTGATCTGTAGCCCCCGTGTCAAGATACCAGTTGGTATCCACTCCATATGCATGCGATGCCGATGCCGCAACCGCCACATGCCTCTCCTCTAGAACATATTCTTTGTCAAATCGATGCCAGCAATCGGAGGCCAAATGGCCCCTCTTGGAGCACACCTGACATATCAGACGGGTGTTGTTGGAGTTTTGTCACTGCTGACCACCACCGTGGCCCCTTCCAGATCCACCGCGGTCGTGATTGCCATGGCCTCGCCTAGAGCCGTGCGTGGAAGAGCCATTGCGACCACCATGATTTGCAGCGTTCACAGAGGGTTGGCCTGCTTGATGAAGCGCCTGTCTATTCTCGAAGTTGAGGAGTTGAGAGTAGACCTCCACAAGCGTGAGAGGCTCCACCCATGCAACAAGTGCATAGACCATAGGTTTGAAGTCGTCGTCAAGCCCGTTGAGGATGAACACCACCAGATCCTCATCGTCTAGCGGCTTGCTGGAGGCTGCAATCTCGTCTCCATGAGATCTCATCTTGCCAAAATATTCCGAGATAGTCAAGTTACCTTTCTTGTTTGCAGTTAGTGCCAGCCGCACATTGATTGTGTGTGCACGAGTCCGCAATGCGAACATCTCTTGGATTTCTTGCCATGCTGGCACCACCGTATTCGCAGCAACGACCTGGGTGAGAATCTCCCTTGATAGGGAGGCAAATATAAACCCGAGGACCTACTGATCCTTGGAGAACCACGATTCATACACGGGGTTGGCGATCTTTGTCACCTTCTCTCCTTCCTTGTGATCTATCTCCGTTGCCGGGGCATTTGTCTTGCCAGTAATGTGCCCCTCAAGGCGTGACCCTCGCAGGGCTGTAAGAATCTGTGCCGACAATAGCGCATAGTTGTTCTCGTGAGCTTCTCTAAGTTTTGGAAGCCGAAGAACGGGTTGGAGGTGGCGGAAGAAGAAGAACTAACCATTGCACGTAGCAGCCTCTGATACCATGTAGAAATTAGAGGCGCGAGATGGAGGAACATCGATGGTGCGATGATGCCTGTTGATTAGATGGCGCAAACTAAATGGCGCAGGAGTTACAAATATATAAGACTTACATGTGCCGGCCGGAGCTCCTATTTACAAGGGATAACAATCTCTATCTCTCTATCTAAAGCTCAGCCAACGAACTAGCCTTCTCTCAGTTACATGTGATAATAACATATTATCTGTAATATCAAACAAACTGAATGCGTGCCCCTACTTGTATGTTGGTTAGGCATCCCAAACCATCGGTTGCTATTTAGTTGTCGTGCATGCTTATTTCAGTTCCTACGTTTTTCCTTTTATTTTTTTGAAAATGTATTCTCGTGCTCCTAATAACCTTTAAAATTTCATCTTTTTCAAATATGTTCTTCAACTTATATTTCTTCTATATCTTTAAAAAACAAAAACATTATGTATCAAAAAATTTTCCTCGGTTTTTAGTTATTTTTGTTTTGCTACTTATTTTGACCTTTTTTTTTATTTATATTTCTTCCAAAGTTGGGAAAATAGTAGGGGAAGGTATAGGCGTGAAAGTGGGCACACTACTACGAAACCCTACATTTGTAACGGGTCATCTATAACGCATCAATAAGCTCCGTTACAGATTACTTTATCTATAATGGATATATATTTTGACAGTTAATAATAGTGATAAAAGCCAAACCGTTCCAGCGGCTCTTAATTACGAGCCGCATAGATAACTTGACATTCCTAACAAGACAGCTGTTACAGATGAGGCTACGTCATCTTTTACTGTTCTAGAGCACGAACCGTTACAGATATCACCCCCCAGTATCCTCGACTTGGACTTAGATTTTTAACCCACCATCGGCACCCATTTTTCCGGGTGTTTCTGTTTCTCTCTCAATCTCCTCTCCAGTTTCATCCATCACTCCCCCTCCGACCTCTGTAGCCTCTCCTCATCGGCATCCCGTCCCTCTTCTCCTCGATGCTACACCTTCCAGCCTCACCGTCGCTCCCTTTCCTCTTGGCCACCATGACCTCGGGCCACCAAATCTGGCTTCCCTGAGGTTGAGGACTATCAGATCCGGAGGCCCCCAACGTTGCAGCGGCCGGATCTGGTTGCCCCAATCTCCACCGGTCACCTCCCATCGGAGACCACCTCCAGCCACCCGTCGCTCGCCACTGCAGGAAAGGACGACGACTTCGCCTCATTTCATCGCTCGACGCTGGTGGCAGAGGCAGCCAAAGCATGGCGGGCTGTATCGATGCCTGCTCCCTCACGGCCTCAAGCGACGAATCTTGAGGTGAGCAGAAAGGAAACTGAGGTTCCGCCCGTCCGGCATGGTATTCGCTCTTCACTGCAGCGTTAACTTCTACCGGATTCGAGGATAGCGGTGTTATATTTTCTGTACTCTGTTCTGCTCAGAAATTTGCAACTGTGGTATGTACTTCGCTATATAATGTTTGCCACTATTGGTCTTTCTTTCGCCCTAAGATTGTTCTTGCGTACCTGTAAACATGATACTAAAAGAAGAGAAAAAAACACTCTGTAGTTCATTTAGATTGTTCTTGTGTACCTGAAAATTTTTCATTCATCTGGATTGTTCTTGTGTACTTGAAAAATTTTCATTCATCTGTTTTGTCCATCGGGTAGATTTCCATTTCATACATTGGGGCCATGGCAGAGCGGAGTGCGTCGGCAACGGCGACGACGCTCGGTGCACTTTTTTTCTGCATTTTTTTTGCCGATCCTCCTATCTGTAACGGTTCATAATGATGCACCGTTATAGATTATGGACATCAGTATCGGTTGTTTTGACCATCCACATCAGTGACCAAAACTCAATGGTGGCTCAGATAACCGTTATAGATGACTGTTTTCACCCGTCAGTGATGATGGGTTGTGTAGTAGGGGCATGAGCTTTGCTGTCGCCCCTCGCATAGGAATTTCCATCTTAGGTCTTGAGATTAGTCTAATCCTTAGCCTATACATAATCACCTTAATTACAGTGAAATTTAGGTGAGATTACTGACCGGTTGAGGGGAAGCCTATCGGTGCCGTAGTGGTTGTGATTGTCGGCGGTAGAGTAGTAGTCCGTCCATTAGCTTATGGGTGGTGTCGTTTTTTCGGCCGCCATCTGACCGATGATGAAAAAAGATATTTGGTCTTCTTCTAATAGGCTTAAGATCGGCTAGGGTTTTAGGGTTAGCTTAGCATGTGTTAGATCGATTCTTATTCACGTGTCGTAACCCCTTTTATCTTTTATGCTGGAGGAGATCAGAGGCGATTTCGTTAGAGAAAAACGACAATACTGATTATCACACGTGCGTGAAACTCATTCCACGTTCGTTAATGACGTGTGGGAGTGGGTGGGTCGAGCCCACACGTCTTATCATGACTCGGTGGCCGTTAGATTAACTAACATCCCCAACATAAGAAATTGTGTTGACAGGAAAGACTTTTGACAAACTTCGTGCTTAAGCAGGATCCAACCAAAGATTTGCTCTATCCCGACATAAGAAATTTTGTGTGAAATTCTCACGTTCTCTTCTGCAATAAGCTCTGATGCTTAAAATAGGGCGTACAAATGGACCATATCTTCCTCCCACAGCTCTGCTGCTAATCTGCCACACTGCTACGACCAACCCTGCCTGGACACCCACATGGCCATGTGACATCATTGCGCCAAAGCACCTGACTAGCTAGCGTACAACGCGCGACCCCTCTCAACAACGTCACGGAAGCAAGCAAACGGATCAAAACAGCACAAGTCGAGCGTGAACACACTGCGCACCGGCATGTATGGTCGGTATAGGTGGCCAAATGGGCGGATCGGGCTGGCACGGCCTGCTATGGTACGGCCCGTGTAGGCACGGTTCCTGTAGCAAGCTGTGCCGTGCCGGCCCGTGTGCTGTCCCTTCAGTCCAGGCACGGCACGCCGAGGTCATGGGCCGTGCCGTGTCGGCACGGCCCGTCGGCGACCCACCGTGCCCGGGTCAGCCCGGTACCGCCGACACCTGCCACTGTGCCGCGGCCTCCGCCGCCGCCTCCCGGCCTGCGCGCCTGCCTCCGCCGCCGTCTCCCAGCCTGCGCCTCCCCGCATCCCCGCCTGCGCGCCACCTCCTGGCTTGTGCACCGCGGCCTCCCGCGCGCGCCTCCTCCCTTCCATCGAGGAGTGGAGTGCCCTGCAGCTAGCCAACTGAGATGAGAAAAAAAGGAAAAAAATAGATAAGGAAAAATATAAAAATATTATCTGAGATGAGTAAAAAAATATGAGGATATTTTTTTAATGATATTAGAAGAGGAAGTTTTTTTTTTAACAAACAAAATAGAAGTACATATATAGTTATGTATTTTAATTTCTACATAGATATAGGGAAAAATTGCGCAATGACCTTTATTGATTTTTATATTACATAGCTGCCTCATTAAAAACTCTGTCATGTAAAAACTCAATATTGAGAAAACCATGACAAAGAAAAAAGAGTACAGCTAAAGGTCAACACTCAAAATAAAAAACATTACTCTAGTTCCTCATTTTGTAGCTAAAGATTTTCGAACTACTCAGCTAAATCTTGGTTCTCCGTGGTGTGTTGGGCATGTTCTTTATCTAGCTTCCAGTCTTTAACCGCAAGTAGCATTTCTACCACCTCACTGTGGAGATTTCTTCTTCTCTCCTTAATAATTCTTCCGCAAAGACTAAAGGCCGATTCGGATGATACCGTAGATACATGCACCGTGAACACATCCCGTGCTAGCTTTGAGAGCACGGGATATTGGGTCTTGTGATCATTCCACCATTGAAGAACATTCAGATCTTCCTGGTTGATGGAGTCGCTATCCAAGTAGGTGGACAGCTCAAGGGCTTCAAGCGAAGCGTGTGTAGGATTGCTGCGGCCGAACTTCCACCACCGGTGCTCGAAGAAGAAGAGGAACCACCCCAAATTCGGCTCCACTGCAATTTCTTCTTACCTGGGACAGGGACGGGTGGGGCTCTTTGCACGCGAACTCCCTGAAACTTAGTTTCATACTTTTCAAATACTTCATACAATTTTGTCTTAGAATCAGAATAGTAGTTAGTGTAATCAATATTCATTGCATCCCCAATAAGATTCAAAATATTTAAAAACCCTCGTATTTTACCCCTAGGATCAAGAATAAATGCAAAAATATACAAGTATGGAATGTCCTTCCAGTATTTAAGATATTTTTGTTTCATGTGAAATACTGCAAGTCCTAGTAGTTGGTCATCTTCATATTCTTTTAATAAAGTGGCAACCTCAAAAATTTTATACAAAATTAAATTAGTAGTTGGATAGTAAACACTAGACAAAGTAACAGTTGCATCATAAAATGTTTCAAGAAAATAATAAAACCTTTCTACAACATGCCAAGACTGTTCTGTCAGTAGCGGTTGCCCGTCACTGGTAACAACATTCTTGGATTGCAAAAAACTGTTAGTATATCTTTGTAAGGCAAGACATGTCTCAACATCGAGTTCCACCGATGGTCTGCATCCGTTTGGAACTTGTCTGGACGCTTGTCCGAAGCGATGCAAAATCGCTTGAAGGTTGCAAGTCGAGGATTAGAACTATTGAGCCATGTTATGGCTTCACAAATGGAATCGAGATATATACTTACCCTCTTAAAACCGGATTTAACTATAAGATTAATAACATGGCAAGCACAACGTTGATGTAAAAGAAATGATTGAGCAAAAACATTAAATAAAGACTGCAAAATTTCCATTGCTCTTGAATTTACAGCTGCATTATCTAGAGTTACTGCAAATATTTTATTTGTGATGCCAAAATCCTCACAAACTCTAGAAATTCGTCCAGCAATATTTTCTGCAGTATGTGAAACATCAATTAATTTTAAAGCTATTACTCTTTTTTGTAGTTCCCATTCATTATCAACATAATGAGCAACTACAGTAATATAATCTTCCTTAGCCCTACCACTCCAAATACCACTCCAAATATCAGATATGATACTAATAGAAAATGTGCATGTAGTAAACAATTGTTTAATACTATCTTGGCCTTGGTTATAAACATTCACCAAGTCCCGGGTTGTTACATCTACTAACAGCTTAAAACCTAGGATTATGAGCAGTTTTAATGTAAGTCTTGAATGCAGGAGACTCACCAAAGTTTAGGGGTAAATCCTGTCTAGCAATTAAACGGGTAAGGAAATCTCGTGCTACCTGAGGGTTATACTCCCATGAACATACTGTATCGTCAGGATTCAGTACCAGTTGCTGCTGTCATAGCTGGTAATCTTGCTTCTTTGAACACGTCTCAGCATGCCGCCTCAAATGCCCTGTTCCACCAGAAGATTTTCCAGAGAGTTCCGGATCCTTCCGAAGCCGCATGTACTTCCTTCGGATGTTCTTGCGGTGTAGGAGCCGACCCGGAGTCGTCTCCTTGCGACATCGATAGATAGCTCGGGACGAAGTCGCTTAATTGAAACGTCGGGTAGTTTGGATCCATTTTGTAATATAAATAGAGGAAATTAGTAAAAAAATAGTATAAACAAAGAAGAAAATTTAGAATTTTTTTTGTACCTTGCAGGAGCACCGGAGGCTGCAGCTATCAGCTATGAGAATGTGGAAAAATTTTGAATTTTAGATAAAAATTTGTCTAAATAAAAAAATTAGAGCGCAAGAGAGCAAAAGAGAGGAGAATAGAGCACAAGAGGAGAAATTGGAAGGTTTGGATGAGCAAAAATATGCCTGGTGGTTCCCCTATTCATAGGAAAAAATTTCACAATTTTTCGGATTTTTTGATATTTTTTTGGATTTTTTTTAGTTCCCTAACGGCTAGATTTAAAATCTAGCCATTATTTCGAACCGTTGGGACACGTGGCAATTTTTTACTGGGCCAACGCGGCTGAACACTGTAGCAAACGGTCGTCTGGCAACGGGCAGATGCTACAGTGTTTTTCCACTGTACTATGCACTGTAGCATCGACTAAACCGACGCGAGCGCTCTGGTCGGCCTGCTCGTGGCCCTCCTCCTGCGCACCTCCGGCCGGCCTCAGCCTCCCGCCGGCCTCGGCCTCCGCCACCGCCCACTTCCTGCGCGCCTCCCCGGCCTCCTCCGCCGCCTCCCCACCGCCGCCCTCCGCCTGCGCGCCTCCCCGGCCTCCGCCTTGTCCTGCGCCACTGGTCCTCCCGGCCGCCAACGCTTGCCGCGGCCTCGCGGCGGCGCGGCCTTCGCCGCCGCCCTCCGGGTGGGCCATGTGATGGGGAACGGGGTTCCCGATCTTCCGTCAGGTAGAGATAACTATCGTTTTGGTGGAACACGACACACCGATCCGGCTTCAGATCAACAGACCCGATCCCTGCAACCTTAGTACAACGACTCCTCTGATTATCAACCGTGTCACAAATCTGGTTGACCTTGCTAAGAAGGCTAATCCCTGCCTGCGAAACAAAGAACACAAGCAAGAACCCGAAAGTTCGCAACTCAATTAAAGTAACAATTGCAGATGAATGATTAAGCACTCGAAATTGGGGTTTCACAACCGATGACGGCGACTGTTCGACGATAGATTGATCTAAAGCAAAACCCAAACCCTAACGTGGGCGGCGGCTACTGAATATATAGTCTAAGGGTCTCACACCCTCTGGACGCGCCCTCTAATGGGCTCTAAGACGATACACGGCCCAACGGACCAAAAGACGGTGACACAGCACCCTGGCAGATTCTGGACGCTGACTTGTTTCAACGATTCCCGTTGACTCCGGTGGAATTTGGACGTCAAACCAAAGCCATTGGTTAGCTTATGAAATTATCTTTCCATGCATATGTGGATCGTCGAAAACGGAGTCCGTATGCATCCTGGACGTCCGTTTTACTGCAGGCTGGTCCTGAAGGCCAAGGCAGACTCGAACTTGAGTTGGACTGGGCCTCCGGCTTGTCTTGGGTGTCCTTGCGGTTCTTCTCCGCCTCCACACCTCTCTCCAAATACTTCATGATTCTCTCAAATATTTCTAAGCAAGATAACATCATTAGGTAGCAACCTATTCTCAAAACTATAAAAAGGATCATTTAAGAACGAGCTCACCTCTAAATTTAATTGTCGCATTCGAGTTTGGGTCATTGAACCTTGCATAACGGTTGGAGGATCAGCGGGTGTATCCGAAGAAGTGATGTCCTCATCACCATGCCTTGTGCCGTGCCATGCCAGCCTGCTACAGTGCACAGGCCGTGCCGTGTTGCACCGTCGGCCTAGGCGCGACACAGCTACTCGGGCCATACCGGCACGACCCAAAACCAACCAGACCAGGTCGGCCCAGATATATTAATGTAGCACCGTGCCTAGACCAACCCCGAAAGGACACGGTCTATTTGAACATGTCTAATGGTCGGTGGCCGCGGAGGCGACGCCCATGGAGTCAGTCCGGGTCGCGCTCCGGCTGTCGAGTGAAATATGGCAAGTAACTATAGGTGGCCAAATGGGCGGACCGGGCCGGCACGGCCCGAGGCACGGTCCGGCACGGCCCGCTACGGCACGGCCCGTGTAGGCACGGTTTCTGTAGCGGGCTGTGCCGTGCCGGCCCGCGTGCCTCCCCCCGGCCCAGGCACGGCACGCCGAGGTCGTGGGCCGTGCCATGCCGGCACGGCCCGTCGGCGGCCCACCGTGCCAGGGCCGGCCCGGTCCGCCGACGCCTGCCGCCGGGTGTCCGGTGTCCCCGGCCTCGGCCTCCTCCGCCTCCTCCCGCCGCCTCGGCCTTCTCCGCCCCCTTCGCCGCCGCCTCCCGCGCGCGCCTCCCCGGCCTCCCCCGCCTGCCGCCGTCCTCCGCCGCCGCCTCCCCGCCTGCGCGCCGCCCCCTCCGCCGCCTGCGGCCGCCTCGGCCTCCTCCCGGTCTCCTCGGCTGCTCCGCCTCCTCCCGCCGCCTCGGCCGCCTCGGCCTCCTCCCGCCCCCTCCGCCGCCGCCTCCCGCGTGCGCCTCCCCGGCCTCCGCCGCCCTCCGCCGCCGCCTTCCCGCCTGCGCGCCGCCCCCTCAGCCGCCTGCCGCCGTGCCTGTGCCCCCGTGCCCCGTGCCGCACCGCCGGCCCAGACATGGCACGGCCCATGGCCAACCGTGCCGGGCCGCCCAGACACGGTTACTGTAACACCATGCCCGGGCCAGCCCGACTGGGCACGACCCATTTGGACATCTCTATAAGTAACCTTTCGAGGCCACCTGCGCACCCGGACCCGGCCGGGGGCGGCGTGACGCGCCCCCATCCGTCCATCCGTCTGTCCATTGCTGCCCGTCCCATCCATCCATCCATCACTCGCGTCGCACCTAGGCTTGCGACTTCCTCGGGCACACGGAAGACGTGCGCATTTAATGCCGTGTCGAGGGAGCGCCAACTCCCAACAGCTAAGCAGCACTGCAACGATCGAACACAGCTGAGCTACTAGTAGTAGTACCACCCTTACAGCAGCGACGATCATGCAGCAAGCCAGCAGGAAGTACAAGGCACATGAACAAACGGGGAAAAAGGAAAATTATCTGAAGAAAAAAGGGATCAAGCAAAGCTGTCTCATCTGTGAAAAGTTTGTGTTTTGCACAGGGAGTGCTAGGTGGATGAACTGAGACGGTCAATACAAGTGATACTCTTCTTCTGTTGGAATGTGTAGTGGTAGCCTTTTCTGAATCTGGTAGATCTTTGCATTCTTTTCTCATCATCATTCATAAATAAAGTGGTGAGGCATGCAAGCGTACATAGATAGGGCTTTGTATGCCAAGAATCTCGATCCCCTCCTACCAGTAGGAGGATTGGATTGGGAGATTCTTCCAATACAAAGCCCTACCTAAGCTGGCTGTCATCTGATCTAGCACTAATTACAGAGAAGTTGAGAAAATTAAAAAGCTGAGAGAATTAAGCTGGCAAGAAAGACAAAAGGGTTGATCGATCCATGCAGGAGCGGCGTGGCGAGCACATGTGCCGCTGCGAGCATCATGGTGGTCAGTGCATCAGGGGTCACCGGTTGTGGAGCGGATCCGGGCAGCTCGGGATTAGGCGCTTGCTCTCCTCGTCTGCCGCCCGCGGCCGCGCGGGCGCCGGCCGCGTCCCCACTACCGGCATTGCAGCATCCACCGCCCGGGCGACACCATGGCTGCCGCGGTGGCCGTGGCTACTCCTCGCGCTGGCCGGCGCCGGCCCGTGCGGCGGGATGACACGGATGGCCTCCGCTCCTCGGCACCCGAAGCCGATCGTCGTCGCCGCCAGCCGCAGCAGCAGCAGCACCAGGAGCGCCCGCGCCAAGGCACCCACTCCCCTGCCCCAGCGCGCGGGCCTCATCAACGGACGGACGACGCGCGCGAGCCGCCGGACGCCCACACGCACCGCCTGTACCCCCGCGAGCGCGCTACAGATAGCTGAGCAAGACCACGGCGAGCGTACGTGCGTGGGAGTGGGTGCTGCTGAAGCTGAATGCGCGTGCGCGGTGTGGAAACTGGAAATGAAACTAGTGGCGGCGAGCGGCTTGCCCGTGACCGCGCGAGAGGTGAGGTGAATTGGGTTGAGGAGGAGGCTGGCAGATGGTGGAGAGGCAGCGTGGGGCGAGGGTACCGGTACGGGCCGCGGCGAAGGCGGGGGCGTGTCGCTGGCTCGCTGCCTGCCTGGCTTGTGCCTGCGACCGTGCGACGCGAGCTCCGGGCAGCTGCGAATTTTTTAACTTCCGCGAGGACGGAGCAAGCCGTGGGCGCTGTGGCGGTGGCAGTACTAGTAGCGACTAGTAGTGCCTACTACTTGCTCTCTCGGGTTTGCTAGTCCTAGTGCGAGCGAGGTAAACCCGTGAAGGGGCGACAAGCTTCATGAGGTGGCGGTCAAGCAGCAAAGCGATGTTGCGGACAGTGTTCATCGTATCATTTCTAGGGGTTACCGTCCCCTACGTTAAGAGGTTAACGTCCCCTACGTTACGATGGTTAACATGTGGTTATTATGGTAATTATTTAAAATCGTATGAAATACTTCTCTAAAAATTTAAATTCAAAATTTTTAAATTTTACGGTAACCGTACGGTAACTGTGATATGTTGAAGTTAAAAAAAATTATAGAGAAAATTGTAAAATGTATTAAACATTCTAAAAAACTGTAGAAAAATTAGAAAAAAATTATAGATATCTCTAAAAAAATAATGTAATATTACATAATTTTTTTCATAACCCTTGCTATCTTTTTATACTTAAATAAAGTAGAAATTATATCCTAACACATCTCTTATTTTTTAATTTCGATGGAGTTCCAAAATATGAAGCAAATTTTGTTATTTTTTTAAACTTTCTTCATCACAGTGATCCATAATTTAAGTACTGCCTATTAAAACTTTTTAAAATTTTTTATTTTTAAAAAAATTAAATACAAATAAAATTTATTTAAATCAAATCATCGGTAACTGATATCGTAACCGAACGATTTGGACGGTACCTACGATAACCTAGCCAAACGATTTGGACGGTAACTAAGATAACCATGCAATTACCGTACGGTTTGCCTAAACCTAGTAGCGGTGCAGTGGCAGCGCTGGTGGCCCAATGGAACCATCGCCCTGGACTTCAGAGCGTCTGACCAATGCGACTATTGGGAGTACTCACCTGTCACCTGGACCACAACGTAAGTATGATACTACGATACGCTCCATCATATATGAGCATATGGGCATGGTGGGCTACAAGTCGTCCAACGCAACGCATGTATTTTCTTCCACTCCCATGAAACTTACTCCTTAGTTTCGTCTAAAATTCATGTATTTTTAATATGGTGTTTGAATTGGTTTATTGTCCTGTTTTATAAGCCGCATATAAAACGAAAACATTATTAACACGTGATTAGTTAAGTATTAACTATTAAAAACTTGAAAAATAGATTTATTTGATTTTTTAAGTTACTTTCATATAGCAAATCTTTATAAAAAACACATTATTTAACAGTTCGAAAAATATACTCATGAAAAATAAGAAAATAAGCCAAGCAAGCTGTTTTAAACAGGATGTAAGGTTATAAGATAGTACTAGTACTACTTTATCACTCCAGGATCATCTAAACCAGTTTCTAACAAAGATTACAATGTAGCTCGTTTTGCACCTTCAACTCACCTAATCCAAATTCATACGTACAATTAATGAATATTTCAAATTCAGTTCAAATCTCTTTGTTATACTCCAAAATCCCCCGCTGAAAAGTCATCGACCGCCTGTCCGCTGCTCCGCTCGTGCTCTCTTCCCGGTGAACGTCGAGACGGGAGAGCGCCACGACAAAGACGGTCTCCTGACTTCCTTTCCCCCACCACCGCGCCACGATCACGGTTGACAACGCCCAATACGCCAGCCTTGTCGTTCCCGCGGTCGCCACCCCGCCAAGAATAATAACTAGTATATCCAGCTTCGCATGTACCCCGAATGAAAAGCACGGGAGATCCATCCGGCCGCATCTGCGCCGCGCGTGGGGATAGCGCAGAAAGGCCGCCCCATATAATACTCCCCGTAGTACGTAACTGAGGCACGGTTGCACGAGTGGTTCTTGGCCGCTTCCGTTCGTCGCCATCGATCGGTCGCGGCCGTTTGGCACCGCGGCGTCAGCCCCGGCCAAGAGGGTTGGCTGCCTTGCTCCTCAGGTCCTCAGTCCTCACTGACTTTTATGACGCTGGCTCCTCGAATTGTTTGCGTGCTTGCGTTTTCCCACCCCCACCTAGAAGAGGCTGCATGCTTTCGTGGTCAGAGCGCTATGTTCAATCTTCAAACCAGGCGCGAGCAATTGCAAATTGCAAATTGAGATGACATGCATTATGTTCCAAGAATTCATTTCACTTTTTTCTAAACTGACGTTGTTTGCCTCCATGTACGTACGTCTAGACCTCCACCAAGCACCATAATATTTACATGCAAAGTGGTCTCATGGTGTAGCTGTAAGTGACATGTACTATCTTTATTGTAAAATATAGCTATTTAATGTTTAAATTATTCTAAAATATTACTACATTTAGTATTTAAACTTTATCCTAAAATATACTTCCTTCGTCCCATAATATATGGAATTATGCTATTTTTTTGCAAAAATTAAGAAAGTGACAAAATGATAAATTATGGTACAAAAGGTAATAGTTAAGATAATAAACTAGTAAAAAAGTGATAGGTATAAAATAAACTAGTATAAAAGTTAGTAGGTGGATAATAAATTAGTATAAAAATTGGTAGGTGGAAAATAAAATATTGTCTCGATATCACAAAATCCTTTATATTTTGGCACAAACTAGAAGGGCAAAAAAATCTCTTATAGTATGGGACGGAGGAAGTAGCTACCTTGTCACTTCCTTCATCATCTTAACCAATCACAACTATCCCTTATTTTACTTTGCCTCTATTTAATAGCCATATCAACTCCAAAAGTTCTTATATTTTAGGACGAGAGGAGTAGCAAAGAGAGATCGAGTGCCATGTAGATGAAACCACCATTAGGGCTACCACTTCTATAACCAGTATTCTAGGTAGCCACGAGGCGATGTTTATACTTCAAACCTTCTGTTTGTCCTTTAGATCCTTACATATTTTTCTATTCATTATTTGCCAAAATCTTACAAACAAAACCCTAACTAAGAAAATAAAATATTACACTTATGACCATACCCAACTTATCCTCTTCTTTCTCCTCGAGACATCTTGTCCTGAGCTAGCCGCCGACGGCATCGACTTCTCGTCTTCTTCCCTCACTAAGACTAGTAACTGTGCATATGCAAACGCAAGTTACAACGAAAATAAATTAGTTAAGAATTGCTGTAATCTTTCATAGTTCACAATATTCACTCAAAATCACTGGAAAAAACGAACGGATGCACTGCACTTACCAAGCATGATTACACTCTGCACATCAGTTTCATAGACACCGCGTTCTATACATAGCACATCCCTTTGGATTCAGACATTAATATGTATGTTTGATAATGCTACATATATGATCCCTGCAAACATATGGCACAATGGATCAAATAAAGTAGAGTATTAGATAAAACTTCAAAGGTTTCTAACCTAGCAAGCACCAAGCTGATAAGCATCTGATCTCAGCATTTTATGGTTGAGTGAAGATTGGAAAAGCAGCAACGTGGCACCATTCGCAGAATGCTAGCCTACAAGTCTGCAACCAATGATTGTGATGCCATTGGGACATCCACCACAAGGGGAAAACATTGTTGCTTCTTTTTATTTTATCTCTGCTTTGTAACATCGTCTTTCTTATATTTTTAAAAAATATTATCTCAGCCTAGCTTATTTCTTAATGCTAATGAATCTGAAGCAATCAAACATTGTATGGAGCATAAACAACAAAAATGTAATATCTAAATTGAATCTTTCGCTCCAGTAGGTCGTTGGCAGCCACCCAGTCCGTCGATGCCGACCGCTAGTCTCTAGGCATCTCTGCCTCCATCCTCTCCGGTCGATGCTGCCTCCACCCTTTTCCTTGCCTCCTGTGACCGCCACCGTTAGTCAAGCTACGTGTGCCTACCGTACCTTCTGGCAATCGTGCCATCCCTGATCTCATGTGACCTGGGGGTGGATCTGACCAGGGCAAAGACATTGGGACAGAGTGGACTAGCCAACCAAGAATGGCAACGACCTCGACAGTGGGGAACTAGTGGCGGAGCGGCCAGATTTGTTCGACGCGAAGCGGCTTGAGGCATCAGTGTTGACGGCGAAGCAGCCTGGTTAGGGCCATACAGCAACTCATCGATCTGCACGCTCCCTCTCCCCTATTTCAGAACCACCAAATTCTCTTGCCCATTGTCTTTCCTTTTAGACATCGTTTGAATTAGCTTATGACTTAAGCTTATTTTCTCGTTTTTCATGAATGTGCTTTTCAAACTGTTAAACATTGTGTTTTTTAAATACTTTTTATATATAATTTTAAAAAAATTGAGATAAATTTATTTTTAAGTTTGTAATAGTTAATAGTCAATTCATCATGTACTAATGATTCATCTTGTTGTATGTGTCACTGATAAGATGAAGCCATAAGCTCATTTAACATTATTAAGCTACTCGTATTCTCTGCAAGCTACTCCAACATGTTTCATACTCGTATTCTCTCTTTCTCCTCTTTTGAAAATGGAAGCTCGTCGTCGACGTGGATCATGAAAGCCACACGCCACCGTGAAGCGCTGTAAACGCCTTACTTCATTCAGGGGCAAACAGGCCCACGTTAGGTATTAGTTGGTTGTGACTAGGGGTGAAAACGGATCGGAAACGGTTGGAAACTAGCTATACCATATTCGTTTTCATATTTTTTTTTGGAATCAGATTCGGAATCGGAAACCTCGGATACGAAAACGGAATCGAATATTACCGGATACAGATACGGAGTGAATACAAATCGGAACGAATACAGTAACAAATATTTATTCGAATATAAAACCCCTCAAACTGAACTTTAGAAACCAACGAAGAGAGACAACCTATTATTTTTTGTAAAACAATATATCAATATTTCTAAATTTTTAGCTAAACAATATATACAATAAATTTCAAGCATCCATATCAACAACACATTACTAATTTTTATACAAGTATACAATCATATCACCATCTTCGATTTAATCACAAATTTTAGATATAGTAATTTTAAACGTTTATATCAACAAAAATAGTTTAATCACATAATCAAATTTTCCATCACAAAATAGTTCATCCACATGACATGGACCATCCACATAGACCATCCAAATAGTTTAAATACTCAATCAAATAGTTTATCACAAAATAATTCATCCACATAGACCACATCACTTAGTTCATAACATAAACATTCAGCAATTTTTCCTTCAAATATCCATTGGTGATATGTCATCCTCGTCATCAAAACACTCCACATCATCATCTTCCTCATGATTTGTAGCCTTGGTCTGTGAATAAAAGATTGATCACATATTAGTGGAAGTATGAAAGTCAACCAAATAATTCTATGAGTGAGTAATAGAAGCACAAACCATGGTCAAGAAAGTAGCAAAAGTACGCTCAAGGCTGTCCATGTCAATCTCATTGATGATAGACCCAACCACATTTACACCTAAGTGTTCACAATCATATAATTACTCAAAATATAGAATACTTGTTGAAATATAGAACACAATTGTACAGTTAACTTAAAATTACCCTTTCTTGATGCTGCAGTCCAGTCTTTAGTGCAAATCAAAGCTTGCATAATTTCAGGATCAAGACGGCTGCGGAACGAATCAACAACACGTCCACCAGCACTGAAAGCTGATTCTGAAGCTGTAGTTAATACTTGAATTGATAGCACATCACGAGCAAGTCGAGAGAGAATAGGAAGCTCATGTTTCTTTAATGACCACCAATGCAAAATATTAAATGTCCTTTTGTCTTTTGTGTCCCATTGCACTAGTGGTTGATCCATATACACTTCCAACTCAGTTTTAGTGCCTTTTCCAAGGGCACTACTCCCACGCAAGTAGTTCAAAACATCTGCATCAAGGTCATCGTCACTCTCCCCATTCTTATCGTCACCCACTGCAGAATCCTTTTGCACACTTATATCAGCTACATTGTTTGATTTTGTTGAACTAGACACATCAGCATTGAATAGCTGGTTGACAACATTCATGAAATTCTTAATTTGTTCTGTAGCTTTATCACCATAAATCTTGTCTGCATAGTAGTTGACCAACTGTGTCTTAAACCTAGGATCAAGAAAGCAAGCTACAGAAAGAGCCATATTGGACTTTTCCCAATACTTATCATACTTAACTTGCATTTTATAGCCCATAGATGCTATAATTGGATCAGAACTGCTGCACCATTCAGATATTGCAAGCTTAATTTGACAGAATTTAGTAAAAAAATATATTTGCTGTTGGATATGCACTGCTAGAGAAGATCAAAGTAGCATCATAGAATCTCTTTAAACATGAGCACAATGATTTTGCCATGGTCCAATTACCAGCTGTTTGTGCACAATGAAGATATTTGCTTCTATGACGAAGAAAAAGCCTATCAAAAGCTGGTCTATAATGAATAGCTTGCTTTAACATGAGATAAGTGGAGTTCCATCTAGTTGGAACATCCAAAGAAAGACCACTATTGGTATCCAAACCATCACATTCTGAGGCACACTTCATAAATTCTTCCCATTGCAATGTGGAATTCTTCACAATTGTAATTGTGTTTTTGATATTTGAAACAGCTGATGCAATTTGCTTTAAGCCATCTTGAGCAACAAGATTGAAAATATGATTCAAACATCTCACATGAAAAAATGCCCCATCACATATCAAGGGTGATATCTTATTGAGCTTTAGTACTAACCCCTTAGCACATGAATCATTGGCTGATGCATTATCCAAAGTAAGTGCAAGCAATTTTCTATCAAGGTTCCAGTCCAATATACTATCATAAAATTTCTTGCACAAGTTTTTCCCTGAATGATGGCCCTCAACATGCATAAACTTGATAATTCTTTTTTGCATGCACCAATTATTATCTATCCAATGCACAGTGATGCACATATAACCTTTATTTTGATTTGAGGTCCACATGTCCATGGTTGTACTAAAGCGGCATGAAAGTGTTTTGAAGTACTCATAAAATTTTTTCTTTTCCTCCATAAATATATTTAGTATATCTTTCCTAATAGTTATGCGACTTTTGATTGGAAAAGTAGGACGCAAGGACTTAATAAAATCCACAAAGTACTCATGCTCAATAATATTGAAGGGATACTCATGCATAATGATTGCCAAATAAAATTTCTTCAAGCTAATAGCATCATCATACCTGTAAGTATCAACAGATGTAGTTCCACTACCGCTCTCATCCTTTTTGAGGTTTAGAAGTTGCTGACCACTTTTGATTTGGTGCTTGTGGGATAAGTGATTCCAAAATACCGATGTGCCCCTGCTGGTCTCACGACGAGATTTATAACTGCACTTTTTGCACTTAGCCCACAGCTCCACAATCTCTGTCCCATCATCTTGTGCAATCTTTTTATCAAACTTGTCAAAATGCCGCCAAACCTGAGAACTACAATTCTTTGCTTTTTTAGCAAGTGGAACATTCAAAGTAGCAGTAGTATCCTCTGTCAAATCCACTTCAACTCTTGGTGCCGGTGTCAGGGCGATTGGAGCAAGCGCTTGTCGATTCTCGGCATCTCCTCTGTGTCCCTCCATGGGATGAGTTGGTTGTGATGTTTGCAAAGCTGCTACACTTGCGCTGCTGCTACTTGCATATGATGACGAATCCATGACCTACATATTGTCCAAGCAGATAATGAATACTACATCATATATTTCAACCTCTCAGTCAGATAATGAATATTGCAAGGTCCCCATCCAAGCATAGAACACAAAAATTAGGATGGATTATATCATGAATGCTCCATGGCTATCTACCTCTATATATCTGAGTGCCACACAACATCTACAATGTGATGGATCGTGATGTGATTATCATTTACTGAGTACTTGCACATATTTTGTGAAATGAACCAATGAGAACAGTATTGACCAAACATAATTCTAAGAATCATGCGCAGATGATAGCATATTCCACTACCTAGTTGGAATAAGTGGTCTGCACCAATTGGATTATTGCAACTATAAATAATTTATACAATATAAAACTTCAAGGAGAACTTAACATCAATCATTATAAGAAAAAACTGATGAATGGGTACAGCCCTTATCACAGAAATTTTATCGACACAAAGCCATGAGTACAGATGGATGGCTTTCAACTAATTAAAGAAATAATCGTCAACATTCCTACTCTGCATCACTGTTTGAACATCCAAACATTTGGTCTGGAAGACTTCCTCCTGTTGGTGTTGAACACGCGCTGTGCATTCCCTGCTTTCGCCAGTGCCAGAGAGCAGACCGCATCTCACTGGAGTAGGCGAGCCTAGTATTACTCCCATCCAAGGTCTCCCATCCAAGCACAGAACACAGGAATTAGGAATTAATCTGCCAAAGAAGGGGATTTACCTGGGATTGGACAGGCCCAGCGGCGGCAGCGGGCACGGGCGCAGGGCCGGCGCTGGTGGCCGCGGGAGGCGCGAGGCCGGGCGGTGGTGGAGGCCAATGGGGGCTCGAGGCCCAACAGGGGAGGCGGCCACGGGGGCTCGGTGCCCGGCAGCGGCGGCGGCCGCGGGCGCGAGGGAGCAGGGCTGGCGCCGGTGGTCGCGGAAGGCGCGAGGCCGGGCGGCGACGGAGGCCGACGGGGGAGGCGGCCGCGGGCGCGAGGGAGCAGGGCCGGCAGCGGTGGCCGCGGGGGGCGCGAGGCCGGGCGGCGCTGGAGGCTGATGGGGGGCGCGAGGCCGGGCGGCGGCGGAGGCCGACGGGGGAGGGGGCCGCAGGCACGAGGGATGGCGCTGGCGGCTGCGGGGGTGCAGGATCCGGTGGTGGCGGGCGTGGGGGATGTGGGCACCCTGGAAGTGCATTATGGAGAGTAATTATTATGACAACGCGAAATATCTAGATGAATGGGATCTCAAATAAAAACCAATTAAGTATAGTAACCATCCATCCTCATCACAGCCTTGCCATAATATTTACCCAATCACAATACAATTCCAACGCACTGAATTCAGAAATAAAGAGATATTTGGAGAGTTGATTCACCAGTCCGAAACGGCGAAGTGTGCCCGTCAAACCACACGAAAGTGACGACCAAACACGATACACACTTCTGGGGACATGGTCTACGGTTGAACCAACATCCATGCATCTCATCATTTCTAAATTCATACTCATGTTCAGCTAGTCCGCAGGAAAGTGACTAGCCTCACACTTTCATCGCAAGTAATTGATAAACATCACAAGTACTCTAAATATGGATAAACGAGCAGCAGGGTTATAAATATTACATAGAGGGTTCACACCCTAATTCATCACAAAGTGACACAAAAGATAGTAGCGAAAAATATAAACATAAAAGGTAAAACCAGTGGTGCCATTACCAAACCACAGGGCAACTGACTAGGGATAGAGTATAACTTCGACTACATATTATCCTCGCCACCCTCGGTGGGATAATAGTAGACCATAGCAATGTCGTCGTTATCCTCACCTGAAAGATATGCAGCGTGAGTACAACAAGTACTCAGCTAGACTTATATAATAATAATAGTACAAAGGAGTAATGCTAGTCTCTACATCAAGGAGTTGTTGACGCCGAAAACCACCGGGGGCCGACGATCTGGTTTGGCGTCTATAGACACGCGAAGGCCTAGGAGATCTACTTCACTCCAGTGCAGGTCCTAAAATCTTGAGGTTCGTAGGCGTGCCAGTCAATTTGACCCTGCAATTGACAAGGAGATAGAAGATACTAGATCAATGAGCCAATCGGCTGAAAGCCGATCTGGACTCGTTTCATCGGCCTATGGCCGATATAAACTGTAGCACTTATACACAGACTGGAAGCCGATGATGGCATGAACAGTAACTAATAATAATAAGCAAATACCGAACTAGCCGATTGCCGAAGGGATACTTGAAAATCGGTTGTAAACTGATAAAATAAATAAGCAGAATGCGTAAATAAATGGATTGAATAAACTTTAGCTGATTGCAATAGTAATTGCTAGCATCGCTCCAAAGGTGCTGCCCGTGCCCGTGCCCGAGCCCTGTTCGTGCCCGGGTCCTCGCTTGTGCCCGCGCCCGGGTCCTTGCATGCTGTTCGTGCTCGGGTCCTCGTTTGTGCCCGCGCCCGGGTCCTTGCATGCTGTTTGTGCCCGGGTCCTCGCTTGTGCTCGCGCCCGGGTCCTTGCATGTTGTTTGTGCCCGGGTCCTCGCTCGTGCTCGCGCCCGTGCCTGGGCCCTTGCTCGTGCCTATGCCCGGGTCCTCGCCTGCTGTTCGTGCCCGGGTCCTCGCTTGTGCCCGCGCCCGGGTCCTTGCATGCTGTTCGTGCCCGATCCTCGTTTATTTGTGCCCGCCACCGGGTCCTTGCATGCTGTTTGTGCGCCGGTCCTCGCGTTGCTCGGCCCGGCCCTCGGCCACAGACAAAAACCGAGATATGCATATT
>RYFJ01001932.1:0-45940 GCA_003991445.1 Oryza meyeriana var. granulata
GTTGGTTTAATATTGATTAATAATTAAAACTATATTGTTTTTCAATTAATTTTAAAATGCAAATGTTTTGAATGCTATTTATGCAATAGCCATATTATGCCTTCCTTTGAAATCCTATTGCATTACTTGCATTCCATGTGTGGCTTTGTTGAGTACCTCGTTGGGTGGTACTCAATCTTGCCAATTATTACCTATCAGAGTGAAGATTGTGAGGAGGCAGAGTTGGTGTTTTGGCTTATACCCCAGTGAGCTGCCTATGGTTAGGTTGTTGAAGCTACGGCTAGTTGATGTTCCGCTGTCTGATTTCTTCTGTGTGTAGGACTAATTGCCTCTTGTGTAAGTATTTATCGTTATTACGTTTGATTATTTTTATCCAAATTGTCGAATTGTGTAATCTCGGTTTCCTGGACAAGGATTTAATATATAAATATACTTGGAAATTCTAGTGAATTTCTGCGGTTGTGACACTGAACAATTTCATCAGAGTAGAACTCCAGATCTGATAGGGAAAGGAAGCAAGAACTGATACCACTATAGTACTTCAACAAGTCACACCAGCAAGAAATGCAATAACGCACACGGTAAAACATTGTTACATAAAGCAATATTAATCCATCTCTGAACAAATGCTACACTACGTTGAACAAGGCCCAACCATCCATCTTGATTCTACACCATATTTTAAGTCAGTTTATTAAGGCTGAGACTTAATCACATGAGTCTTGACCAACCGCCATAACCGCGGGCGCACAACTATTTGAATAGTTTTAACTCTGGCCAGAGGTGTACAACTGTACCCAAAAAACATAAGCCCCATTGCATGTTCCTATGCGCTGCGTGGCCAACCACGGCAATCCCGCGAGAGGCTGTGACAGGGACCTTCACGCAACTCCTCCCCCAATCATCCACACCATGCTGAGCTTGACCTTCCGATAGGGCACGCCGTGTCCAGAACAGGCTACCCCCCTACGCCACGATGGATCCGGAAGCCGATCACGCCGTAACCCAAGCCAATCCAACTCCATCACGCCCATCCTCACAACAGTGCCTAGAAGAGGGAGAAGCTACACTTACAAGGGTCCAGCCATTACCCACGCTAGCTTGTGGTAAGTACAAAAATCTGCTAGAGGGGTTCCCGCGAACCGGTTCTTAATTTTCCATGAGTTGCACCAGCGAAACCTCGCACCCCAAGCCCACCATTAGCGTTTATATTTTAGTTATATGATTAATCAATGGACCAAGTGGTCCATCATCTCGACAAGAGGTTTGAACAATATATAGTATGAGTTATTATTTCCAAAGTGAGCTAGTTTAGCATAGCTAAGCAAACCTAAGTCAATAATCTAGACATTGTGTATTACTGGGGTTAACGAAGCATAGGGTTTAACAAGCTAAGGTGACTACACTTATACATAGGTAATCCCCATTCCACATGAAATGATAAAATATGTAATTTTATTTAAGCAAAACAAACACTTTTGATAAATAGGATACAATATGTTCAAGAGTATAGATGCAACTTGCCTTGCTTAAGCTTCTGCAACTCAGCAACCACCTCGAAATACATCGGGGTGTCGGAAACCCATTGGGTCTCTATCAAAACAATCAAATGGATAAACAATAAAAACAGTACATAAGAACATTGAACAAGAGATAAAACTTATTTTTAATGGATTATTGGCATTTTCTTGGATTTAATGGCAGATTTGAATGAAATAATCGAGTTCGTATGAATTAGATATGATTTTTTAAAGATTCTCCCTATGTTTTTAACTATACAAAGAATGCATTATTAAATATTGCCACATTAAACGAAGATTAGTGGCGATAAGCTTGGCCAGAGGAGGAGCGCCAGCGTCGACAGCGGGCGGCCATCAAGTCAGTGACTCAATGGCCGGACGCGCCACGGCTGGACCGGCGTCCACACACGCTCGGGCGTGGCACACACATGAGCAGCCCACGACGGACGCACAGATATCCACGCGAACCACAGGTGGCGCCGACGTGGCGAGGCACGGGCACCACGCGACGGCCCCGATCTTGCCAAGTAGATCGGACGGCCCTGAGCAAAGGGGCAATGCCACCAGCCGCGTGCACCCGATCGGCGCGGCACGCGCGGCCCGATGGTCGCCACTGGCAAGCATCCGGCGCGGCGGAGGCGGCGAAAAGGGGTGGGGTATCGAAATGGGGGCCTCACCGAGGGTTCGCGGCGATCGGAGAGTGGCCGACGACGGCGAGAAGAGGGACGTGGCGGCGGTGGGGCTTGAGATGGTGACGACGAGGGCGTTTTCGACGGCAGATCGACAGCAACAGAGGGTGTGGACATGGTTGCACAGACCTGCAAGGTATAGGATGGGTTGAGAGGAAAAAGGCTGGATCAAACAGCGGATTTCTCGGACAGAGAGATGTTACGGGCGGGGAGACCGGGCTACTCGTGTTCCAGTGGCGGAGCTAGGCAATGGGTGGCTGGAGGGCTCGCCTAGGTGCGGTGAGGGCGGCAGAGGCTAAACGGGGCTCGGTGGCGACTACAGGTTGGACAACGACGAGCCAGCTTAGAGCGGTGCTAGCGGCGGCGCTTCAGATCACGGCCACGGAGGGCGTTTGAGGGCACGCGAGCTCGTGGGATGAGGGAGGAGGCGATGTGAGGGTTTATATAGCACGGAGGCGAAAGAGTCGTGGCCGAGTGGGCGAATTTCATAGAGAGGAGCCGAGGCGGGCGGGCGGCCGACGTGGGGTGAGTCCACTGCGCGAAATCGGCAGAGAGTGGGGAATAGGTGCAGGGAAAGTTAGGGATCAAGTCCGCAGGGTTTTGAATCAAGGGCAAGAGAGTCGCGTCCAACGGGCTAGGGAATCGATGCGGCGCTGAAGCTCGATCCTCTTCGGCGATTCGGCTGGGTAGTTGAGGAGGAACAACAACGGCCATCTATAGTGAGAGGGGCGCGGGCCGCGGCGGACTGGGCCACGGTAGGCGAGCACACCTTCGGAGGAGAAGAGGCCGAAACGGCGCGGGTGTAGGCCGCGGGGGCGCGGGAAGGAAGTGGAGACCGGGCGTCTCGGCAGAAAGAGAGAAAATAAAAGAGAGAAAAGGAAAAAAAGGGAGAAGAAGGGATTTTCCAGATGGATTTAATTCCGATAAAGCATTTTGGATTATTAAAAAACTTCTAGTGCTCTTAAAAATCCCATTATAAGTCAATTAGTATAATTTGGCAAGAGACAATAGAAGAAAAATATTTTCGACCATGATAAAATTTATTATTTTAATATTTTTACCTTTATTTCTTCCCTACAGCCTTAGAAAATATTTTCTTTCGATAACTTAATTTATTATTTATTTGCTCTCTTAAGGGCAAAAAGTCAGAGGTTGATAGAGGGTTTCCTAATCTATTTCTACACCCTTTGCACTCACCAAACGGCTACTGTGACAGCCCGATCGACCAGTTCACCCCAACCAATGATCATTACGTGCTTTATCCATGTGTTACAGTTTTTTCCTGGACTCACTACGCCGCTTGTTCCACCCCCCCCCCCCCCCCCCCCCCCCCCCCCCCCCCCCCCCCCCCCCCCCCCCCCCCCCCCCCCCCTATCGGTAGTGAGTCGGATGTGGGGCTGCCAATGTATATATTGTGTTCTGTCAATACATACCAAGCTTATCTCACCTCGGTTATGGAAGCGTTGCCACGAACTGATCGTTCGGCCCGAGGTATAGCATCTTCCTCTGAACGATTTTATCAAGTTCTATTGAACTTAAACTCGGTGCATTTCTACATGGCGGTAAAGCTACATGACAACCTTAATAATAGTTTGCGGCACGACACATATATTCACCACATGATCGTATATGAAAGCATATGTATACACCGACTACAAAATATATTGCCCTTACAGACCCAGTCTCGGGTAATGGCTTTCAGCAGTGGCTTGCCTGAGAATCAGCTCCAGCGCTTCCTCGGGCGTCGTTCTCCTCGGAAAATTCCCTCCCCGATTGGCCCTTCAATGTCCGCCCTCGGGTGAATGGACTTGGTCATTGCTGGTCTGGGCCACGCCGGCGGCAACCCGCTCGTCTGAGTATCCTTTTCCAGGCACTCGGCGCGTTCCTCGAGACGCCCCATTCTATTTGAGGAATTCTGCTAAGCCTGGTCCCCACTGCAGCGGGGATCCACGAGGTCAAGGAGCCCCTTCACGGACCCGACGAGGGCCTCCGTACTCCCTGATTGACTTTATCTCCTCCGTGTAGAACCGGTACTGGGCTCTGGCGTTGGGCTTCTCATGCCTGCCCAGATCGGCCGGCAAGTAAGCTTGTCAGATTCCGGCTACACACAGGGTGACTGACGTATTGGCTGAGATCGCAGTTGGTGAGGATTACTTTCGTAGTCGGCCTCCCACCCGGCCCACGGTTCTTCTCCAGTTCGGCCTTCTCCTTACGAGCTCGACGACGCCTTCTCCAACTCGGACTTCTCCCGGTCAAGCTCGGTGTTGGCCTTTGCAGGTCGGCCTTGACCCTTCAAGCTCGGCTTGGGACTTCTTCGGCCTCCTTCAGCTGCGACTCCCTCTCCTCTCGAGGTCTGCACCATAGATTAGCCAAGAGCCTCAAGTCATGGCATTTCATAACACCACCAAGCAGTCGGCATCGACGTTAGTTGGATGATTACGCCAACGGTCCAGTCGGGGAGATATGCTCGAGGATTTTACCTCTAATCTTCTCCGGCTAGGGCCCATGTCTCAGCCTGAGCTGAATCAGCGCCGCTCTTCAGCCAGGGCCTCCCTCCTCGTGTGACGCGTCTCCATCTCGGCTTTCAATTGCCGGAGCTGTTGTAATTCCGCGAGGTGGGGAGCCATCTCGACCAGGATCTTCGGTCATTCGCCTCGTTGCGGTCTAACGAAGCTTCTGCTTGGGACAAGGAAACAAACCGACGACAGAGTTCAAACATCAAGACAAGAAGATTGTCTGAAGCTTCATACAAGAATCATACCGAGAACCCCTTGGAACCCGTTGATGCGTGCACGAAGCAGGCTCTCGCGCATCTCTCTCCTTGCCGACGACTTCACGAGCCTGAAGCTTTTCATAGTACCGTCGCGAGTGTCCACGTGAAGGTCCGGGCATCACCCGTGGAGGAGCTTCGATCCAGGCAAATGCGGATCTCCGGTGGCGGCGGCAAACGGCGACGACGGCGACGACGATAACCATGACGGCGACGGGGTCCTAGGCCTCCGGGCACCGCTCTGCCTACAACATCGGGGACCGGCTTCGGTTCCGTCCCCCCCGCTCCGCGCCACGCACATGGTTGCCTCGGGGCTGGGGCCTCAGTTCAACAGTCACCTCCCGGGTCGAGCGTGGGTGGTTGCGGCCCTGTTGTTGGAAGCTACCTCGTCTCTGCGACCGAGCTGGCCGCCGGACTCAGCAGGCGTGTCCACTGCCGCTGGCCGGCTGGGGGCGCAGACTCTAGTCAAGAGAGCGATGGGTCAACCCTTTTTGAGGTCGATGTCGGCCCGCTCCTACACAACGAAGCAAGGCATCAGGACTGCATATTAACATACACAATACAGAATGCCCGGAGCAGCGCACCTCTGGAGAACTTCAGCTCCTGCCACCCCTGCCCCTCCCGGCGAAGCGCTAGATCGGCACTCGCCCCGGTCGGGTCATCGATGGCGGAGGCATATCAGCCTTATACCGGCCTCGACACTGGTAGGTTGGTTCGGGTTCCTTTCGCCCCAAATCGGCCTCCGCTCTGGTCGCCCCCTCGGCGGCGCTTGTTTGCAAGTACGGACAACGTCGAGGCTCAAACCTGCTGATCTAGCCTGGGACTCGACCGCGTGGCGTCTGTGGCACGGGTGTCCTCTTATCTTCAAGCTGCCGCTCACCGGCCGCGGCTGTCATTGGCCCCTCGCCCCGATATTAAAACGGCTTCTTCCCCGTCGCTTGGAGTCGGGTTGGCATCAGATTGACTTCCTCGTGTCTCTTCCTCGACGCGACCGCAGACAATGACGAGAATCTCATACAAATTCCTCATGCACTTACAATAAGTCGCAAGATACCATCACGCAAGGTTGAACAATCATCTCACAGGCGTTCATCACAGAAGAAAGTGGCAAGGTTACCTTGGTCCGCGGCGGATGAAGCATATAGGCAGCGACTCGGCGGTTGGTTCATCTTCGGGTGGCAAGACCCCTTCAGAGAAGTAGCCAAACAAGGCTATCGGTTACCGCCCCCTTGCCGCTGTCTCGCTGCTCACCCGGTCGGGATCGTGTTTACCTCTGAAGGCCCAGCCGAAAGCGCTTCTCAGCTTCAGCGGCTGAACGCGCCTCGTCAGGAACCGACAGCCACCCAGTGGCCCTGTCAAGCCAGGCTCTTGAGGTCATCTATCTTTGTCAGCAATATATGTGCCTGGCCAGTTCTTCGAAGTTGGCTCCGAAGGACCAGCTTGGCAAACACCGCGGCGGCATACCCAGTAACGGGGGCAAGGAAGGAGCTAGATCGGCGCAGTAAAACCACTCCTTGTGCCAGCCCTTCAGAGAAGATTTTCAGAGGGCAAGTCGATATACGTCTTCTTCCCATCACTCCTCAGTTGAAGACCGGCGCCCCCCAATGACACTGATATGCTCTTGGAAGGCTGGGGCTTGACATGGAACAAGTGTCGGAAGAGGATGAATGGGGCTCAAACACCCAGAAAGCACTCGCAAAGAGTAACGAAATATGGAGATCTGAAGGATTGAGTTGGATTTAAAATGCAACCAAACTCCAGCCCGTAGAAATCAAGGATGCGGCGGAAGAAATCAGACGACCGGAAGACACAAGCCCCGATCAAAGAAAGAGGCGAAAAACTACCGTTTCACCAGGCCGGGGGTGGGGCTTGACTCAATCCTCGGGCCGACCGCCAACGGATCACTTCTGGCTGGGCAACTTCAGCTCGGCTCTCCAAGCCGTCTCAGCTTCACCGCAGCCGCCTCCGAGATCGGCCAAGAACTCCCTGGCGCACCTGCAGGATTCATCGCCTTCGGCATGATTGGAGGTGGTGAGATTTGGGGGAAAAGCAAATCGGGGCTTGGAATAAACGAAGAGGATTGAAATCGCTCGAGTCCGGGTGGGAACAGCTACTGCTAACCCTAGCCGGCGGGAGGCGAAAAGCTAGGCCGCGAAAGGTGGAAGACGAAGAGATGGCTGCTTTTTTGGAAGACGATGGAATCTTGTTTCTCTCTCCCCATCCTTTTATAGCCTGAACCGACTAGATGGGCCCCGTCCTGCACAGTTGGTATTGGGCCGACAAGACATGAGTTCCTACAGTAGCATGCTCCATGTGGGCCGCCCAGGCTGAGTTGAAAATTATAGCGCTGGTGCTACCCACAGGAATCGATGAGGTAACAGATATGCTTCATGAAAGCCTCACTGCTAAACATATATGTTTTGGGTATCACTGTTTTATCCACACAGTCTCAGGATATATCCTTTACAAGGATCACAAGCTGGTCTTCATTAAAAAATTGGGGATGCAGGTATCTTTCTCCGGGAACACCTGACCACGTAATGGATTTTATTTTCAGAAAGTGGTACTCGGCTACATGCAGGCCACCAGTTGCCATGGCAACAATATTCCAGCCGACATACGCTGAAGAGGTCTAACTTTTCGAGTAGTGCACTGCTCGGGAGGACTATAAATATCTATTCCCGCTGACATGATGCGGGAAAGAGTCTAGCTTTTGAGTGGGACGCCACTCGGAAAAGACTATAAACCCATGTTCCGACTTGACAAAGTCGAAGAGTCCTATATACGAGTAGTCTCCTACTCGGCAAGACTATAAATTATATTCCGGTTGACATGATTACCGAAAGAGTCTCATATACAGTAGTAATCTACTCGGGAAAGACTTCCAGTTAAAGATCTTTTGACTTTATGTTTAATTGTTTCACAATAAGCAACAAAGTCGGAGGCTACACCTAATAGGTGCGCCTATTCCGGCGCACACTATTCTTATATTTACATGAAGCCCTTCATAGCCTCGCTGCAGCTGACATGAAGCAGGGACTCGGGAAGACTTACTCGGGAACAAAGGTACTCGGGAGCATCGCACTCGGGCAACCTCCACCGTGGAGGATAGCACTCAGCATCAGCTGTGAGACCAACTATGAAGGTCTCAGGGGCTACTGTGGGAGCCATGGGCCCGGGGTACCTTAACTACAAGCACATGGGCCACTCGGATAGGGATGGGCCAGATCAATGTAATTAGAGATAAGATAGCATCCGGCAGGCTGTGCCTTGTACAATAAGAAAACATAGCCTTAGTCGGATAGGATTCTGGTCTCTAATAAGGAAAATCCCTTGGGGATCGTATCCGACTGGGATCCTTACCATGTACCCCTGTCCCCTAGTATATAAAGGGAGGCAGGGCGCCCCATGAGGGCAGACCAGATCATTGATCACAAATCCACCTCAGAGGAATAACACCTCAACTGGACGTAGGGTATTACCTCACATCGAGGGCCTGAACCAGTATAATTCCCTCGTGTTCCTCTGCAATCCACCGAATTCTAGGTCGCGAGTACCCCCATAGTATTATTGCCGGTGCAAAAGCATCGACAATGACCCGCAGGCAACGTGCAGGATATCACCTAATTAATAGCGTATGTTGGTAATGGGTAGATGAATCGGTTTTCTACTGAATCTCACATCTTATATATGTTGATCTGTCCACTATCTCTGTAATCCATGGTCCACCATCGGCTGCAGTATCCATATCAGTTCATTACTATATATAAACTCTTGATTAATTGCTGTATGCCATACAGTCATACTACGCCATTTGGCGAATTGGCCTAACCTGCTCTCTCATATCATACATAGATATCTATTTACAATTACAATATGTGTAGTTAAACCTCAAAAACCTTAATTAAATTACTAATGTATAAAACAGATTTGAAATGTAAAAATAATAGTAGTAGTTTTTTTCATGAACAATACTTTACAATATAATTATATTTTCAATCAAATGATATTTTATAACTTGCTAGCCAATTTGCATGTGAAAGATTGTTGCAAACGTACAGTTTGAACGCAATTTGAAAGAACTAAACAAAAGTAATCCCTCCGTTCCTAAATATTTGGTGTTTAAAACAAAATTTGGTCAAAATTTTAGAGTTCCAATCATTAATAACTTCTCAATTGCCTAGTTTAAAAACAAAAGAAACGATAGATTTGCTATTGTAATATCATGAACTTATTAGATTTTATAAACTTATAGCAATACAAAATTGAAGTTCGAAATTTTAAAAATTTGACTAAATCTTGTCCTAAGAAACGTCAAATATTTGTGACTGAAGAGAGTAAAGAATTAGAGATGTACCGTTGATGTTATGCGCTAGACCTAAAGCTTGATGGTGACACAAGATAAGAAGATTTATACAGATTTAGGTTCTCGATAAGAGGTAATGCCTTACTCCTATTTGGCGGATTGAGATCCACCGGATTGTATTGCTCTATTGACTTATGTTGGTTTTGGCTGTGTGTTGTATGAAGCTTCTCTCTTGATCGGGATCCCTGCTCCCCTTATATATCACGTGGGTAGGGTTACATAGTAGAAAACCAGTCCGAGTATGACTTGATTTCGTATTCCCTGTACGGTAATTTACACAAAGATGTCCATATAGGACTCTATCCCGTGTCTTAGGAGGCACGTCTTTATGTTTCTTAGTTCTATTCAATCTCTATCTATACGGCTTAACCCACCTGCTCTTCATCTAGTCAAATATGCCTCTCATATAGGTACCTGGTGCCCATGTCTTCCATATGTACATATATATAGTCATCGTCACAAGCTGCTATAGCTATAAGTCTATCACCTACTGAATTGTGAGACTATATGTGTATGATCGATGAATTGTGATAGAAAACTGGCATTGTTCGTACACGTTGTTTAGTTTTGAAGTTACGAAGCGTAGTTCTTTCGTGCAGTGGTGAGTCTGTGCTTGTGTTGACTAATATAGGGCAGGTCATGAGGAATCTATTCTAGGTATGCTTATTTGATCTACCAATATTGACACGTACGAGGCTTGAAGTCAATCTAGTGGCAAACATACTATTATGATCTAGATTTTACAAGAGCATGGCTTGCAATAAACACATGTAGTTGACTTTAACATCGCAACTGTTTAATTTCATGGCAATACAAACTAACCTTTGATGAATGGATTATAACTTGGTCATGAGCTATAGAAGAAACAAAATGCTGACTAATGGAATTCCGTTCAACATATTGGATCATGAGCCATTATATGAACTACCAAAAAAAATGTATTATGAACATGGATAGTCTGTTTGCAACTCAGATCGAAAAAAAACTTGCTATTTAATTTGAAGAGTCTGCGACTAAGAACAGAACAAACTTTAACAGCCTCATATATGTATGAAATGTAAGATTAATTCAAGCTATTGGATAACAAGTAGAAAGTGAAAACTGAAAATTCTCTATGGCAACTGACTGATCATAGAAGAATTGAATAGTCAAGTGTGTGTATAGCGGGCCATGATCAAAATTGAACACTCACGAGGCTATTGGCTAATAAGTAGAGACTAAAGGACGATAAAGTGAAGACAAAAAAATTGCAATCAAATTAGAAGAGTAATTAGACATCACATGGGAGCCTTATGCCTCACCTAGCAGCATGTGAAACATCAGGGCGGGAACGGTCCAATTAGACCCATCGAACTGCTAGGTGCAGTCCGTAAATTTCAAAGTACCGTGCACTAAAGCCTAATTCTAAATAGAATTTAACTGTTAAATCGATAGAGGCCCTTACCTTTAGTACATAGAAAAAATATAGTGGTAATTTGCAAGTTCACAGAAATATTACACCTATACAGAGCAATCCAATGAATGAAGATATCTGCAAAATTCCTACACTAAAGTAGGCATGTCATGTGCGATACTACATACCAATCAGATCATTCATTCACACAACTAAAGATCTGGCCATGTGTGATAGCCCATCTGTGATGGGTCGACGTGACCCATCATAGAGGCCATCTGTGATGGGTTAGGAAATAGCATGTTTAAGTTTAGGCTACGTGGCACAACCCGACACAGATAAGAAGTCATTTGTGACGGGTCAATGTCGACATAAAACACCGGTGTTGGTTTGAAACACTAACCCATCACAGATGACCTCTCATCTGTGTCGGACGGTGATACATGAACCGTCAAAGGTGACTAATATCATCTGCGACCAGTTCGGCCTTACCACCCGACAAAAACTAGCGGGTATCTATATATACCACACTCATTGCACTATTTTTTATCCCAACCTTGTGTACTGTTCACATTTCGGATGGGAGGGTTAGGGGCGAATATTTGCTATATTTATTAGGGGGAAAGTTATTTGAGCCAAATTGACGCTAGGTTTGTGTATTATTGATATACATTGCATAAATTTTTTAACATAAATTAATCTGTATTATTATTGGTATTTCAGTACTGCAGATGGATCGGAATTGGATGTACAATAATAACCGCTTGGGCCAAGAGTATAAAAATGGAACTGTTGAGTTCTTGCATGTTGCGGAACAAGACAAATCTTGAAGAAGTAATCAATATATGGTATGTCCATATATGGATGGCAAAAATGAGAAAACGTTTGCAGAAAGAGTACAATTACAATCTCATTTGATATGTAGAGGATTCATTAAGTGTTATACTTGTTGGACTAAGCATGGAGATGAAAACCTTCGACTATTTTAGTTGTTGAAGCGGCGGATGGACAGAACGGAGAGTAAGATGAAGATGGCATGTTCGTTCCTTTTCTGTTGGGTGGTGAAATGTTTGGCGTCGACAATACAATATAACTACAGCATGATCTGGATATATTTTAGTAGAAGAATTGACAATAATTATTGCTGGGTCTTTGTTCTATGCGGCGTGAGTCATGAGTGAAATAGGTGCTATAATAAATTTTACAAGTTGCCTTTGTTCATGTGACCTATAACTTGTGAGCATGTTTTTGATGGATTGCTTCATGTTAAACACATGACCATAACAACTGTAAATATCATTTTCACCTTGAGATAAGTTTAAACCGTTGAAATATCATTTTGATGGATTGATTTTTTTGTTTCACTGGATTCATAATTTTCACCGATTTTTGTGAAGGCTGGATTGCAGGGTTACAGTTGAAACCATTGAAAGCTTTTGTGCGGATGCATATAACAATCTCTACCGAGTTGGAGTATTTTTTTGTAGTAATATCTCCTTGCTGATGAGATTTGGAAAGCTAAATTGTGTCTTAATAATCATGCTATGTATAATTTCAAATTTTTATTGGAGTAGAACTACCTGTAGGTGGTAATTTCTATGTGATAATAGTACATTGCCTTTCATTATTGCCAGTGAAATTTTAGTAGTGCAATGCTTCACTAAAGTCTGTATAGCGTCAACACGGTTGTGTTACATACAATATAAACCAAATATTGATTTGTTCAACAGGTTATTTTGCTTCTTCAAGAGCTTTGCAGTACAACGGATTACTACAACTCGTATACTATAGCATTGCCTACTTTGTCATTACCAGAATGCTCTGTTTATCATGCACAATGTTTAGGCAAAAAACTTTGATAAAATTGACATCATGCGATGTTTATCAAATACAAGAGAAAACACTAATATTATGATTTGACGATTAGGTATGGATAACAATGGTCCACCCATTAAATGGCGTATTGCATTCGGAGATATAACCAACAAAATAAATATACGACAAACAACACCTTTTGATGAAGTGCAATGCAAGAAGGAAGAATCTAGCAGAAGAAAACATGAATACCGTGCAAGGAAGAAGGCTGAAACAAATAATTTGTATCATGGTTCATTGGGTAATCTATTTATACAATTTATTTTTCTCATCTATTCATGTATATATCAATGGCAACGTAAGACTGATTTCAGAGGCTACAATAACATATGTACAAGCTGAAGAAAGTAACGAAAATCACAATACAATCATAGCAAACACACCAATGAACCCGGCAACCGCTTCTCTTTCTCTAAAAAATGAAAGTGACAATGTACGGCGAGCTGAAATGTCCAATGAACAGAGAGAAGAAAAGAATTGAAGGAAGTGTGCATACCGTGTAAGAAAGAAAACTGAGACAAAGAACCTTGACGTCTCTATAATATCGGGCACTCCTATGCAATCACAGTTATTTCTCATTCACAACAAATAGAAAGGGGTGAGGTCAATGGTTCTGGAATAGCGGACAAAGAGGAAAAGCGAGAACAAAGGAACAGGAGACAACATGAATGGCACACAAAAAAGAAAGCGAAGTCAAGCAATCTTGAAAGTTTCGAAATGTTGGGAACTCCTATGCATCCGACGATTGTTTCTCATTCACAACAAACAAAAGGGGGCGACGGCAAACAATCTAAAATTTCTGATAAAGATAAAAACCAAAGAAACAAAAGACAACGTGTGTGGAGGCCATGGGCTCTGGGTACCTCATGGAAAGCTTTCTGGCCACTCGGACAGAGGATAGGCCCAATCCTGTAATTAGGGATGCAACAGGACTCTGTGAATATTACCTTGTATGATAAGGAAATGATATAGTCCTAGTCGGGTATGTTGTATCTCTAGAAGGAAATCCCTTGGTCGGAGTCCGACTAGGATTCCTACCCTGTAGCCTTGCCTCCTCAGTATATAAGGGGAGGCAGGGAGCCCCTGAGGGCAGAACAGAATCTCACTAGAGAAACCTCAAAGGCAATACACCACAGTTAGAAGTAGGGTATTACCTCGCATCGAGGGCCTGAATTAGGATAAATTGTTTCGTGTTCCTTTGCAGTCCATCAAGTTTAGGTTTCATGAGTAGCCCCATATTATTATTGCCAATATAAAGCATTGACAGTTGGCGCGCCAGGTATGGGCATCGGCGAGATCATCTTTGACAAGCTTGATGGATTCAACCACCGGAGTCAACGGTATCAAGTTCTTCCCCGGGCAAACAATTAGCTTCGGTAGCCTCGACTTCATCACCGACAAGTTCGGCGACCTCACCCTGTCCGACTCAGACTCGATCCGATTGGCCAAGAATCAAGACGACTCCACGCCAGTTGGCCTACTCAACACTGCAGCAATCTTCGGCGACATGCTGTGGCGATCACCAAGACGTCCGGGTCTCGGGACAACTCTTTCTTTCGGTGTTCGACTTAGACGTGGCCTTGAACCAGTCGAGATCAGCTAAGAGAGGAGGAGGAGTCAATCTCCCGCTCAGACTCGGCAATGCTGCAGATAACTTCAAACAACATCTAATGCGGTAGACCCGATCCCCTGGAGTTCAACTTGGACACGGCCCAGAGCCGCTCGAGATTGGATCTAGGGAGGTCGGAGTCGTAATTACCCCCCTTAACTACTTTGATTCTGACTCTCAGTCGGACAGCAGTTCGGCAAGCTTCTCTCCCCCGCGTGAAATCTTCATGGCGTCCAAGGGCTCAAGCCCCACTCAAGAGGCATGCCGACTACGCGATTAGCAGGAGGAAGAGGCTCGCCGACTGCGTAAACAACAGGAGGAAGAAGCACGACATCTACAAGCTGAGCGCGATGCACGCAATGACAATCTACGCAAGGCTGGGCGCACTGCTCAATAGGAGATCCTTCAAACTCGAGTCGGTGACCATGACATCTTCATGACTCCACAACAAATGTCGTGGCCGCTGCCACTTTATTGGACACTTTGCAGTTCGGGCCTAATCACCAGGCTACCCCGACGATTGCAAGGATCAAAGCTATGATTACCCCTGCAGCATGCCAGCAGCGGCAACAGTCAGGAGACACACTCATACTGTCCAACAGGATGGCTTCTGATGCGGTGATCTCATCTGCCTCAGCATGATGCCGGGTGGCTGGCTCCAGTTAGCCATGCTCGGACTCGCGCCATACGTCACTCGGCAAGCAAAATGACGACCAACGGTGGTGACATCAGGATGTCCGCCATGACAACTAGGATGCCCGAGGCCGACTACGGCGTGATCTTCGGCAAGATATCAATGCCCGACGACGAGAACACGAGGAAGATGAGCGCCGCCGACTGGAAGACAAGAACGAGCGCTTCGGCCTGCATCATGAGCGGTTTCATCGCCGCAGTCGGAGTCGAAGTCCTCACCTAGATGACGGAGTACTGGCGTTCACCCACGAGCTACAACAAGTCGACTAGCCATCCGGCTTCAAGCCAGGTGGAATTGAAAAATACGATAGGAAGGCTAATCCCAAATCCTGGCTCACGGTTTACAGTCTGGCGATCCGCGCAGCTGGAGGTGACCACAAAGCCATGGCTAACTACTTCCCAGTTGCCCTAGCCGACTCGGCGAGGATATGGCTAACAGGACTTAGGCGGTCAATCGGCTCTTAGGGAGAACTCCGAGAACGCTTTATCGTAAATTTCCATGGAACATATGAGAGGCCGTCTTTTGAGTACGATTTATATCAATGCCATCAAAGGAAGAATGAGTCTCTGCGCAATTTCATCAAGAGGTTTTCTGAGAAGAGGAACTCCATCCCAAAGATCAAGGACGAGGTCATCATCACCGCCTTCCGCAAGGGAGTCAAGGACACCCCGTTCATCGCCAAGTTCACTCGGAAGCCTCCCTCTTCTGTTAAAGCTCTATTTGATATGGCCAACAAATACGCTGATTCGGCCGATGCGATTGCTAAGGCCTTGGACGACAAGAAGGAGCCCCAACAGAAGGACAAGAAAGACATCGACGATGCAGCATAGACCAAGTCCGGCAACCAGAAGTGCAAGTTAGACAACGTCGTAGCAGCTGTGGAGCGCAGTTGGCCGCGATCCTCAAGGACGGACGACTACTAGAAAGTCATGAACCGGCCATGCCCTTTCCACCCTAAGGGGAAACACGTGGCTAAGGATTGCTTCATGCTCAAGAAGTTTGCTTCCGAGCAGACCTCAACATCTGGCAACAACAAAGACAAGGACAAGCCAGACTCGGGCGCAGCCGATGACTACCAAGATCCCCAGGCTGAGCTCAACCACATCTTCAGAGGGCCGTCTGCCTACGAATCCAAGAGAAAACAGAAGCTAACAACCAGAGAAGTCAACTCGGTCTCAGCAGACGCCACACAATATCTGCGATGGTCAGAGACAACAATCACATTTGACCGAGCAGACCACCCCGACCGAGTCACGCACCCAGGGTGTTACCCACTCATCCTGGATTCGGTTATTAGAAGTATCAAGCTGAAGAAGGTTCTCATCGATGGGGGAAGCGCTCTCAACATATTGTTCGCCAAGACGCTCGACAAGATGAAGATTCCACGATCCGAGCTACGGCCAAGTACAACGTCCTTCCACGGGGTAATCCCCGGCCTCTCTTCCACTCCACTCGTACAGATAACTCTGCCAGTCACCTTTGGCACGCGGGAGAATTTTCGCACCGAGAATATCTACTTCGAGGTTGCCGACTTTGAGACCGCGTATCACGCCCTACTCGGACGGCCAGCACTAGCCAAGTTCATGGCAGTGCCCCATTACACATACATGGTCCTCAAGATGCCAGGACCAGCAGGAGTATTTTCCCTGCGCAGAGATATCAAGCAAGCCTTCACCTGCGACAAGGAGAGCTGCGAGCTAGCCCAATCTCAAGAAGCAGCAGTCGGGCAGAGCAAGATCCGATTAGGCGCCACAACTGCAAACAAGGACGACCAAGCTCCGATGAAAAATCAACCAAGTCAGGAATTTCAGTGGATTCAGAAACAAAGAAGATCCCCTGGACCGTTCCGACCCCTCCAAAACTGCACTCGGTGGGACCGGACTTGACCCAAAATAGGAAGACGCGCTCGTCACCTTCCTCCAGGCGAACAGGGATATTTTTGCTTGGAAACCTTCCGACATGCCTGGTGTACCAAGAGAGGTAATCGAGTATTCCCTCAACATCAAGCCAGACGCCAAACCAGTCAAACAACGGCTGCGGCGCTTCGCAAAGGACCGTAAAGATCCTATTCGAGAGGAGATTACCTAACTCCTTGCAGCTGGGTTCATCAAAGAGGTCTACCACCCGGATTGGCTAGCAAACCTAGTTCTGGTCCGGAAGAAGAACGGTAAGTGGCGCATGTGCATCGACTACACCGACTTGAACAAAGCGTGCCCTAACGATCCATTCGGTCTACCCAGGATAGATCAGGTGGTCGACTCCACTGCGGGGTGCGAGTTACTCAGTTTTCTCGACTGTTACTCAGGATATCATCAGATCAGTCTGAAGGAGAAGGACTAGCTAAAAACTTCTTTTATCATGCCATTTGGAGCATACTGCTATGTCACTATGCCGTTTGGGTTAAAAACGTTGGTGCAACATATCAACATGCTATCCAGCGGTGTCTTCACACTCAACTCGGGTGCAATGTGGAGGCGTATGTCGATGATGTGGTAAGCAAGACCAAAGTCAAAGAAGACATGATCGTTGACTTAGAGGAAACTTTCCAAAGCCTTCGGAGATTTAAGATAGAGTTGAACCCTGTCGATGTTTTACACTGGCAATATGAATATAGCGCTACTCGTCGGATCGAAACTCGGTGGACTGCAAAGGAACACAAGAGATTTATACTGGCTCAGGCCCTCGATGTGAGGTAATACCCTACGTCCAATTGTGGTGTATTCCTTTGAGGATGTATAGTAGTTCTGATGAACTTGTGATGTCTTGCCCTCAAGGGGCGCCCTGCCTCCCCTTATATACTGGAGGACAGGGTTACAAAGTAGGAGTCCCAACCAGACTATGGTTAAGGGATTTCCTCTTAGAGATATAACTTGCCCGATTAGGATTGTATATTCCTTATCGTACAAGGCTAAATCTGCCGAGCTCTGTCATATCTCTAATTACAAGGCTAGACACATCCTCTTTCCGAGTGGCCCATATGCTTGTCATGAGGTACCCGGGACCCATGGCCTCCACAGCAGCCGCTGAGACCTTCATAGTTGAGTCACAGCTGATGCTGAGTGCTCATCCTCCATGGTGAAGTTTTCCCGAGTGCATTGCTCCCGAGTACTTTTTGTCCGAGTGCTTCTTCTCCCGAGTCCTGCTTCATGTCAGCTAGCAGTGAGGCTATGAAGGGCTCCATGTAGAAGTATGAATAGTGTATGCCGAATAGGCACACCTATTAGATGTAGCCCCCGACTTTGTGCTTAATTGTGAAATAATTAAACATAAAGTCAAAAATCTTTAACCTTGTAGTCTTTTTGAGTAGTGCACTACTGGTATATGAGATTCTTCGGTATCATGTCAACCGGAAATATTTTATACTCTTTCTGAGTAGTATGTCACTCGAAAATTAGACTCTTCAGCTTCATGTCAGCTGGGAGAATTATTTATAGTCTTTCCCGAGTAGTATACCACTCGGAAGTTAGACTCTTCAGTGTCATGTCGGCTGGAAAAATATTTGCTCATGGCAATTGTTGGCTAAGCATGTAAGCCGAGTACCACTTTATGGATTTTAATCCAATATATGGTCAGGTGTACTCGAGAGATACCTGTATCCCCAATTTTAATGGAGACCAGCTTGTGATCCTTATAAGGATATATCCTCAATACCTGGTGAATAATTCAGATATCTGAACACATGTGTTTATCAGTCAGGCTTTTATGAAGCATATCTGATTACCTAATCGGTTCCTGTTGGTAGCACCAGCACTGTGATTTTAACACAGCCAGCGAGCAGCCCACATTGAGCGTCTTACTGTAGAAACTTATATCTTGATGGCCCAGTATCAAATTTGCAAGCCCAAGCCCACTTATCAGTACAAGCTCTATAAAGGCAGGGAGAGAGAGAAAGATTCCCTCATCTTCTCCAATCCACCAATCGTTTTGTCTTCTAGCTTCCGCGCCAAAATTTCACACCTCGCCTCGCTAGGGTTCGCCATTGCTAGCTCTTCCCCATTGAAACTCGGGTGATCCTGCTCCTCCGCGTCCATTCCAAGCCCCCAATAGTATTTCCCCCAAATTTCCTTGCCTCGAGCCATGCCGAGAGCGTCAGAAATCTCGGAGGTGACCGATGAGACTTGGCCAACTTTGGATTGCGGGTTGACTAAGCTGAAGTTCCTAGAGAAGCAACTGAGATTGCAAAGCCACAAAGTCATCCATTGGCGTCTAGCTGAGGGGGAATCGATCTCGGTGCCCCAATCTGGTGAGACTGTTGTCTTCGCCTCCTTCTTTGACTGGGGTCTTTCTCTTCCTTCTTCGGACGTTTTGCGCCAACTTCTTTCTTTCTATGGGCTGGAGTTGGTAAATCTAAACCCCAACTCTATCCTGCAAATCTCTATATTTGCAACTCTTTGTGAATGTTTTCTGGGTGTGGAACCCCATTTCAATCTGTTTCGATATCTGTTCCACATCAAACCCTAGCCTTCCAAGAACAAGGTCCAGGTGATAAGGGGAGCCGGCATCCAGCTAAGAAATGAAATGAAAAAGATATATCTTCATCTTCCCCTAAAAACTTCCCTTAAGGGCTGGCATAAGGAGTGGTTCTATTGTTCTGATCTGGAACCCTCTCTGCCACCATTTATTGGTTTGCCTCCGGTGATCTCGCCCAACTAGACTTTTGTGCCCAGCTTTGAGGAGATAGGGCAAGTGTATATACTAATGGACAAAGTTGACAAGCTGAAGGGCTCTAGACTGACCGGTCCCTGGGTGGCTAGATGCTTCCTGACCCGGTGTTTCCGGCCATTGAAGCTGAGAAGCCACTTCGGCTGGGATTACCAGGGGAAAGATGATCCCAGCCGAGAGTACCGAGATCTGACTGACAAGCACAAAGTGACCGACATCTTTCTCAGTTATTTCTCTAGTGGGGTGGTTGAAACTGAAGATGCAGAGCGCTCCATCACGGCTTACAGCCAAAAACGGCCTCGTCCAGAGGTAACTCTTGCTGATGTTAATTTGCTGTCCATCTGTGATGAATGCTTGTAGATGTGTATCCATGATGGCTCTGAAATGTGTGATGTATGTTGTTAAACCACTTGTAGACTTGTAAGGAGTTTGATGAAGACTCCCAAACTTTGTCGGCCGTGAAGTCAAAGAAAAGGCCATTGAGTCCTTCTACTGCCCAGCCCAGCTCCAAGAGAGCAGGGAAGAAACTTGTCGAAGACCAGGGCAAAAAGAAAATTAGCAGGCCGAGTGCTGCAGCCGGGAGCCTAAAGATTAAAGACACTGCCAACGCAGCTCCTAGGCCGCTGAGTCCAAGACCGAGACCAGTAGCACCGGGCTCAGCAACATCAAGCCCAAGGACGGCACCGCGAGTACAAGATCATCAACGAGCCATAAGGCAGCGCCGCCGAGCGTCCTAGCGCCCTAGTCGGTTGCACCAGAAACCGGGCCGGCTAGGAGAAAGACGCCACCGCCAACTGCCGCGCCATCTAGCCTGATAGCCAGCAGCCCTCCACTGCTGACTTCTGGAACCCCCGGATGGAAGTTCAAAATCTCCAAGAGATAAGTAATCTTTGAATCTTCTGAAAATCTTGTTCAATATAGTAGCGTCTTGACATTTGACCCATCATGCAGGAAACGAGCCAATATCGATCTCAAGGAGACCACGTCGACTGCTCCTGTTGTCGAGCCAGCCCCAGCCGAGCCAACATCAGCAAGCTCGTCTGATAAGCCGGTGACCGCCCCAGCTATAGAAACTGAGGCGTTGCCGATAGCAGGGCCACTAGCGCCAGCTGACCCAAGGGCAGATACTGAAGCTGCTACTCCAGCCCCCGAGCTAGTCCCCGAGGCCCCATTCGTTGTCGAGTCAGGGGCCAGGACCATGTCACCGTCTGTGTTGTCGTCATCTTCAGAGGAAAGGGATCTCCCCAGGCTTGAAGCCCCTCGTCGCAAGTTCCTGAGAACATTCCACTGGGTAACTCCCGAGGGAACTGCGAAATGCTAGGAGCATGATGAAGAGGCAGTAGAGAGGGAGCACGAAGTTCTTCTTTGCACCGCAATCGCCGCGTCCCGGGGGGTCTAGGTGTGTTGTGAGTCTTGCAATGTTGAGTCTCTGATGATTTCCCTTATTTCTGGTATTTCGCCGACTGACTCTGCTTTGCTCTGTTTTACCCCAAGCAGAAAATTGTCGATCGCTCGGAGAAGATAAACGAGGTCTTGACCCAACTTGCCCCCCAACTCCAACGATTGGGCCAGCTCCAGACCTCGAAGGCCGACTTGGTGCGGTCTAGCCAGGGAGGGAGACTTGGCTGAGGGGAGCGGTTGACAAGCTCAGGGATGAGAACTGGGCTCTAGCCAAGAAGACCAGAAGTGAGTCTCCCGTATTTGTCCTCCTGACAAAATCCCAAACTTATTTCTCCAGCTTTGTTGTTTCCCGACTGCCTAGTTGTGTCCTGACTATAATCTCGAGTTCTTGACCATTCTAATGTACAGCCGTCGAAGCCGAGCTGAAGACCTGGACAGAGGGGGAATCCAAGCTGAAGGAAGCCGAGAAAGCCAAAGCCGAGCTCGAGAAAGGCAAGGCTGAACTGGAGAGGGCCAAAGGCAAACTCGAAAAGGAAAAGGCCGAATTGGAGAAGGCCAAAGCCAAGGTGGAGGCCGACTACGAAAGTAAGTCCTCACTCTAACAACGACCTTGTCCAATCCTTTGATTACTCCGACTGCTGTGTAAGTCGACAAGTTTACTTGCCAATGAATCTAAGCAGCTGCAAGAGCCAATGCCCAAACCCAGTTTCGAGCCTACGCAGAGGAGATCAAGGTCATCAAGGAGTCATGGGAGATTCTTGCCGAGTCCGTGAAAGGGCTCCTCGACATCATGGATCCTCACCATGTGGGCACCAGCTCCAACACGGTCTCCCAGGTGCAGGCGTGCCTTGACGAAGCCCCGAGTATCTTGAAGAGGTACTCGGATGAGCGTGTTGTTATCGGTGTGGCCCAGACCCTCACGATGACCAAGTCGATCTACCCCAGGGCGGATCTTGAGGCCATCAGTGAAGGGTTTGCCGAAGAGACAACACCTGAGGAGGCGTTGGTGTTGATCACCTAGGTGAGGCCGACTGTAGAGATGATCACCAAGGACTTGGGAATGTAAGAACAATCCATCGTGCAATCGGTGTATATAAATCCTTTGTAAGACATGTGAACAATGCCGCCGAGTTCTTGGTTTTACCTAGTTATCATTAGCTTTACCCAACTATATAGTCTACGCCGAGTTAGTCTATAGGAACTTAATAAAATCGTTCATCGCAAAAAGCTATACTTGGGCAAACATAACATAGTCGTTGTATAACTTCATAACTTAGATAAAACAAGCTCGTATATTGCTGACAAAGCACATATAATACATGTAGCCCCCGACTCACTATTCGGTTGAAACAAGCAACGTAGTGAGTCAGAGAAAAACTTCATACACATGTATGAGAGAAAATACAGAACTCAGGTGTAGAAAGGACGTAGTTGTTCTATGTTCCATGAGTTACTGACTAGGGCACCGTCTTCGGTCTTCAGTCGGTAGGCGCCTGGCCGTGTAACCTCGGCGATAATGAATGGCCCTTCCCATATTGGGGATAGTTTGTGCCTGTCTTTGGTGGTTTGTATTTTTCTCAAGATGAGATCCCTGACCAGAAAGGCACGGCCACAGACATTCCAACTGTGATAACGACGTAGGCCTTGAAGATACCTTGCCGACTGGATGGTTGCGATGTCCTGAGCTTCCTCCAACGAATCTAGTTCGACCAATCGGGTATTGTTGGATATGTCTTCGGAGTAAGCCCGAACTCGTGGAGAGTTGAACTCTAACTTGGTTGGTAACACAGCCTTAACAACATAGACCAAGAAGAAAGGGGATTACCCTGTTGCCCGACTAACCGTGGTTCTGACAGACCAGAGAACAAATGGGACTTCTTGTACCTACCGCCCTGCATATGGTTGTAGTCGGTCGAATATCCTGGCCTTGATACCTTGTAAGACCATGCCATTGGCACGCTCAACCTGCCCATTGCTCCGTGGGTGTGCCACAGAAGCATAACAATCTTGATGCTGAAGTTGTCACAGAAATCTTGAAATACACCGCCAGTGAACTAAGTACTGTTGTCCGTTATAATGTGATTAGGAACCCTGAATCGGTATAATATACTTATGATGAAGTCCTTTGCTTGTGCCGCTGTTATGGTAGTAACGGGTTTTGCCTCAATCCACTTTGTGAATTTATCCACTGCGACGAACAAGTGTGTGGACCCTCCTGGCGCTTTCTTGAAAGGCCCGACCATGTCAAGCCCCCATATTGCAAAGGGCCAAGAGATTGGGATTGTTTGGAGTTCTTGGGCTAGAAGATTTGTTTGTCGTGCATAGAACTGATAGCCCTCGCAAGTGCAAACTATGTCTTTAGCATCTGTTACTGCTGTTGGCCTGAAAAATCCCTACCTATAAGCCTTTCCGACTAACGTCCTGGATGCGACATGGTTGCCACATATGCCTGAGTGGATCGATTGTAGAATCTGCTTGCCCTCGTCGGGTGTGACGCAGTGCATAAGGACTCTGGATGCACTTCTTCGGTACAGGTCTTCTCCGACTACTAGGAAATATTTGCTTCGACGTTTGAGTTGCTTGGCTTCAATGTGATTATTTGGGAGTTCATCGTCCAAGAGGAATTTGAGAACTGGAGTCTGCCAATCTGGAGATATGATCAGTACTTCATCTGTTGCTGGGGTTGGTTCAGCCCCCAACTGTGCTGGCATTGGTTTCTTCTTGACTGATAGCTCCGTTAGTTGTTCTACGAAAATCCCAGTCGGGACCACTTCTCTCTTGGATCCCATGTTAGCCAGTTCATCTGCAGCATCATTGTATTGTCGTAAGACGTGGGTTATCTCCAGTCCGTCGAACTTGTTTTCTAGCTTTCGGACCTCCTGACAGTATGCCGCCATGGTATTGTCGAGACATGTCCAGTCTTTCATGACTTGGTTCACCACGAGTTGAGAGTCTCCTCGCACAACCAGTCGGCAGATGTCGAGTGATATAGCAATGCGGAGCCCATGGATGAGTGTCTCGTACTCGGCGACATTGTGGGAAGCCGGAAAGTGAATCTGGAGAACGTACTTGAGGTTTTCACCAGTGGGTGACGTCAGAACGACGCCGGCCCCGGCGCCACCGATCCTTAGAGAACCGTTGAAGTACATTGTCCAGTGCTCTAGCTTCGATGTTGTTGTAGGCGTCTGAACTTCTATCCACTCAGCCACAAAGTCGGCTAGAGCTTGAGATTTGATTGCTGTCCGTGGCTGAAAGGTGATGTCGAATGCCATCAACTCGAGCACCCATTTAGCGATTTGGCCAGTGGCCTCACGGTTGTGCAGGACGTCCCCGAGTGGATACTATGTGACCACCATGACTTGATGTGACTGAAAATAGTGCACCAGCTTCCGGACAGTGATGAGTAGGCCATATAGCAGCTTCTGGACCTGAGGATATCTCATCTTTGAGTCGGCTAGGACCTCGCTGACAAAGTAGATTGGCTGTTGAATTTTTTTGTATATGACTTGGTGTAGATCGCTCAACCACCAACACCATGCTAACTACCTGAGTGGTTGCTGCCAGGTATAACATTAATGGCTCTTGGGGCATAGGTGATGCCCACACTGGTGGTGATGTGAGAAATTTCTTGAAGTCTTCGAAGGCTTGTTGGGCTTTGGGAGTCCATTGAAAGTTGTCCGCTTTCTTCAGTAGTTTGAAAAAGGGCATACCTCATTCGCGTAGTCGGGAGATGAATTGGCTGAGTGCTGCCATGCAACTTGTCAACTTCTGGATGTCCTTCTGGCTAGTCGGGGGTGTCATGTTCATGATTGTGTTGACTTTCTCTGGATTGGCCGTGATGTGATACGATGAAGCTGAGTAACTTGCCGGATGGCGCACCGAAGGCGTATTTTTCTGGGTTCAAATTCATCTTGAATCTTTGAAGATTTTGGAAGGTTTCCTCCAAGTCAGCGATGAGGTCTTCTTTGGACTTTGTCTTGATCACTGCGTCGTTGACATATGCCTCCACGTTGTACCTGATCTGAGTGTGCAAACACCACTGAATTGCCCGTTGATACGTTGCTCTAGCATTTTTCAAACCGAACGGCATGATGATGTAGCAGTATGCTCCAAATGGCGTGATGAAAGAAGTCTTCTGGCAGTCCTCTTCCTTCAAGCTGATTTGATGATATCCCAAGTAGCAGTCGAGAAAGCTGAGAAGTTAGTGCCCCGCAGTAGAATCTACCACCTGATCTATTTTCGGTAGACCAAACGGATCCTTGGGGCACACCTTGTTCAAGTCGGTGTAGTCGACGCACATGCGCCATTTACCGCTCTTCTTCCGGACCAGGACTGGGTTTGCCAGCCAATCCGGGTGATAGATCTCTTTGATGAACCCGGCTGCGAGGAGCTTAGTTATCTCCTCCCGAATAGCATCTTTGCGGTCCTGTGCGAAGCACCGTAGCCGTTGCTTGGTTGGCTTGGCGTCTATCTTGACATTTAGGGCATGCTCGATCACCTCCCTTGGTACTCTAGGCATGGTGGAAGGTTTCCAAGCAAAGATGTCCTTGTTTGCCTGGAGGAAGGTGACAAGCGCGTCTTCCTATTTGGGGTCGAGTCCGGTCCTGACTAGAGCAGTCTTGGAGGGGTCGGAAGGGTCCAGGGGGATCTTCTTCATGTCAGAGTCCGCTGAAATTCCCAACTTTGCTGCTTTTTTCGCCGGAACTTGGTCGTCCTTGACTTCGGTTGTAACGGCCTGCCGAATGCTATTGCGTCCGACTGCTGCTTCTTGGGATTGAGCCAACTCGCAGCTCTCTTTGTCGCAGGTGAAGGCTTGCTTGACATCGCTGCGGAGGGAGAGAACTCTGGCTAGCCCATGCATCTTGAGCATCATATAGGTATAATGTGGCACCGCCATGAATTTGGCTGGCGCTGGCCGTTTGAGTATCGTGTGGTACGCAGTCTCGAAGTCGGTGACCTCGAAACAGATGTTTTCTGTGCGGAAGTTGTCCCGCGTACCAAAAGTGACTGGCAAAGTTATCTACCCGAGCAGCGTTGAAGATAGGCCGGGGATTACCTCGTGGAAGGGCACCGTACTCGGCCGCAGCTCTGAACGAGGAATCTTCATCTCATCCAGGGTCTTAGCCAACAGAATGTTGAGCGCGCTGCCTCCATCTATGAGAACTTTCTTCAACTTTTTTGACGACCGGGTCCAGGATGAGTGGATAATGTCCTGGGTGTGATCTGCGCGGTCGAATATGATGGGCATCTCTGACCAGTGCAAATACTGGGGGCATCTACTGTAGAGACCGCGTTGACGTCGCGTGCTGTTAGCTTCTGCTTCCGCTTGGACTCGTACGCAAATGGCCCTCCAAAGATATGGTTGAGTTTGGCCTAGGGATCTTGATAATCGTCGGCCAGGCCCGAATCTGGCTTGTCCTTGTCCTTATTGGTGCCAGATGATGAAGCCTGCTCGGAAGCAAACTTCTTGAGCATAAAGCAGTGCTTGGCCGCGTATTTACCCTTGGGATGGAAGGGGCAAGGCCCATTCATAACCTTCTAGTACTCATTGTTCTTTGGCGGTCGTGACCGAGTACGCTCCACGTTGGCCACCACGTTTTCCGACTTCCGCTTGCGGCTACCGGATTTGTTTTGTACTGGCTCGTTGTTGGCTTTGGCCTTTTGATCCTTCTGCCGGGACTCTTTCTTTTCGTCGAGGGCCTTAGCGACCACCTCGGCCGAGTTGGCTATTTATTTGCCATGTCGAAGAGAACCCTGATAGAAGTTGGAGGCTTCCGAGTAAACTTGGCGATGAACGGGGGTGTCTTTGACTCCCTTGCGGAAGGCGGCGATGATGACCTCGTCCTTGATCATTGGGATCGAGTTGCGCTTCTCGGAGAACCTTTGGTGAACTCGCGAAGAGACTCATTCTTCCTCTGGTGCAGCTGATACAGATCGTGCTCGGAAGACGGCCTCTCGTAAGTCCCTTGAAAATTGGCAATGAACCGTTCCTGGAGTTCTCCCCAGGAGCTAATTGACTGCTTTGGGAGCCCTGTGAGCCATGTCCTCACCGAGTCGGCTAAAGCGACCAGGAGGTAGTTAGCCATGGCTTTGTGTTTGCCTCCGGCTGCTCGAATCGCTAGAGTGTAGACCGTGTGCCAAGACTTGGGATTGGTCTTGCCACCGTATTTTTCAATGTCAGTAGGCTTGAAGCCTAACGGCCAGTCGACCTGTTGTAGCTCCTCGGTGAAGGCCGGGACGCCTTCATCTGCAAGAGGGCTCTAGCTCCGATTACGGTAGTGGAGCCACTCGTGGTGGAGGCCAAAGTGCTCGTTCTCGTCCTCCAGTCGGCAGCACTCGTCCTCTTTGTGTTCGCGGCACCGAGCGTTGATGTCTTGGTGGAGGTCATGTCTCAGATGGCTTCGGAGGTCTTGATTGTCGCGGCGGTCGTACTGGGGACGCCGCCGATTGTTGTTGCCGAGAGACATTAGGCGTGACTCCTTGTGCGGCTGACTAGAGCCGGCCGCCCAGTGTTGTGCTGACGCGGATGAGACCGCTGCTGGAGAACCCGACCGGTGAGTTGGTATAAGGGTGTCCCCCGAATGCTCGTGCTGCTGACATGTGGCAGATGTGATCATGGCTTTGATTCTTGCGATAGTCGGGGTGGCTTGATGATTAGGCCCAAACTGGAGCGTATCCAGTAGGGTTGTGGCGGCCGCGACGTTCTGCTGAGGCGTGACGAAGACATCGTGGTCGCCAACTCGTGTCTAGAGGATTTGTTGTTGGGCGGTTCGCCCAGCCCTGCGTAGCTCGTCATTGTGAGCGTCACGTTCGGCCTCCTATTGTTGTCGCAGTCGGCGGGCCTCCTCTTCTTGCTGCTCGCGTAGTTGGCGCACCTCTTGAGAGGGAGTATCACCCTTGGACGCCATGAAGATCTTGCGGGGCAATAGAAGACTTGCCAGACTGTTGCTCGAACTGCTGTTTGAACTTTTGTCCGACCTAGAGTCAGAATCGAAGTAGTCGATGGGGGTGATGATGACTCCGACCTCCCTAGATCTCTCCCCTTCCTAGCCCGACCCTGGCCGGCTCAAGGCCGAGTCCGAGTCGAGCGCCGAAGGAGGGAGTTGTCCCAAGACCCAGGCAAGTGGAAGATCGCTGCAGCAAATCAACGATGGTTGCTGCAGTGCCGAGTGGGCCGACTGGCGTGGAGTCGGCCTGTTCCCTGGTAGATTAGATCGAGTCCAAGTCGACCAAGGTGAGGTTGCCGAGCTAGTCGGCGACGGAGTCGAGGCTTCCGAATGTAATTGTCTCCAGAGGAGAATTTGCTGCCATCGACTCCGGTTGTCGAATCCATTGAACTTGTTGAGGTTGATCTCGGTGAAGCCCCTACCTGGCGCGCCAACTGTCGATGTTTTACACCGACAATATGAATATAGGGCTACTCGTCGGATCGAAACTCAGTGGACTGCAAAGGAACACAGGAGATTTATACTGGTTCAGGCCCTCGATGTGAGGTAATACCCTACGCCCAATTGTGGTGTATTCCTTTGAGGATGTGTAGTAGTTCTGATGAACTTGTGATGTCTTGCCCTCAAGGGGCACCCTGCCTCCCCTTATATACTGGGGGACAGGGTTACAAAGTAGGAGTCCCAACCGGACTATGGCCAAGGGATTTCCTCTTAGAGATATAACTTGCCTGATTAGGATTGTATATTTCTTATCGTACAAGGCTAAATCTGCCGAGCTCTATCATATCTCTAATTATAAGGCTAGGCTCATCCTCTATCCGAGTGGCCCATATGCTTGTCATGAGGTACCCGGGGCCCATGGCCTCCACAAACCCAGAAAAATGCATCTTCGGAGTACTTTCGGGAAAATTATTCAGCTTCATCATATCACACCGAGGCATCGAGGCTAATCCAAAGAAAGTCAACGCTATCATGAACATGGCACCCCTAACTAGCCAGAAGGATGTGCAGAAGCTGACTGGCTGCATGGCGGCACTTAGCCGATTTGTTTCACCACTCGGAGAACGGGGCATGTCCTTTTTCAAATTACTCAAGAAAGTTGACAACTTTTAATGGATACCCGAAGCCCAGCAAGTTTTCGAAGACTTCAAGAAGTTTCTCACGTCACCACCGATATTGGCATCACCTATGCCCTAGGAACCACTTATGTTATACCTAGCGGCAACTACTCAGGTAGTCAGCACAGTGTTGGTCATAGAACGGGCAGAGCCTAGGCACAGACAAAAAGTACAGAGGCCAGTTTATTTCGTCAGCAAAGTCCTAGCCGACTACAAGATAAGATATCCCCAAGTTCAGAAGCTGCTCTATGGTTTACTCATAACTGTCCGAAATTTGGTGCACTATTTCCAGTCGTATCAAGTCACAATTGTCATATCGTATCCACTCGGGGATGTCCTACACAACTGTGAAGCGACCGGCAGAATCACTAAATGGGTGCTTAAGCTGATGGCGTTTGACATTATTTTTCAACCTTGGACAGCAATCAAGTCACAGGCACTGGCCGACTTCGTAGCCGAGTGGATGGAGGTTCAGACAGCTACACCAACAGACAAATTAGAATACTAGATGATGTACTTCGACGGTTCTCTACGTATCGGTGGAGTAGGGGCTGGCGTTGTTTTGACATCACCCACTGGGGAAAAGTTGAAATACATCCTCCAGATTCACTTTCCATCATCCCACAACATCACCAAGTACAAAGCATTCATTCACGGGCTCCGCGTCACAATATCACTCAGCATTCGTCGACTGGTAGTACGCGAGGATTCTCAACTCGTGGTCAACCAGGTCATGAAAGACTGGACGGGTCTAGATGACAACATGGCGGCATATTGTTAGGAAGTACAAAAGCTGGGAAACAAGCTCGACGGGCTGAAGATTACACATGTGCTGTGCCAATATAACGAAGCTGCAGACGAGTTAGCCAACATGGGATCCAAACGAGAAGCGGTCCTGACTAGAATCTTTGTCGAGCAATTATTGGAACCATTAGTCAAGAAAAAACCGGTACTCGAGCAGTTGGGGTTGAACCTACCCCGGCAACAAATGAAGTACTAACCATCTTTCAAGATTGGTGGGCTCCAATCATCAGGTTTCTCCTAGAAGACGAGCTCCCAGAAGATCGCAATGAAGCCGAGCGGATCAAACATCGAAGCAAAAGTTTCCTCGTAATCGGTGAAGATCTTTATCGAAGATGTGTATTTGGAGTCCTCATGTGCCGCGTCACTCCTAAGTAGGCAAGCAGATACTGCAGTCCATCCACTCGGGAATCTGTGGCAACCACGCTGCATCAAGGACGTTAGTGGGAAAGGCTTACAGACAAGGTTTCTTCTGGCCGATTACAGTTATAGACGCTGAAGGCATAGTTCGGACATGCGAGGGATGCTAGTTTTTCGCTCGGCAAACACATCTCCCAGCTCAAGAACTTTAAACAATTCCAATCTCTTGGTCCTTTGCAGTTTAGGGGCTTGACATGGTCGGGCTGTTCAAAAAAGCGCCAGGAGGGTTCACACACTTGTTTGTCGCAGTGGACAAATTAACAAAGTGGATCGAGGCAAAACCCATTGCTACATAACAACAGCAAGGGCAAAAGACTTCATCATGAGTATGTTATACCTATTTGGAGTTCCCAATTGCATTATAACGGACAACGGCACTCAGTTCACCGGTGGCGTTTTCCAAGATTTCTGTGACGACTTCGGCATCAAGATCTGTTATGCTTCTGTAGCACACCCACGAAGCAATGGGCAGGTTGAGCGTGCAAATAGCATGGTCTTACAAGGTGATGAGGACATCACTCCTTTGAATACACACAACACTCCTCCATTTGTTATGCAAGGTCCAATTATTAGAGCTCGAGCAAGACAATTGAATCAACAGGTGAGCTCGTTCCTAAGTAATTCTTTAAGTGATTTTGAGAATAGATTGCTACCTAATGATATTATTGTACTTAGGAATAATGGAGAGGACCAGGGAGTACTTGAGGAGAAGCATGGAGGCGGAGAGGGCCAGTAAGGGGCGTCCAAGACAAGTGAAGGCCCAAACAACATCAAGTTCGAGTCCACCTCGGATTCCAGGAGCAGGCCGGACTAAATTTGATGCCCAGATCGCATTTGGACTCCGTTTTCGACGTTCTACATATGCATGGAAAGCTAAGAAGATAATCTTTCCAATGGCACTGGTCTGACATTAAGATCTGTTCTGAGTCAACAGGAATCGTCGAAACAAGTGGATATCCAGAATCTGTCAGGGTGTTGCGTTACCGTATTTTGGGCCGTTAGGTCGTGAATCGTCTTGGAGTCCATTAGGGACGTGTCCAGGGGTCCTTGGCTAATCCTAGAACCTTTATATTCAGTAGCTATCCCACAAGTTAGGGTTAGGTTTTGCTTAGATTAATCTGTCGTCGAACAGTTTCGCCGTTCATCGGTTTGTAAGACCCCAATATCGAATGCTTAATCATTCATTCGCAAGTCATCAGTTGCATTCTTCCTTGTTCTTGCTTGTGTCCTTCAATTTGCAGGCAAGAATTAACCTTCGTGGTGAGGTCAGCTGGGCAACGCATGGTTGATAACCAGAGGAGAAGTGGTGCTACGATTGCGGGGTTCGGATCTTGCTGATCGAAAGCCGGATCTGTGTGTCAAGTTTCCACCAAATTGAGAGTTACCCCTACCTGACGGAAGATCGGGTACCCCCGTTTCACATCAAGTGGTATCAGAGCCTTAGGTATTACCGTCAGGTTCCACATTCATCACTTTCGCCTTCGTCCCACAGTCCACGAAAAAGCCAAGCACAAGTTCATAGTCATCGTTTTTCCCTGTCCTACAACCACGCTTAGCCTTTGCATAATTCAGTTTCGGAGTCCGTAGTTATGAGTTTGTGTTCTAGGTCAAGTCTAGTTGCTGGTTTAGATTGTTCTTAGTTGTGTTGATCCATCCGTTGCATCCATCCATCATCAACCCATCCATCCATCCATCCTTTGTGTTTTGTGCTTCATTGAAACCCTGATTCGGAGGTCCTTCCTTAAAACAGTCATAACTTTCGCATACGAACTCGAAATTAGACACATTTTTTTTGAAATCGGGTGAAATTATATTTTGCATCCGATTCTCCCTGGCTTCACCGGGTTCACCGAAATTAGATTTCCAAAATTCGACCTAGAAGTGGGAGTTTTCAAGCTTGATTTTCTAGAGATCACATCTTATATCTGATCAAGCTAAAACTTTTTGTGGTTGTTTCTTGTGTGCTCCTAGATAAGAGAAAAATATAAAAAAATAGTTGAGAAAAATAAAATGAGGCAAAAAACAACAACCGAAGTAAAAAGAAAGAAAAATAAAAAAAAGGAGCACATAGGGACGACACCCATTAAGTTGTGCTGTTTTGTGGTCTCTTTTGCCTTGTTCCTGATCCTTGCTGTCCTTTGCTACTTGTTTCCTTCGTTGCTTCATACAGCTACACTAGGAAAAATAAATCATTTACAAAGCCAATTGTTCATCACAAAATATTAATCATGACAATGATTCTACAATCTCCCCCTTATGAACACATTGACAATATCTCCAAAATATAAATTGGTGTTTGTGAAAATCAAAAAACAAAATGAAAAGAAAAACTCTCCCCCTTTAAAAAGAAAGAAGTTCTCCCCATGATGCAATTCAACCAAGCAAAAAAAATCGACTATTTTTAAAAATCAAAATTTTAATTTTGTGTATATTTCTCCCCCTTTGACAATGAGTTCATAAAAAAAATGTGGAAGCTTTGTTTACTTAGAGCAATCCTAAGATATGTGTTGCAAGATAAGAGAAATAAATTGCTCAACTAGATAACATGCATGTATTAGAGTATAAACATGAGACAAAGATATAACATTTAAGATCAAATCAACACTAGAAATATATGATTTCAGCGATTTATAATGCAATATATTTACTAGTACATAGATTGAACAAAATACCCTTATACTTAGTCAAGTTGAATAACACATTCTTTCTCAAATATTTTGCTCATAAGAGAATGTATTTTTTTATCTTCCTTTTTTTTCTCAATTTATTTTGGGTATGTCCTTGTCGTGAATACTATTTCCAAGGATTTGGTACCCATTTTTTTATCTCTCTTCGGATACGTCCTTGTGGTGAATACTCTTACCAAGGATTCGGTATCCTTTTTCTCTCTCTCTTCGAATACGTCCTTGTGGTGAATACTCTTGCCAAGGATTCGATATCCATTTTTTTCTCTTATAAAGTAAAGACATTTTTGAGCATTTGAGGAATGAAAATTGAACAAAGAATAAATATAAGCATAAATTATTCAAACTTAGCACTAGTTTCAATATTGCGTATTTATTTAATTCAAATAAAAGAATTTAAGTGTCATGCATCATATCCCTTAAAAGTAATATCAAGGACTCATATAAATACTAAAATCCATAAAAGCTATACTAGAGACCAATAAACTTCAAGTATCTTGCTAGCAAGCAAAAGATACACTCACAGTAAAAATAAAGCTCCACTTTTTCGTCTTTTGATTTATACTTTACTCCCCCTCACAACATACCAAACGGATGAACTACCCCCAACTCTCCTCGAAGAAAAGCAAAACGAGAAGAATCTAAAGGTTTTGTAAAAATATCCGCCAATTGCAAATTTGTATCAACAAACTGAAGTATAATATCCCCTTTTTCAACATGATCGCTTAGAAAATGAAAAAGAATGTCAACGTGTGTCGATGTTTTACACCGGCAATATGAATATGGGGCTACTCGTCGGATCAAAACTCGGTGGATTGCAAAGGAACATGGGGAGGTTTATACTGGTTCATGCCTTCGATGTGAGGTAATACCCTACGTGCAGTTGTGATGTATCCCTTTGAGGATGTGTGTTTGCTTCTATGAGCTCTTGCCCTCAGGGGGCGCCCTGCCTCCCCTTATATACTGGGGGACAGGGGTACAAGGTAAGAGTCCTAGCCGGATTCCAGCTAAGGGATCTCTTCTTAGAGATATAACCTACCCAACTAGGACTGTATATTCCTTATCGTACAAGGCTATCATATGCTTGTGATGAGGTATCCGGGGCCCATATCTCTAATTACAAGGCTAGACCCATCCTCTATCCGAGTGGCCCATATGCTTGTGATGAGGTATCCGGGGCCCATGGCCTCCACAGCAGCCCCTGAGACCTTCATAGTTGAGTCACAGCTGATGCCAAGTGCTCATCCTCCACGGTGAAGATTGCCCGAGTGCATTGCTCCCGAGTACTCTTTGTCCAAGTGCTTCTTCTTCCCAAGTCCTGCTTCATATCAGCTGGCAGCGAGGCTATGAAGCGCTCCATGTAGATGTATAAATAGTGTGCGCCGAATAGGCGCACCTATTAGGTATAGCCCTCGACTTTGTGCTTAATTGTGAAAACAATTAAACATAAAGTCAAAGATCTTTAACCATGTAGTCTTTCCCGAGTAGTATACTACCGGTATATGAGACTCTTCGGTATCAATCATGTCAACCGGAAATAATTTATAGTCTTTGCCGAGTAGCATGCCACTCGTATATGAGACTCTTCAGCTTCATGTCAGCTGGAAAAGGTGTTTATAGTCTTTCCCGAGTGGCGTCCCACTCGGAAGTTAGACTCTTCAGCGTCATATCAGCTGGAAAGAATATTTATAGTCTCCCCCGAGTAGTGCACTACTCGGAAGTTAGACTCCTCAGTGTCATGTCGGCTGAAAAGAGATTTGCTCATGGCAACTGTTGGCAAAGCATGTAGGCCGAGTACCACTATATGAAATTTAATCCATTATGTGGTTAGGTGTACTTGAGAGATACCTGTATCCCCAATTTTGATGAAGACTAGCTTGTGACCCTTATAAGGGTATATCTTCAATACCTGGTGGATAAGACAGATACCCAAACACATGTGTTCAACAATTAGGCCTTCATGAAGCATATCTGTTTACCTCATCGGTTCCTGTTGGTAGCACCAGCACCGTGATTTTAACACAGCCAGCGAGTGGCCCACATTGAGCATGCTACTGTAGAAACTCATATCTTGGTGGCCCAATACCGACTATGTAAGCCCAAGCCCACAAATCGGAAACGGCTCTATAAAAGACGGGGAGAGAGAGAAAAGATTCCTTCATCTTCTCCAATCCACCAATCGTTTCGTCTTCCAGCTTCCGCGCTGAAATTTCGCCTCCCGCTCCGCTAGGGTTCACCATTGTTCGCTCTTCCCCATTAGAACTTGGGTGATTCCGCTCCTCCTCGTCCATTCCAAGCCTCCCGCAACATTTCCCCCAAATCTTCTCATCCCTAACCATGCTGAGGGCTTCAAATCTTGTGGATGCGTCGGGCGAGGCATGGCCGACTTCGGATTGCGGTCGGTCCAAGTTGGAGCATTTGGAGAAGTTGCTGCGGCTACAAAGCCGCGACATCATCCGTTGGCGCCCGGCTGGAGGTGAATCAGTTCCAGAACCCCAAGCCGATGAGACTGTTGTTTTCGCCTCCTTTTTTGACCGAGGTCTATTTCTTCCATCTTCTGACTTCCTCCACCGTCTTCTTGCCTTCTATGGATTGGAGTTGGTGAATCTGAATCCCAGCTCAGTCTTGCAAATTTCCATATTTGTAACTCTTTGCGAGTGTTTCTTGGGTGTGGAGCCCCATTTGAATCTTTTTAGACATTTGTTCCTCATCAAGCCCTAGCCCTCCAAGAATAAGGTCCAAGTGATTGGGGGGGCCGGTATCCAACTTAGGAGCAAAATGAAAAGGACATATCTTCATCTTCCTCTGAAAACTTCCTTGAAAGGTTGGTGTAAGGAGTGGTTCTACTGTTTTGATTTGGAACCCTCTCTGCCTCCGTTTACCGGTTTGCCTTCGGCGGTCTTGCCTGCTTGGTCATCAGAACCAGCTTTTGAGGAGATGGGCCAAGTGCATGAATTGCTTGAAATACTAGATAAATTGAAGAGCGATGGACTGACCGGTCCTTGGGTGGCAAGATGTTTCCTGACCCAACGCGTCCAGCCGCTGAAGCTAAGAAGCCAATTTTGCTGGGATTACCAGGGGAGAGACGATCCCGACCGAAAACGGCCTCGTCCAGAGGTAACCCTTGCTGTTCATCTGCGATGAATGCCTGTAAACTTGTATTCTTGATTGCTTCTGCGATATGTGATGTGTATTATTGAACTGCTTGCAGACATGTAAGGAGTTCGATGATGACTCCCGACTGCTGTCGGCCGTGAAGCCAAAGAAGAGGCCGAGAAGTCCTTCTGCTGCCCAGCCCGATTCCAAGAGAGCGGGGAAGAGGCCTGTTGTAGACGAGGGCAAGAAGAAGGTTATAAGGCCGAGTGCCGCAGCCGGGAGTCTGAAGATAAAAGACACTGCCGGTATAGCCCTAAGGCCGCCGAATCCCAGACCGAGACCAGCGCAGTCGAGCTCAGCATCATCGAGCCCAATAAGAGTGCCGCTGAGTACAAGGTCGGGTCAAGTGCCGCCGGGATCAGCAACACCAAGCCCAAGGATGGTATCACTGAGTACCCGGGCACCCTAGTTGGCCACACTAGGAGCGGGGCCAGCTAGGACAAAAACACTGCCTCCGACTACCACGCCGTCCAGCCCGACAACTGACAGCAGTCCGCCGCCGACATCAAGAGCCCCCAGGGGCAGGCTCAAGTTCTCCAAGAGGTATGTGGCCTCAAGTCCTCCGGAAGTCCCGTTCGGTATTGTGGTGTGTTGATATCCGACTCATCGTGCAGGAAGCGTGCCAACATCAATCTCAAGGAGACCACACCGGCTGCTCCTGTTGTAGAGCCGTCCCCAGCGGGACCAGCGCCCATGAGCATACCTGCTGAGCCGGCGACCGTCTGAGTCATAGAAACCGAGATCGTCCCGACTACAGAGCCGCCGACGCTTGTCAACCAAGGGGTGAATGTCGAAGCTGTTGCTCCAGCCCCTGAGCATGTTTCTGAAGCCCCAGCAGCTGCCGAGTTGGGGGCCAGGACCCCGTCACCGTCCCTATCATCGTTATCGTTGTCGTCATCGTCGTCTTCAGAAAGACCAGACCTCCCTAGGCTCGAGGCTCCTCCCTGCAAATTTCTGAGGACATTCCGCTGGGTGGCCCCTAGCGGAACTGCGAAGAGTTACAAGCACGATGAGGCTGCAGCGGAGAGGGAGCATGAAGACTTGCTTCGCACCACAATTGCCGCATCCCGGGGGGTCCAGGTATGACTTTCACCATATTGGAGTCTTGGTAGTCTTCCTTGCATAAGTGTTCTGACGCTTGACTCTGCTTTGCTCTGCTTTCTCCCCGAGCAGAAACTTGTTGACCGCTCAGAGAGGATGAACGAAGTCCTAACCCAGCTCGCCCCCCAGCTCCAAGAATTGGACCAGCTCCGAGCCTTAAAGGCCGAAGTGGAACGGCGTAGCCAGGAGAGGGAATCTTGGCTGAGGGGAGTCGTTAGTCAGCTCAGGGACAAAAATTGGGACCAAGCCAAGAAGATTGGAAGTAAGTCTCCCGAATACGTCTTCCTAATTGAGCCCTTAGCATATTTCTCCAACCATGTTGTTTCTCGACTGCCCAGTTGTGTCTTGACTGCAATGTCGAGTACTTGACTGTTCTGATGTGCAGCCCTCGAAGCTGAGCTGAAGACCCGAACAGAGGGAGAAGCCAAGCTGGAGGAGGCCAAGAGAGCCAAGGCCGGGCTTGAAAAAGACAAGGCCCACTTGACAAGGGCCAAGGCCGAGCTCGAGAAAGAGAAGGCCGACTTGAAGAAGGCCAACACCAAGCTCGAGAAGGCCAAAGCCAAGTAGGAGGCCGACTATGAAAGTAAGTCTTCCCTCTGACAATGACCTTAACCAATCCATTGAGTACTCTGTCTGCAGTGTTGCCTAACAAGTTTACTTGTCGATGAACCCAGGCAGCTGCTAGAGCCAATGCCCAAATCCAGTTTCAGGCTTTTGCAGAGGAGATAAAGGTTGTCAAGGAGTCACGGAGATCCTTGCTGAGTCCACGAAAGGGCTCCTTGACATCATGGATCCTCACTACGTGGGAACCAGCTCCAACATGATCTCCCAAGTACTGGCACGTCTTAACGAAGCACCGAGTACCCTGAAGAGGTACTTGGATGAGCATGTTGTTGTCGACGTGGCCCAAACCCTGGCAATGATCAAGTCAATCTACCCCAGGGCAGATATTGAAGCCATCGGAGAGGGATTCGCCGAGGAGACGACACCTGAGGAGGCGCTGGGGTTGATAGCCCAGGCGACGCTGACTGCAGAGGTGATCACCTGAGATCTGGGTATGTAAGAATAGTTATCATGCAGTCGGTGTATATAAACTTTTGTAAGGACATGTGTAAATATATGTGCAATGCCGCCAAGCTCCAAGTTCTGACTTAGTTATCGTTAGTTTTACCCGACTATATAGTCTATGCCGAGTTAGTCTATAGGAACTTAATAAAATCATTCACCGCAGAAAGCTGTACTCGGGCAAACATAACAAAGTCATTGTAAAACTTTATAACTTAAGCAAAACAGGCTCGTATATTATTGACAAAGCACATATAATACATGCAGCCCCCGACTCACTACTCGGTTGAAACAAGCGACGTAGTGAGTCAAAGAAAAACTGTACACATGGGAAGATGTAAAACTCAGGTATAGAAAGGACGTAGCTATTCTATATTCTATGAGTTGCTGACAAGGGCACTGTCTTCGGTCTTCAGTCGTTAGGCGCCTGGCCGTGTGACCTCTGTGATAATGAATGGCCCTTCCCATATTGGGGATAGTTTATGCCTGTCTTTGGTGGTTTATATTTTTCGGAAGACGAGATCTCCAACCAAAAAGGCCTAGCCACGGACATTGCGATTGTGGTAACGACGCAGGCCTTGAAGATACCTAGCCGACTGGATTGTGGCGATGTCCCTCGCTTCTTCCAACTAATCTAGTTCGACCAATCGGGTATTGTTTGAGATGTCTTCTGAGTAAGCCTAAACACGCGGAGAGCCGGACTCTAACTCGGTTGGTAACACAGCCTCAGCACCATAGACCAGAAAGAAAGGGGATTGCCCTGTTGCCCGACTAACCGTGGTTCTTAGAGACCAGAGAACGGATAGGAGTTCTTGTACCCACCGGCCCGCATATGGTTGTAGTCGGTCGAATATCTTGGCCTTGATACCTTGTAAGACCATGCCATTGGCACGCTCGACCTGGCCATTGCTCCGTGGGTGTGCCACAGATGCACAGCAGATCTTGATGCCGAAGTCGTCACAGAAATCTTAAAAGACGCCGCCCGTGAACGGAGTACCGTTGTCCGTTATGATGCGGTTAGGGACCCCAAATCGGTATAGTATACTCATGATGAAGTCCTTTGCTCGTGCCGCTGTTATGGTAGCAACGAGTTTTCCCTCAATCTACTTCGTGAATTTATCCACTGCGACGAACAAGTGTATGAACCCTCTTGGCGCTTTCTTGAAAGGCATGACCATGTCAAGCCCCCATACTGCAAAGGGCCAAGAGATTGGTATGGTTTGGAGTTCTTGGGCTGGGAGATTTGTTTGTCTTGCGTAGAACTGACAACCCTCGCATGTGCGAACAATGTCTTTTGCATCTGTTACTGCTGTTGGCCAAAAAAATCCCTGCCGGTAAGCCTTTTTGACTAACGTTCTAGATGCGGCATAGTTGCCACATATGCCCGAGTGGATCGACTGTAGAGTCTGCTTGCCTTCCTCAGTGGTGATGCAGCGCATGAGGACACCGGATGCACTTCTTCGGTACAGGTCTTCTCTGACTATGAGAAAACTTTTGCTTTGACGTTTGATTTGTTCGGCTTTGCTACGATCTTCTGGGAGTTCATTGTCCAGGAGGAATTTGAGAACAGGAGTCCACCAATCTTGACATATGTTCAGTACTTCATCTGTTGCTGGGGTAGGTTCGCCTCCTGACTGCTCTAGCACTGGTTTCTTCTTGACTGACGGCTCCATGAGTTGCTCGACAAAGATCCCTATCGGGACCACTTCTCGCTTGGATCCTATGTTTACCAATTCGTCTGCAGCATCATTGTATTGTCGTAGGACATGTGTTATCTCCAGCCCATCAAACTTGTTTTCCAACTTTCGGACCTCCTGACAGTATGCCGCCATGGTATCGTTGAGACATGTCCAGTCTTTCATGACTTGGTTCACCACGAGTTGAGAGTCTCCACACACAACCAGTCGACGGATGCCGAGTGATATAGCGATGCGGAGCCCGTGGATGAGTGCCTCATACTCGGCAACATTATGGGAAGCCGGGAAGTGGATTTGTAGAACGCACTTGAGTTTTTCGCTGGTGGGGGACGTCAGTACGACGCTGGCCCCAGCGCCACCGATCCATAGAGAACCATCCAAGTATATTGTCCAGTACTCTAGCTTCGCTGTTGATGTGGGTATCTGAACTTCTATCCACTCGGCCACGAAGTCGGCTAGAGCCTGTGATTTGATTGTTGTCCATGGCCGAAAGATGAAGTCGAACGCCATCAACTCGAGCGCCCATTTAGCGATTCGGCTGGTGGCCTCGCAGTTATGCAGGACGTCTCCGAGTGGACACGATGTGACCACCATGACTTGATGCGATTGGAAATAGTGCACCAGCTTCTGAATAGTAATAAGTAGGCCATAGAGCAGTTTCTGGACCTGTGGATATCTCATCTTGGATGGCACACCGAAGGCGCACTTTTTCGGATTCAACTTCATCTTGAATCTTCAAAGATTTTGGAAGGTTTCTTCCAGATCAACGATGAGGTCTTCTTTGGACTTGGTCTTGATCACCACGTCGTCGATGTAGGCCTCCATGTTGCGCCCGATCTGAGTGTGTAGACACCGCTGAATTGCTCGTTGATACGTTGCTCCAGCGTTCTTCAAACCGAACGGCATAGTGATGTAGCAGTAGGTGCCAAACGGCATGATGAAAGATGTCTTTAAGCAGTCCTCCTCCTTCAGGCTGATTTGGTGGTATCCCAAGTAACAGTCGAGAAAGCTGAGAAGTTCGCACCCCGCGGTTGAATCCACCACTTGATCTATTCTTGGTAGACCGAACGGATCCTTGGGGCACGCCTTGTTGAGATCGGTGTAGTCGATGCACATGCACCATTTACCATTTTTCTTCCAGACCAGAACTGGGTTTGCCAGCCAGTCCGGGTGGTAGACCTCTTTGATGAACCTAGCTGCGAGGAGCTTGGTGATCTCCTCCCGAATAGCATCTTTCTAGTCCTGTTCAAAGTGCTGTAGCCGTTGCATGACTGGCTTGGTGTCTGTCTTGACATTGAGGGCATGCTCGATCACCTCCCTTGGTACGCCCGGCATGTCGGACGGTTTCCATGCGAAGATATCCTTGTTGGCTTGAAGGAAGGTGACGAGCGCGTCTTCCTATTTGGGGTCGAGTCCGGTCCCGACTAGAGCAGTCTTGGAGGGGTCGGAAGGGTCCAGGGGGATCTTCTTCATGTTAGAGTCCACTGAAATTCCCGACTTTGCTGCTTTTTTTGCCGAAACTTGGTCTTCCTCGACATCAGTTGTGACGGCTTGCTAAATGTTGTTGCGTACGACTACCGCCTCTTGTGATTGAGCCAACTCGCAGCTCTCCTTGTCGCAGGTGAAGGCTTGCTTGACGTTGCTGTCGAGGGAGATGACTCCGGCTGGCCCGGGCGTCTTGAGCACCATGTAGGTATAGTGCGGTATTACCATGAATTTGGCAAGTGCCGGTCGTCCAAGTATCGCGTGGTACGCCGTCTCGAAGTCGGTGATCTTGAAGTAGATGTTTTCTGTGCGGAAGTTATCCCACGTGCCGAAGGTGACCGGCAATGTTATTTGTCCGAGGGGGGTTGAAGACAGGCCAGGAATTATCCCATGGAAGGGTGCCGTACTCGGCTGCAGTTCTGAACGAGGAATCTTCATCTCATCTAGAGTCTTGGCGAACAGAATGTTGAGCGCACTGCCTCCATCTATGAGGACCTTCTTTAGCTTGATACTTTTGACGACCGGGTCCAGGATGAGTGGGTAGCGTCCCGGGTGTGATACCCGATCTAGATGATCTGCATGGGTGAACGTGATGGACGTCTCTGACCAGCGCAAATACTAGGGGGCGTCTGCCGTGGAGACTGCGTTGACGTCGCGTGCTGTTAGCTTCTGCTTCTGCTTGGACTCATACGCAGACGGCCCTCCGAAGATGTGGCTGAGCTCGGCCTGGGGATCTTGAAAATCGTCAGCCGGGCCCGAATCTGTCTTGTCTTTGTCCTTGTCGGCGCCAGATGATGAAGCCTGCTCGGAAGCAAACTTCTTGAGCTTGAAGCCTGACGGCCAGTCGACGTCTTGTAGCTCCTAGGTGAAGGCTGGTACGGCTTCATCTTCGTGAGGGCTCCGGCTCCGGCCACGACGGTTAAACCGCTCGTGGTGGAGACCGAAACGCTCGTGCTCATCCTCTAGTCGGCGTTGCTTGTCGTCTTCTTGTTGACGGCGCCGAGCATTAATTTCTTGGCGGAGATCACGTTGTAGTTGGACACGAAGGTCTTGGTTGAACCGGCGATCTTCTGGTGACGCCTCCGATTATGTTGTTGTGGTGTTGCCAAGGATGTTTGTCGTGACTCCTCGTGCAGCTGACTGAGCCGGCCGCCCACGTCGCTGTGTGATGGAGCCTGCCACCGTGTTAACGCCAAAATTGTAAGGCCTTGTGTCAGGTTCGGTCAAAAGGGGAAACTGCAGTCAACTGATGGAGATTAATCCAAAGAAACCGATTCCAGAAAGAGCGCCGAAGACCGCTGCTTGGTAGTATCTACTGTACCTATTAATAGGAAGGAGTTTATCTTTAGGAAACCTGGCCTTATGTCCAGTCAGGTCTTGTAGTATTTTCTATTGAATTAGAAACAATATATCGTGTCCTATTTAAGACTCATGTAACTCGGGTATAATACGTACACCGGGCACCTTGTAAGATCATCAATACAATAACAATCAAATTCGGCGCATCGCCACCTTTCGACGGATCTTACTTCTCGAGCCGGGCTGCATCGGTTAGTCCCGACCTCCACGACGAGTAAGTCTCGTCACCCCTTACCAACGTATTTACTCTGTCTAGGCTGCATCAGTTCAGTTTGACCCGTAGACTTGGATTAGCAACCACATCACGCGGTGCATAGATTCATATCCCCATTGGGTATATTATCGACAGTTTGTGCTCATCCGGTTAGTCACCTACTAACTGCCCCGGATAAGTATTCCCGATATGTGATGTTTTCTGTGAAGCGTCGTATCGAATTATACCGATAATTATCCTTCCTACACACAGCCGCATTAGATCTATCGGCTTGTTGAAGATATTGTTATTGTTACCAGTCGGCGGCCCAAAACGGTTGAAGGTTTCCGGGGAATTTTTTTTCTTACATCAGACTGGCAATTAATAACTCATTTAATAACCGATCGATGTTTATGTATGTATTATCGGAGCGCCTAGCGATAATTATCATTACTCACAATCGTATCAAATCTATCGTTTACTGAGGTCTATCATTCATCGAGTTGTGCGTAACGATTGGTCCCGATCTACTAGACTGAAGATAAATAAACTGTATTCTTAATAAGCCATGTTTTATTATGTTTATCGGAGTGCTTACGCCGGTATCGTTATTCTTACCAGCGATTTGCACTGCTCGTCAATTCTTGTCTGCATTACTATCTGATCGGCTGAGGTTAGCCGATTAGTTTACCATCCCATCGGCCACGAGTACCCGGGCACGAAGACAGCGAGCCCGAAGCACACCACAGAAGACAGGTAAAGACCCGGGCCACGACGCGCAGATAAATGTCCTGCGCCCGGGCGCGAACAGCCCGGCACGGGCATGGACGACCTTCGTATTTAGCAATCATCAATTCAATCGCAATCGGCTGGTGTCTTAATTTATTGCGCACTTAATTTCTATCTCGATCAATTCATTGGCCGGTCCCTGAAAACCCCTTCTTTGCGATCAGTTGTTAAATATTCATATCTTTTACTGTTTCATTCCATCATCAGCTCTTAGTCGAATGTATAGGTGCTTGCATACAGGCCCCATCGGCCATAGCCGATGAGATGATCAATATCCTTCTAGCGATAGGCTCACAATCTAACCATTTTCTTCCTGTCAATGCAGCTGTCAAATTGACTGGCACGCCTACGAACCTCAAACTTTAGGACCTCCACTGAGTTAAACGCAAAACTCCCAGGGCCTCGCTGGCTCGCCAGGCTCCGACTGGTCGCCGGCCATTTTTGTCAACACGCTTCTTCACGCCTGTCGGACTCGAAGTTTTAACAACGAAGTTTCAACAATCAGATGCAACCATGACCGGGAAAGAAACTCAAGACAACAACGATAATTCCTTCCCCCCCCCAAGTTCAACAGAAAGATTAACTGAAGAGCAAAAACAAAGTTGAGCAGGACCATGGGCCCATTCCAGAAGCATAGGCTAGAGTCTTCAGCGAGACAAGGCAAGGCCGGTCAGATCTCACGTTTCAAGCCTATACTGAAGGAAACCCGAGCCGCACACAACCGGAAAGCCACCAATCAAACCTTTACCAGGAGAGTCAATGAGCTATCACCACGCGCGCTCATCAATCAGTCTGGGAATTTTGGAAACACACTGCATACCTCATCAAGAAGCACTGATACAATTGGCCAAGAACCAACTCGGGGGTCCTGTTTTTCTCCCGCCTAAGATAGAGCCAAATCAAATTAATTACAACATCAGGAGGAGCTTACCAGAACACTTGTTCTCCAGAACCAGCTGGGGCAACAGATGTATTCCTCCTGATATCACGTATCTATTATTATGGATTCGCAGAACATCCAGGAGGAAGCAGATCCATGCTTACAGAGAGTATCACAGACAAAATCGCAACCAATCCACGGTACAGTATCAACAGTATCAACAGAGAATCCAAGGAAGAAGACTTATCGTGCGAGTTGAAGAGATAGTAAAAGACAGTTCGTGATCAAGCCCAAGGAACAAGCGTTCATGTATCGCGTCCATACCCTGAGTGTTGACAGGTATCCTACCACACCGATACAGGTTTCCGATTTCTCCAATCTCAGGCAACAACCTCTACAGTGGAAATGTAGCGATCCGGCCAGAGTCGGAGCATCGGCTGAAAGGCCCTTTAGAAGTATTTTTCCCCTTCACTATCTGATCGCTTTCATGGTCTCTTCATTACGGCCGAATTCTTGGGGGCGATTCTAGAAAACATTTCATAAATACTTTTTTCTGAATTCACAGAAGACTGTCGAATTTACGATCTTAAGCAACGACCCCCCCCGGATGAAACAGTGCCGGAATACCTTTAGCGATTCCGGATATCAGAAACCGAATGCTATAGTTTTAAACCTGACGATGGATCTGGTTGATCTGCTTCCATCTTTTGCGCTGATCAAGGAGAGATTTTCTCGCAGAGTTTGAATCCCTACGCCTCACAGAAGTATCGCTCATGAGGGCCGATTATCAAGAGCAAAAAGGGATAAGTACCAGAAAGTTTGCTCAAGTACAGTCTATTCGTCGGATTCAGACGATGAAGATCCGATGCTATTGATTGCGGAGTGGGCCAGAAACAGAAAATCGTATCATGCCCAGCCAAGAACGGCAAGAAGAGCGTATAGATTTTGAATAATAAGGCCGATTAGAATATATTGACTGCTATGCAAGAGAAGCAATACAACTTCCGCCCAAACCACGGATTCCGTCAGAACGAAGACTAAAAAAAGAAGAAGTATGCAAGTGCACATGCCATATCACATCATACCAACGGTGTAAGGCTTCCGGCAACAGATTCAATCGGCCATCAGCAAGGACGAATCAGTTGAGATAAGAACCGATGAAGATTGTGGCACCCGTTCCCGTGAACATGTCTATGCAGGCGCGCATTAGGGCGATCGCGATGAGCAAGCCATCAAAGGATAATCCAAATCTCCTCTTGTGGGGTT